>SJYX01000115.1:3851-52458 GCA_006410675.1 Oreotragus oreotragus
TTTCTTCTCAACTGCACAAAAGTCAGATTCTGGTCTTGCCAAACCCAATCTCTGCTGCCCTGAGGAGGATGGCTGGGTGGGAGAGGGCAGCCAAGCCACTCACCTGCCTCAGCACAACGTTCCCTTTGGAAGAAACCCTGGCCTCACATGCACCAAGAATTGAAAAGTGACTTAAATCTGTGTGCAAGTGATCCGAGGATGCCACAGCAGAGGCGCCGCATGCCCACACACAGAATGCCCCTGCAGACCTTCCTGCCCTCTGCCTTCCCTGGGGAGTCCGCTCTCCCCAAACCCCAGACCTCACCATGCCCAGCAGCCTTGGCTTCTGTGGCTTTCTCTCAGGGAGCCTCTGCCCCGCCCCTTTTTTGTGATTGCTTAAAGCCCCTCTCATCTCTTTATTGCCCATTTGCTCCCGATCCTCGCAGAATCCAGCCAGCAGGTGTGGAGGGAAGAAGATACCTCGATGTTTCAGTTGAAGAGTATGGATGGATGAGTCAGCTGAGTTGTCCTCCAAGTGTGGCCTCCACACTGGCCACTCTACAGTCTCTGGAGCTGCTCCTGCCTCCTGCCACTGGCAGCAGAGCCCCCGGCCGGCCCAGGACCCTGATTGAGTGGCAGCCATGGGGGCGTTAAGTGTCACTGAGAAGCTGTTGTTTGCTGTTTCAGGCTGGTTGGCCCATGACCCGTTGAGGACAAATGAGGGCTCTGGGAAGTGACTTATGTTGGCAGGTCCCCCCAGAGTGCTGACACCCTAACCATTGCCCAAGGCCTGGTACCACCCGCTCCCTGTGCCTCTGAGGTAGCGTGTCCAGTGCTTCTGGGATTCCTGTGACATGCCAGCATCCATCCAGGGCCCCCTCACCTTGCGCCTCTCCCCCAGCCTCAGTGATTTAAGGCAATGCCTGAGGAAGCTCGGGCCTCAAGCCTCCTGCTGAGCCTTGCCTGCCTGTTAACTGCATCCTAACCCTCAACTCAAAATTGCTGGGAGAAATATCAATAACCTCAGATATGCAGATGACACCACCCTTATGGCAGAAAGTGAAGAGGAACTAAAAAGCCTCTTGATGAAAGTGAAAGAGGAGAGTGAAAAAGTTGGCTTAAAGCTCAACATTCAGAAAATGTAGATCATGGCATCTAGTCCCATCACTTCATGGCAAATAGATGGGGAAACAGTGGAAATTGTCAGACTTTATTTTGGGGGGCTTCAAAATCACTGCAGATGGTGATTGCAGCCATGAAATTATAAGACGCTTACTCCTTGAAAGGAAAGTTATGACAAAACTAGATAGCATATTCAAAAGCAGAGCATTACTTTGCTAACAAAGGTCTGTCTAGTCAAGACTATGGTTTTTCCTGTGGTCATGTATGGATGTGAGAGTTGGACTGTGAAGAAAGCTGAGCACCGAAGAATTGATGCTTTTGAACTGTGGTGTTGGAGAAGACTCTTGAGAGTCCCTTGGACTACAAGGAGATCCAACCAGTCCATTCTAAAAGAGATCAGTCCTGGGTGTTCTTTGGAAGGACTGATGCTAAAGCTGAAACTCCAGTACTTTGGCCACCTCATGCGAAGAGTTGACTCACTGGAAAAGACCCTGATGCTGGGAGGGCAGAAGAGAAGGGGACAACAGAGGATGAGATGGCTGGATGGCATCACCGACTTAATGGACATAAGTTTGAGTGAACTCCGGGAGTTGGTGATGGACAGGGAGGCCTGGCGTGCTGTAATTCGTGGGGTTGCAAAGAGTCGGACACGACTGAGTGACTGAACTGAACTGAACTGAACCCCCGACTCAGCTTGGCAGAGGGGTATGCCCTTGGGAGAAGGCAGCCTGGGCCGCCCTGCTGGTGGACAGGTCACTCCTTGGGTGGACCGCTGGCCTCTCTGGGCCTGTCCTCAGAGAGGTTGTCTTAAATGAGGTATCATCGAAGTAAACAGCTGATATTATAATAAAGTGTGTAAAACAAAATGTAAGCTAAACATAAACATTATATAAAGTTTACATTGTAGGTGGCATTAGTGGGAAAAAACCCACCTGCCAACACGGGAGACACAAGATACACTGGTTCAATCCCTGGGTAAGGAACATCCCCTGGAGAAGGGCATGGCAACCCACTCTAGCATTCTTGCCTGGAGAATCCCATGGATGGGGGAGCTTGGCAGGCTATAGTCCATAGGGTTGCAAAGAGCTGGACACAACTTAAGCGAGATAGCACACAGGCACATTCAGGTGTAACTCATTGTTTCTGCCTTCGGGGCCGGGGCGGGGGGTATGCAAAGAACCCCACCACCACGAGATGGGCATGGCTCTCAGGATTTTAAACCAGTGAGGGTCCTAACAGGAAAATATCACTACCTGTTCAGTGCCAGCCACCACAGGGACTTGTGATTGCATACCAGCCAGCAAGGCTGGCCTGTGAGTTGTGCAGGCTCCTGAGGCCCGAGTGGCCCCGAGGGGGCCGGGGCCTGCTGGGGGAGGGCTCAAGGTGGCCGAGCCGGTGACACCCCCGAGCTGGTCGGCAGCCTCGTGGAAATGCAGGCCCACATTCCACGGAGATGACAGCACTGCTGGCCGCGCAGACGCGCTTGAGCTGCACACACAGAGAAGCCCACCTATTTTTGCTTTCTAGAATTCCACTTCTATTTTTGGTGGAATAGAAAAGCTTTGACTATTTCCCAGAGTGGAAAAACACATTTTCTGCCTTGACTATCTTACAGATCACGGCTGCCCTTGAGTGCACCCTTCCAGTCTGGATGGGCTCTGTGCCCGCCTGACCCCTGAGCATGTGCCTGCCTGACCCCTGAGCAGGAGGCGGCCGTGTACACCCTGCCTTCACTTTGTTTGCTTCCAGCTTTCATGCCTCGGTTTGTAACCCATATCCCAGTAGGTGGATTTGAATGAGGGTATTATCTGTGCCCACCACTCCATAATTGAGGATGCCAGGCCTCAGGTCTCAGACCTGCCCCCTGGGAGGGGCGAGGGGAGAGAGGGACTGGGAGAGAAGCCCTCTCATCGTGTTGCCCTAAAGTTGTGTGTGGTGGGCGCTGATGCTCTTGCTATGAACAGAACTGGGGAATTTCACTGGCTATTTCAGGAAAGCCTCAGCCCCCTCAGGCTGCTGTTACAAGAATGAGCCCAGCTCGGCTCAGTCCCACCGGCCATCAGCTTCCATCACAACTGGTTAATTGGCAAGAGGAGTTCAGCTTCATTATTAGATATTTCTAGAAAGTAACAGAAACTTAACACATTCGTTCAAGTAGTAATCTACGTTCCCCATCTCCTGCTGCCCTAAAAAGAGCCTGCAGTGGGTCTACCAGAAACATGAGCCTCCCCCCTGTCCCGACTTCAACGATGCCTTGTGGGAGTCCCGCCCTGGCCCACTGCACCAAGACAGTTCACACGGTTAAGAGCCTCAGTCTCACAGTGGGATGACCAGCAACAGGCTTTTAATCACCTGAAAGCAACCATCCCCCGGAAAGTCCCTTTCAAGTTAAGCCATCCTTCCTCTCTGACCCAAAGCAGGTCTGGTTCTGGACTCTGTTCTGTCCCGCTGGTCTGAGCATCGTCACCACCACCAGTCTCCACGCTGCTTGTAGCTCTGCCCTGAAGGAGCTGTGTCCACTCCTAGACCCTGCCAGGACCCCTGGGTCCACTCGAGTCCACTGCATCTCCATACGCTTGTGGAATCAGCTGGCTCTCCGGTTTCTGCCTAGAAGCCTGCTGGGGTTTGGTGAGGATGGCTGGATCGGTCATCCGGGGAAGAGTGGGCCTTCCTGCTGCGTCTTCCCTCCGTGGTCACGGTCAGTGCCCTGGTCACTTAGCCACTCTCCTTTCTCTGGGCAGCATTTTGGAGTTTTCCAGGTGGAAGTCCCACATGTGTTTTTGTTTTTGTTTTTTTAATTAATTACTAAAAGTGAAAAAGTGAAAATTTAGTTGCTCAGTCCTGTCCGTCTCTTTGCGACCCCATGGACTGTAGCCTACCAGGCTCCTTAGTCCACGGGATTTTCCAGGCAAGAGTACTGGACTGGGTTGCCATTTCCTTCTTCAGAGGATCTTTCTGACCCAGGGATCAAACCTGGGTCTCCCACATTGTAGGCAAACGCTTTACTGTCTGAGCCCCAGGGAAGTCCTAATTACTAGGTATTTCATGGTTTTGCTGTTGCTCTGAATGGTACATTAAATCTAATTTTCCTGCTCTCTCTTGCTAGCATGTAGAAATACTACTGATTTACTGTAACTGTATTACATTGTATTCCTTGGCCTTGCTGTGTTGGCTAATTTCAGTCTTGTTTTGTTAGTTCTTTAGAATTGTCTAAATCTACATGCAGACGGTGACTGCAGCCGTGAAAAGATGCTTGCTTCTTAGAGGAAAACCTATGACAAAACTAGACAGTATATTAAAAAGCAGAGACATCACTTTGCCAACAAAGGTCCATCTAGTCAAAGCTATGGTTTTTCCAGTAGTCACATATGAATGTGAGGATTGGACCATAAAGAATGCTGAGTGCTGAAGAACTGATGGTTTCAAACTGTGGTGCTGGAGGAGATTCTTGAGCGTCCCTTGGACAGCAAGGAGATCAAACCAGTTAGTCCTCAAGGAAATCAACCCTGAATATTCATTGGAAGGACTGGCTGAAGCTGAAACACTAATACTTCAGCCACCTGATGCAAAGAGCCAACCCATTGGAAAAGCCCCTGATACTGGGAAAGATAGAAGGCAGGAGGAGAAGGGGACAACAGAGGATGAGATGGTTGGATGATATCACTGACTCAATGGACATGAGTTTGAGAAAATTCCAGGAGACGGTGGAGGACAGGCGATCCTGGCATGCTGCAGTCCATGGGATCTCAAAGAGTCAGACACAACTAATCGATGAAACAACAACATCTACGTCCAAGTCATGTTGCCTAGAAGTAAATACAGATTTATTCTATTTCTTTTTCCTGCCTTGTTGCACTGGCCAGAGCTGAGATGCAGCATTGCTTAAAGCGCTTGCTGGGCCCACAGCTGCGCTGGTGGGGGACACAGGAGTCTCAGGTCCCAGGGAACACAAGAGAACACTTCACATTGTACAAAGCTTGAGAGCCTGACTGACTATGTAATTTTCAAGGCTCATTGGAAATTTTTTTTTTAATGTGTTTTAATTGTTTTTAGTTCATCGTTTTTTTTGCTCTGCATTTATTTTATTCTCATACTTTTCAATTTTTTCTTTGTATCATCATTTTTTGTTTGTTTGTTTTTTGGGTCTTTTTGGCAATGCCACGCAGCATGTGAGATCCTCGTTCCCCTATGAAGGATTGAACCCGTGCCCCCTGCCATGGAAACACAGAGTCCCGACCACTGGCCTGCCAGGAAGTCTCTCTTTGTGTCCTCACTGGAAAGAACTTCTCATCCAGGTGAGAGTGGACCTCACCATGTCATCATGTAATACTCGTGTAGTTTCTTGCTTCACACCAGGTCCCCTCCACCAGAAGTCCGTTCCTGGATCTGGTGTGAAGAGTGGATCTATTTTGGAGGGAAGGGGTGTCTGCTGTAAAAGCGGAATGGTGGGGAAAACCACCGTATCGTTTCAATTACCGCCTTCTTGATCCTTACTGCTTTCCCTCTGTTTCCTCAAAGGTCTGGGATGGGATCTGCATGAGTGGAACGTGCATATGCGCTGTCACCTGTGTCCAGAGGACCCTCTACTCTGCTCGCCACATGCTGGAGATTCCTCTTGTCAGCTGGTCATCTCTCCTTCCTAACCCTCTCCTCCCCACCTCCCCAGCCCTTGCCTTTCCCTAGTCCCACCTCGACCAGTGGTAGTTTTTTTTGTCCACCACAGCCAAATACCTGAGAATCACCCCAGATTCTTCTTTCCCTGAGCACCCACATTCTATCAGCCATCAAGGCATCTTCATCCTTCTTTCTTACAAGGTCTCAAGCCCGTGCCTTCTCAAGCCCCCACACCACTGCTATTGCCTGAGTTCACACTCTGCCCATCTTTCATCTTTCCCCAGAATTTCCACATGGGCTTGTTTTCCCTCCTTCCTCCCTGCCTCCTCTCACTCCCACCTCCTACATTTTTTTTCTAACTATTAAATGTTTTACCTTTTCCCTCTAATATGATTAGTTATTTTCTCCCTATATGTCTCCCTAGGAGATTGGATATAGAAAGACTATTTTAAATTTATATACATATATATGTATGTATATCGGAAAAGGCAATGGCACCCCACTTCAGTACTCTTGCCTGGAAAATCCCATGGACGGAGGAGCCTGGTAGGCTGTAGTCCATAGGGTCGCTAGGAGTCAGACATGACTGAGCAACTTCACTTTCACTTTTCACTTTCACGCATTGGAGAAGGAAATGGCAACCCACTCCAGTGTTCTTGCCTGGAGAATCCCAGGGACACTGGAGCCTGGTGGGCTGCCATCTCTGGGGTCGCACAGTCGGACATGACTGAAGTGACTTAGCAGCAGCATATATATGTATATATTTTAAGGATCTATTTGATATTTGCTTATTTGCTTTACATCAGATGTGGCCTTGGAGACGAAGAGTCAGCAATCCTTAGGTTTTCCCTTAATTTCTCATCAGACACTTGTGCTTACCTTCTCTTCTATGGAAAAAAACTGGACCTCGTGACTTCCAAAGATATACCCTGAAACTTTCCTTTCTTCTGGGAAGCTTAGCCTGTATTTCTTTCTTTCTTTCTCTGTTTTTTCCTTGTACCTTTTGATCCCCTTCACTTATTTCTGCCACCACCAGCACCACCCCCTACCCCGCCACCACGCCCAGGGGATCTACTTTAATCTTTCTCCCAAAGGCTGTCCCATGGGACCCACCATTTATTAGAAGTCCATTTGGGGCTTCCCTGGTCTGAGTGGTTAAGAATCTGCTTGCCAGTGCAGGGGTTAGATCCATGGTCCAGGAAGTGCTCACATGCTGAGGGGCAACTAAGCCCAAGCACCACAACTACTGAGCCTGTGCTCCAGGGCCTGTGCTCCACAGCAGGAGACGCCACTGCAGTGCAAAGTCCAAGCACCGCAACTGGAGAGGGGCCCCCGCTTGCCATAACTAGAGAAAGCCTGCGTGCAGGAGCAAAGACCCAGGACAGCCACAGTGACGGTACGTCAATAAATCTTTTTAAAGGGTCCACTTTGCCCAGGGATGTGCGAGCCTCCTCGGCCACATGCTGACTTCCTGACGTGTGTGGGCCTTTCCCCGGCTCCTCCTCTCTCCTGGGCCTGCTGTGTGTCCACACATCTGACAGGGTTGCTATGTGGGGCCGAAGCCTGGCCCCAGCCTGGCTCCTTCTATTCGGGGCTTTTCTGGTTCTCTTCGTAGGGTCTTTCAGAGATGATTTCTTGTGACAAAGATTAATCTATATGACGTTTACAGCCGTTGATTGTGCTCAATTTCTTTTTTTTTTTTTTCTGTTAAAATCAAGGAGGATCCTTACTCTCTTTCCATCTGCCTATCCACTCACGAGATGCGGCAGCTGCTCTGTTGATGGTCTGCATGGGCCTGCCTCCCCTGACGAGAACGGGGTATTTCTGGCCACGGGGCTGGCAGTGAATATTTCATTTGTTGTTGCTGTCTCTCTTCTAACTTTTGGAATTGTTTGACTCTTTACAATGTGCATACCTCCCTCCTATTAAAAACAACCACATCACTATTCTCAGAAAGAATTGTAAAAGGTCACTCAGATGACCTTGGGTAGAAGAGGGGGAGGGGGTGGCCATCTGCAAATTAGCGCTGAGTGCCTTGATCTTTCCTAAAACTGTGCTCATTTACATCTCTGACAAGCACATGTTTCATGGGAAAACCACTTTCCTTTCAGGATTTTTGGGGCGGCCGTTGGCCCTGCTCTGCCGCTGCTGCCCGCTGTCCTGCATTTCCTGTCATTCTGAGGCAACAAGATCTTGGCCTTCCACGAGTAGAGGAAGTCAAACGGAGCAGGAAGGGAGGTAAATACCCACGAGTGGAGCTGTCTCTGCCCCGCAGGTCAGCTTTGGGGTTTTGTCTCCTGCTTCACAGCCAAGGAATGGGCTTTTGTTTTGCTCTTCTCATGGTTAATCTGAGATCCTGGATATTCAAGGAGCCCCGAGGTGGAAGAGGGTGACTCAAGTCCGTGTTGGAGAGGGGATCCTACAGCAGACGGCTCAGTATGTGGGAACACCGGCCCCAGCCTTGCTGTTTGCAAGGCAGGATTCCCCCTGCCAGGCAGGGGTGGCACCCAGCTCAGGGCACTCGGCTGAGAGTCTAACATGACTGTCCCCATCCCAGCAGTTGTAGCTCAGGAAAACCAGCAGAGCCTTTGGTTGACAGCATCCGGCTAAGGCAGACTGGGCACCACCATGAGGCAGGTGCGCCGTCCCCTGCTCCGGCACTCCGGGGCCCCCACTCTGTGCTCCCCATCAGCAGGTGTTAGGAGAGGCAGATAAACCGCGGAGCACTCAACGGCTCTATTTCTGAGATGCTGAGTGTTTCCATCCCAAAGGCTTGCAGAGATGGCTCAGGTCAGCCACCCTTGGGTCCCCAGTTTCCACTCCCCTACTGCAGCCCAGGACATCGTGGGACCCGTGGTCCATCTCCTGTCTCTCGGGCGGCAGTTCTCGTCTGAGCCCATGAACCATTGTTTCATGTATTTTGTCTCTCTCGGGTTCCTTTTTGTTCCAAGCAGAAGCCTAACTTGGTCCCTGTTCCTCTATCATGGCAGGAATGAATTCTCTTACTTGAATTGTCTCGCGTCCTCATTCCTCTTTAGCTTGTTGGTCCAACATTATTTCAAGTGTTTCTGGACAAGGTTAACATCTAAGTCCATGGACTGAGAGATCGCCCTTTGCCATGTGGGTGGGCCTCATCCAATCAGACTGATCTCCCCCAAGTTAGAAAGACTTCTCTCACCCAACATCACTTTAAATAGGATATCAACCCCTTTCTGCCCTTCAACTAACCCATCAGCCCTTGTGAGTCTAGTGCACCCACAGGTCCTGGGTCTTGTCGGCCTCCCTGATGGTCATGTGAACCAGTCCTTGCAATAACGCTTTCTCTGTACACACATCCCACTGCTTGTCTCCCTGCGGAGCCCTGACCAGTGCAGCTGTGCCCACGGCACTTTCAGAGGGAGGTGTGGGTGGATTGCCTTGGGCAAAGCTGGTCCCCGCGGGAGGGACTGCAGGCGAGTGAACGGAAAAGAGAGGTCAGCTGGGGCCGGGGGCAGGAGAGCGGCCAGCCAGATGAGCAGGGCCGGGATCCACTGGCATCTCTGGCGGGCACGCAGCAGTGCTGTCCGTCCTGGTCGCAGCCTGGCTGTTGTCTCCCGTCCTTCTTCCACAGACAGCGTGGCAGTGACCCGGGACCTCGTGCCATCTGTGTCTCTGCCCAAAGCGGGCCTGCAGGACTGAAGGGCTCCCCTGCTCATCCCCTGCCAGTACATGGACTCGCTCCCTCCAGCCCAAGTGAGAGTTCAGGGCATCGTCTCCAGGCGATAAATTGAGCAAAGTCTTATGACCCATGCCCCCAAGGCGCTGCCCCTGTCCACCCGGCCCGTGAGCCGTGGCCGTATTAAGCTTCTGGACGCCGGCCTGTCTGGTTACATGGCTGATGCTGCAGGCTTTTTGCAGCATCCAGGCTGCAGGGGCAAGCTGGCATCTGGAGGATGTTTCTCTGTTTAATAGATAGTCCCTGGGGACTCTGGTCTTCCCTCTAGGCTTCCCCTCCCAGGGACACTGTCTGCCAGTCATTTTCCTGCTGTGAGGTCCTCGGGATCCCCAGGCAGCTGCAGCTCAGACCATCCTCTCTTAAGTAACCCGCAACCCAGGTCCAAGTTGTCACACTTGGAGGACTGGAATTAACCTGTGATCCTATGTAATGAAATAATCATATAGCTACATAACATTAAGGCTAAACTCCACAGCAGCATTTCTATTACTATCCCACTTAGGGTGGGTGGATTTATGTATCCAGGAGGCAAGTCTCTTCAAGGGTCCAGCAGCCGGGGATGGGGGTGAGTAGGCTCTCGTCCCATCTTGGCAGCCCCAGCATGCATACCTGCCTTGCAGGAAGGAAGTGTGGGATCTCCCTAACATCTACCAGCTTCTGAGAATCCCTCATGTGTCCCATGGGAAAGAGAATTCACTTTGCATCATGCACCAGAAAAATGTCCCACATTTAAAGAGCTGAGTGTAAAAATCAAACACAGATACACACAGAAAATAACTTACACCCTTATTATAACAACTGAGGGTAAAGGCATAAGTCAAGTGGGTTAGAAAACTGATAGATTGAAAAAAACAACAACAAAAACCCAAACAAAGTTTAAAGGCATATGACAAACTGGGATTAATACTTGTTGCAAGTATAGCAAACAAGGGTTTAATGTCTTGTTACTTAAAGAACATATATGCCTCAACTTGCTGGCATGTTGAGTGCAGCACTTTAACAGCAACATCTTTTATCATTTGAAATAGCTTAGTTGGGATTCCATCACCTCTACTACCTTTGCCAACAAAGGTCCGCCTAGTCAAAGCTATGGTTTTTCCAGTAGTCAAGTAAGGATGTGAGACTTGGACCACAAAGAAGGTTGAGCACCCAAGAATTGATACTTTCGAACTGTGGTGCCAGAGAAGACTGTTGAGAGTTGCTTGGACTGCAAGGAGATCAAACCATTCAATCCTAAAGGAAATCAACCCTAAATATTCACTGGAAGGACTGATGCTGAAACTGAAGTTCCAGTACTTTGGCCACCTGATGCAAAGAGCCAATTCATTGGGAAAACCCCTGATGCTGTGGAAGATTGAGGGCAGGAGGAGAAGGGGACAACAGAGGATGAGATCATTGGATGGCATCACAGACTTAACGGACACGAGTTCAGCCCTCAGGGAGATAATGATGGACAGAGAAGCCTGGTGTGCTGCGGTCCTTGCATTCTCAAAGAGTTGGACCTGACAGTGACTGAACAACAGATGCATCAATTTAAAAAAGACAAACTAAGAGAGAACTGATGAAAAGGCAACAGGCAGTTAACCAGAGGAACGGCAAGCGGTCAGTTACATGAAGTCAGATCAATACCATACATAAAACTGTAAATTAAAAGAATAACAGTGCTTCCCTGATGGCAAAGAATCTGCCTGCCATTGCAGGAGACAGGCGTTCCATCCCTGATCCAGAAAGATCCCACACGCCAACAAGCGGCTAGGCCCATGTGCCACAGCTCCTGAGCCTGTGCTCCAGAGCCCGGGAGCCTCAACCGCTGAGCCCACCTGCCGCAGCTACTGAAGCCCAATGCTCTAGAGTGCATGCTCCACAAGAGGAGCCACCACAGTGAGAAACCCACACACCACAGCAAAAGAAAAGACCCCACACGGCCAAAAATAAATAAATTATGTTAAAGAAGAATAAAGATATACTACGTTTCAGGGATCTGATTAGCAGACAGTAAAAAGAACGGACTTCCCAGGTGGCTCAGTGGTAAAGAATCCACCTGTATTGTAGGATATGCAAATTCAGTCCCTAGGTTGAAAAGATCCCCTGGAGGAGGAAATGACAACTCACACCAGTATTCTTGCCTGGAGAATTCCACAGACAGAGGAGCCTGTCCAGCTACAGTCCATGGGGCCACAAAGAGTCGAACACGGCTTAGTGGCTAAAACAACAAGAAAAACAGCTCTCATTCTTAGTGTGGAGGGGATGTGGAGGACGCTGGAATTTCGGTCACTTATTTCTGTGGGACACACTGATAACACCCACCAGAAACATGGACAGCTTCTTAGAATTAACCCTGAGATGTAATAAGAGACTTGCCCCCAAATATATGCCCAACAATGTTTTCACAGCATTCTCATAATAGCTAAACTTGAAATAAATAGCTGGTCAAAAGTAAAGGCTCCAATTTTGTTTATTTAAAGCAATGTCATCCTTGCCACTGTCACAATGACCCAGTAGATCTCCATTATTGATCTTGAAAATGCTAGCAGTACAGTTACTCCGTAAAAATTGTGCAGGACAGACCGTATGCCGCATCCCCAGCCGTCTAGAGGACAGTGTAAATAGTTGTGTGTTCACAGAGATGTCAGTTGTTTGTGTGATGGAGCTGTGCCTCTTTCTTCTTTTTGTTTATAATTAACTCTATGTCTTTATGCGATGGTATGCATGGCTTATGGACTTTGCTGGTGGCTCAATGGTAAAAAAAAATAAAAAATTCACCTGCCAGTGCAAGAGATACGGGTTCAATCCCTAGGTCAGCAAGACCCTCTGGAGAAGGAAATGGCAACCCACGCCAGTATTCTTGCCAGGGAAATACCGTGGACAGGGGAGCTTATGGGCTACAGTCCACGGGGTCAGAAAGACTGGGACAGACTCAGCCACTAAATAACAACATGAATGGCTTAACCAGCAAAAACGATCAGTGTTTCCCATTCTTCACATCCCAGGTCTCATTTCTCCGCAAACGTGGTTTGGAACCTCCGGCCTCTGCAGGTTGCTGGCCCGTCACCTTCTCAGGGCAGACCCTCCTGCAGGGACAGGCCTGGCAAGCTCCCTGGGTGAGAGGAACCTAAAGCTGAGTAGGACTCCGCCCAAGCAGGTCCCACAGGGGTCCGGGCCAGTCATCACTCCACGCGTGCGGACTCTGTGCTCAGACCCCCCGGGACTGTGCTCAGACGCACCGGGATGGGATGTTCTGGAGCAGCAGCAGGTCAGAACAGGGGCTCTGGTAGACACCCAGCGTCCAGATCCCAGGATGGAGCTGACTGTGGCCAGTGCGCCGGAGCCGCCGAGAGGCACAGCTACTCTGTCGCTGCCGGTAAACAACCACAATGATGGGGTGCTGGGAACAAAACCTCGGTGTCTGGAAGGAGCGTTTCTAAACCAGTTCCAGTGACAGAACGGAAGCTAATATCCCGGGGGAGGAGGGTTGGTGAACAGAAGACAGGGATGCCAAATGGTGCTTCAGGATGAAGGCTGAGAGGAAACCTTACTGTTCACTGGATGTGCTGGGGTGGGCAGACCACGAGACAGACCCCACAGTGTTCAGAGGCAGAGACAGGAGGAGCGTGCTGACTCCCGAGCCACAGTGGAGAAAGGCTCAAGTTGATGGGGCGGGCAGGGTAGGCATGGGGGTCTTAGTGGAGAGACAGAGGTCCCTCCTCCGCTGGGGCATTCAGGGACCAGGCTACCAGGTTCCTCCATTTCCTAGGCCCCCAGGCTGCCTCCCATCCCACTTGCTGCAGGGAAGAGGCATCTGGAATTGCTGAGCCCCTTTAGCTCAGCTGTCGGCTGGAGCTCAGCAGGAGCCCAGTGGCCACAGGGAGACCGAGAGGTGACCAGACAGTGGGTCAGGCATAGCCAACAGTTGACTATTTGGGCACTTGAGAAACCCCAGAGATTTCTAGAGTTGAAAATGACTAAGACAGGTTTGAATGTAGTGATAATGGAGGTACGGATCCATACAGACACAGCGGGTCACTTTAAGTCTGTCACTAACAGCAAGAAACAAGGAGATTTCTAGATATACACTTGGCATTCGTGAACTATTTTTTTCCTTTAAATGGGCAAATATAAGTAGTATATTTCACAAAGAGTCGGACACAACTTAGAGACTAGAAAACAGCAATTGTTACTTTATGACCATACAGAGAAACATCATGATTTTAGACTCACAGATTACTGAGTGTATTTATCTATGTGGTTCTTTTCAACCAAAATTAACGTAAATACCATAAAAATGTTGAAGTGAAGATGTGGTTTCTAAAAAGAACTTTTGTGGCAAACATCGCATTTCTTTGAATAGCTTTTAGTTTGTTTTAAACAGATATTCCTGTTTTTCTTCCAGTGTGTTTTCCTGATTTTTTTTTTGGATCACTGGACACCTTTGCTCTGATCACACTTATTTTTCTAAATTCTTTTGTAATACAACACTCTCTTTCCAGTTTGTACCAAACTATGTCAGAGTTACCTCAACCAGCGAGTCTGAATGCTCAGCAGATGGGCTGCTGTCTGGCGTTCCCTGCAGAACTCGTCCAAATCCTGCCCAGATGGTCGTGATATTTCCTGAACGCGGGCTGAATGGGGGCACAGTGGGCGGATCATCTGTCTCCTAGCCGCCAGCATCTACAGAGGAGGAGACTTTCAACGCAAGGAGGGGAAAGCAGCGCTCTTACCTAAGTTGTTCTCAATTTGAAGGACATTCAGTGGAAAAGGATGATCAGAAGAAGATACGTTTATCTTGGAAGCATAATAATTACTCTATTACGTGGTAACAATTTCCATTCAGCGTGTTTTTAATATGCAGAAGCCAAAAACAAATTTAAAACTGCAGCTATCAAATATGGAATTTTCCTTGGGAATTATTTCTTACCGAAAAAGTATCTCATCTAGGGATGGAAACTTAGGCTTGCTTTCTTCTCACAGTGGAATGCTTGGGGTCCACAACCAGGTTAAGAAAGCCACCTCGTGGTTTTAGTGGAGCAGTAGGCCAGCTCTCCACTCTTAAATTTTTAGATGTCGAAATGTACTCTGCAGAGAAATTTTGAAAGTTAACCATCCAACTTCATGTTGGCCTAGGAAATATAATCGTTAGCGAAAGGATAAAAACAACTCTAAAATCCTATTTTATCGAGCTCTTCTGATGACATAGTTATATAATCACAAAATGGAAATATCTTTTTTGCTACCAATTCTGGCTGCCCTGTCTTCACCACCATTGTTTCCGGATACAAAATAAAAAAGATCAGCATGAAAGGAATGAGGTACACACTGGCAGTATTTCTTTCTGTCATCACATTTTGTATAAAACAAACAACTTTTAACGATTTTATATTTATTTTGTTTTTGGCTGTGCTGTGTCTTTGTTGCTGCCTGCCAGCTTTCTCTAGTTGTGGCGAGCGGGGCTGTAGTGCTTGGGTTTCTCACTGTGACGGCTTCTCTCGTTGGGGAGCACAGGGTCTAGAGGCCCATGGGCTCAGGAGTTGTAGCTGCTGGGCTCTGGAGCACAGGCTCAGGAGTTATGGCAGGCTTATTGCTCCGCAGCATGTGGGAACCACCCAGACCAGGGATGGAAGCCGTGTCTTCTGCAGTGGCAGGCAGACCCTTTACTGCTCAGCCAACAGTGAGGCCCTAAAATAAACACCTTGTATTTTGACAACCACTTTGGGTGTATTTACTTTATTTTTAAATCTTAAATAATTAGTTTCTGTATTTGCTGCTAGTCTCTTATCCCTAAGCAATCTGTGCTGAGTGCCACCATGAGTAGAGGGCTGAGCAACGTGGGGATGCCTCACTCCCCCCTCCTCATCCCCATCTCCTTGCTGAGTGCCAACCTGTCACTGTTAAGTGCATCTGTGCCTCCATCATTTGCTGTAGCGGTGTTAAATACTGTTTGTTAGCCCCTGGCTGTAAAGGTACAGAAGTCAGCGCTCTTTTCTATTCCCAGCTCCTTGTTCCTTGTCACTTCACACCATTGTTAGCAGTACAATTTCTCTGTAGTGGAAATTTATGACCTTACATTCTTACAAACTTGTCCTAGCCACATTTGGTAATGTTTTACAATTTGTTTCTTAGTTGGCTGCAGTTTACATTCTAGCTCATAGGAATAGCATCCCCAAGGCTTTGCATGCAGAAACGTGTTTGTTAGTTGCCTCTCACTCGTGACAATTTAGCTGGATATAAAACTGCATCCTTGCTGTCTTTCCCTGCAGGTGTGACTCTGCTATTTTCTGGTGTCAATTGCTTTGTGAAGAAGTTTGGGGGCTGACTGGAGAAGGAAATGGCAACCCACTCCAGTATTCTTGCCTGGAGAATCCCATGGACGAAGGAGCCTGGTGGGCTACAGTCCATGGGGTCGCAAAGAGTCGGACACGACTGAGCGACTTCACTTTCACTTTCACTTTAGGGGCTGACTGATTTTTTTCTCTTTATAACTGACTTCATATTTTTATTGGGCTGCTGAGCAAAGATTTGTTCTTTAATTATTTGAAGTCCAGTAAATTTCCAGGAGTCTTTGTATTAACAATGCTGTGTAGTGTTCCTATTTCTTGAGATCCAGTGTGACTTTTTTAATCTATAAACTTATCTTATTTTATTGTAAAGAGTATTCTTGAATTCTATGCCTAAATATTTGTTCTGTTCCACTGGTGTAAATTTCCTCCTCCAGGGCTCCAGTCGTGCATGTGTTGAATCTCTTTTGACTGTCTTCTTTGTTGAACGTTTCCTATTCAATTGCTTTTTTAAAGAGAATATTTTGTTATGGAAGATTTCAAACATGTTACACATTGTATAATACACTTCAGTGTATCCAACACTTCAATACTCATTAGCATTCTCCCATTCCTGATAATCTATACTTCCACTTACTCCTCACCCTTCACTCAGTTAATATTACTGTTTTAGCTTTTTATTTACATTTAGATTCATCAAAATGCACAAATCTTGCTATTGTTCTTGTTCAGTTGCTAATTGTATCAGATTCTTTGCAATCCCATGGACTGTAGCATGCCAGGCTTCTCCACTATCTCTCAGAGTTTGCTCAGATTCATGTCCATTGAGTTGGTGACGCTATCTGACCATCTCATCCTCTGCCACCATCTTCTCCTTTTGCTCTGAATCTTTCCCAGCATCAGGTTCTTTCCCAGTGAGTTGGCTCTTCACCTCAGCTGGCCAAAGTATTCAAGCTTCAGCTTCAGCAACAGTCCTTCCAAATCTTAGCTGTACAGTTTTTAAATGACATTTTTAGAGCAGTTTTAGTTTCATAGCAAAATTGGGTAAAAAATACAGACAGTTCATGTACTGCCTGCCCCCACACATGCACTGCCTTCAGCAGCATCATCTCCCACCAGATGGTATATTTGTTACTGTTGATGACCCTACACTGACACATCATTGCCCACAGTCCATAGTTTACATGAGGGTTTGCTCCTGGCGTTGTGCTTTCTATTGGTTTTGACAAATGTATAATGAGATGTACCCGCTACTATCATATCATACAGAGTAGTTTCTCTGCCCCCAAATCCTCTGTACTCAACCTGCTCATCCCTCCCTCCCCCTAAGCCCTTGCAACCACAGATGTTTTGACTGTCCTCATAGTTTTACCCTTTCTAGATTGTTGTATGGTTAGAATTATACACTATGTAGCCTTCTCAGATTGGCTTCTTTTATTTAGTGACAATATGCATTGAGGGTTCCCTTGTGTCTTTTCAGGGTTTGCTAGCTCATTTCTTTTCAGTGGTGAATAATGTTCCATTGTCTGAATGGACCACATTGTATTTATCCATTTATTTACTGACGGACATCTCGGTGCTAAACATCCACATGCAGGCTTTTGTATGGATGGAGGTTTTAACATTCTTTGTTGAAATACCAAGGAGCTTGATTGCTGGATTGTATGGTAAGAGTCTATTCCATTTCATAAGAAACCAACAAGCTGTCTTCCAAAGTGGCTGCACATTCTGCATCCCCACCAGCAGTGAATGAGAGTTCCTGTTTTTCCACATCCTCACCAACATTTAGAGGTGTCTGTGTTCTGGATCTGGTCATTCTGATAAATGTATGGGGATAGCTCATTGTTGTTTTCATTTGCATTTTCCTTATGACATCAGATGTGAGGCATCTTTAAATATATTTGTTTACTATATGTATATCTTATTTGGTGGGGTGTTGGTTAAGGTCTTTGGCCTATTTTTAATCAGGTTGTTCATTTTTTTATTTTCAAATTTGAAGTATTCTTGGCATATTGTGGGTAACAGTCCTTTATCTGACATGTGTTTTGCAAATGTTTTCTTCCAGTCTTTGGATTGTCTTTTTATTGTCTCTTGACAGTGTCTTTTGAAGAACAGAAACTTTAATTTTGAAGTCCACCAATTCTTTCTTTTGTGGATCATGTCTTTGGTGTCCTATTAAAAAGTTGTTGACACACCCAATTCATTCTGGGTTTTCTCCCACCGTATCTTCTAGAAGTTCTATAGTTTCATATTTTACATTTAGGTCTGTGATCCACTGGGAGTCAGTTTTTGTGACGAGTGTAAGGTCTGTGTCTAGACTGATTTTTTTCATGATATCCAATTGTCCCAGCACTATTTCAGTTGCTAAGTCATGTCTGACTCTTTCCTCACCTCTCTGCTGTCCTCTCAGAGTCCATTTCATGCACTGCAGCACACCAGGCTTCCCTGTCATTTTGTCAAATCCTTTGTTGCATCTGTTGACATAATCGTGAAATTTTGCTTCCTTACCCTGTTGGTGTGGGAGATTACATTAATTGATTTTAGAATACTGAACTGGGCGCTTTGGATCACCGCCCAGCACCGTCACAGACTTGCCTTTATGTACTACTCAACATTTACAATTGTCACCTACAAAGGACAAGAGGATGGTCTGATTAGGAGCCATGACTGGAAGCAGAACATGGTACAGCTCATTCTTTTCTTCAAAAGGAGATCACAACAGAAAAACTTTAAAATACTAAGACAAAACCAGCAGGGGAAAAATTCACCATTGCCTGAAATTTCAGAGAAGAATCATATTCCCTGATCAAATTTTTATAACTCCACATTAAAATTTCTTCAGATGCAAATAAGCAGTTCACATTTTATTTCTAATGATGAAATAGTTTACTGATTTATACTTAGACTGACAAATAAACCACCTTTATGCAAATAACAGGAAAGGCCTTCCTGTAGCTGTCCTGTGGGCATGAGCAGGCTTCCCTGGGCCCCGTCCTGTCCACTCAGGGTGTGGTCTTCCTGGGGAGGCCACGAGGGGAATGGTGATGACCTGGCCTAGTGGTCTTGGCTGCTCTGTTGAAATGGACAGATTTTGTCCTGTTATTTTCCACTTTCCTTTGCCTGATGGCTAAATTCACTAAAAAATGAAAAAAAATCCAAAGTTGACTGTTTTCACTAGCAGCGTCACCGTGTTTACCCCAAGCCCTGGATCTGCAGGTCATGTCCCAGCCTCTGCCTGCTCCTAGCCTCACTGACTCTGGGCTGCATGAACCTGCCACCCCGGGCGGCATCCCACCTCTCTTCCGTCCTCCCCGAGTTTCACCTCCTCTCTGTGCAAAGAGACAACATCTCTTTCAGACAATCACAGCTTGGATTTGTGTCTGGGGATGCAGAGGAGAAGTCTGGGCTTGGCTTCATGTTGATGGGGAGTCTGAAGGGAAGGGGCAGTCCTTGAGGAACTCTCAGGTAGCGCCACCTGCCTCAAGCCTCTCTTTGGCTACGGGGTGGGCTCTGTGCTCTCGGTGAGACACAGTCCCTGGAATCTTAACCAGGTTGAGAGAGAGGAGCATTTAGGTAAGCAATTTTACATCAGCTGCTACATCAGCCTCACAGGCGTCACACGGCGCACCAACACGGTGCCTCCCGGACACTTGCAGAGTGATGACGTGTGGAAAGGCCATGAGCCGCTAGTGGTTTTCTTTAGGCCAGAATGAAGCCTGTGAACACAGCAATGTGTCTAAACGGTGATGAGACACCTCACCCTATTGGGCCGCTGATTACATGGCTCAGATGGGGCTTCTGGGGTTGGCAGGAATGGGGGCTGAGAGGAGGAGACGATACAGACGGAAAAGCGTAGCCAAGGGGCTTGTGAACTAAGTGTTCCACGGATTTACTTTCCTGGCAGTCCAGAGGCTGAGCCTCAGCACTCTCAATGCAGAGGGTGAGGGTTTGATTCCTGCCTGGGGAACTAGAGCCCACATGCCCTGCGGTACAGCCAAAAGATTTTTTTAAAAAAAGAGCAAGGTGTCGTGGCTAACCCAGATCCAGCAGTGTGTTAAACACAGCACATGCACAGCAGGCGTACTCCGCCTTGAACACTCAGTGTCTCATCTGATTCTTAAAAGCCAGGGCATTCCTACTTGCTTTGCCATGTCACATGTATTTTGTAGACACCCTGAAATGATTTATCTAACATTTTTATATAAATACAGTGCTGAACAAGTGTATGATCAAATTTATGATTATCATTATTTCATGTAGTCACCATATGTTTGTTATGAAGTGTCAACCATTGAAAAAAAGATGATTTGTGTTTAAAAGGAAATAGAGTCAATAATAAACACCTACTTTGTGTGTTAATGTATAGAAAAAGATGCTGCTGGTATTGTCACCTTTATTCTGCGTTATTATGATTTGAAAACGTGTTTCTGTTCATGCCTTAGTGATCTTGGGAAATAAACAAAAGGGTTGTCCACCAGCCCTCCTGGCCTTGGCTACCGCCCTTGCCTGGGTAACATGTTGTCCCCAAGACAGTCCCCAGGGGCCAGCATCCTGGAAGGGCCGAGGCCTGGCTGAATTCTCCTCATTTCTCTTCCCTGAAGTGGATTTTGAGAAAAAGGCAAGAGAAGGGTGTGATGGTGGAGGTGGAGCTCCCAGGTCATTCCTTCCCCACCACAGGAGACCCTCCACACCACTTGGAAGGAAACCAAGCAGCTCCCCTTCCCCACTAACCCTGAGCCTCCAGGCACAAACAGCTCTGAACTTTGGTGAGGTTCCCAACTCACGGAGGCCAAGTGATTTTTCACTTATAATTTTGTTAGTTTTTCTTTTTCTTCCCAGAATCACCCAGGGACAGGGGGAACTCTCAGCAGCCAGACAAAGCAAACATTTCAGCTCTTGAGTCTCATCTGTGTTGCATTTATCTGTGGGCAACGTAGCAAAACCCCTGAAGACGCCTTTAAAGTGGCAAGGAAGGAATTCATCACCACATGTAAATTGTAAAACGAATGAAGCTGATTTAGTTAAACTGTAAAATGTGAATTTAGACAGAAAACTTCAGGCCGAAAGTAAACATTTGTGGAGCCTTAAAATAACAGGCACTGTGGTGAGGCTGATCCACCTTAATCACCGCCTCCACATCCATAAATAGAAAGGCTTCTGTGTTGGGCGCAAGGCACGAAGGCCCACTCCCGCTCCCTGTGGCTTCCACATAAAAGCAGAAGTCAGGGAACCCCCCTCCGGGCTCCACCAACGGCCATTGGTGCCAAGTGCATCAGCCGACGAGTACCTGCGCAGGCCGTGCGCACAGAGGTCCTCGCCCTTGCTGCATTCAGCGGTGGGCTTCCCTGGTGGCTCAGGCAGTAAAGAATCTGCCTGCAGTGCGGGAGACCTGGGTNATATAGATATATGTACATATATATACACATACATATATATAATCCTGTGGCACTTTGTTCAGTATTACTTACAACGTGTGATACGATCACTTCAAATGTCAGATTCTGAAGAAAACTGACTTCCATTGGGTTAGATTCAAGATGAAAAATAAGGTCAATGTAAAAAAATCAATTATCTAAATATCTTTATTAAATGTTTAAAAAATAAGTTGCAAATAATGATCACTTTAAAGGATGTCTAGGTTAATCTTTAACTCAAAATCTCATAAAATAGCACATTCAAAGTCAGTAGCAGATAGACTAAAACTATCCAGATAGCTT
The DNA here is from genome assembly GCA_006410675.1 of Oreotragus oreotragus. NCBI lineage: Eukaryota > Metazoa > Chordata > Mammalia > Artiodactyla > Bovidae > Oreotragus > Oreotragus oreotragus. Next base: position 25,271 of record SJYX01000115.1, read on the forward strand.
TTATTACATTTACAGGAAGAGAAATATTTTTTTCCTAAACTCTTTAAAACTTTAAATAAAATTTTATGTGTATTTATAGGTCTTTCCTTCAGTCAATACAGGGAGTGCTTTTATACTTTACATGGTGTTAAACTATTCACTGATATATTTATAAAATACTGCCACAGGGGTGTGAAATTTATGTATATTAACTCCTCAAGAATCAGAAGTCATTATTCAACATCATCCTTTGCAATCTAGAAGTATGTTATAGATTATGTAAAGTTTTAAGAAAATCTTAAAATTTAATTGCATTCAATTTTATCATTTTAATTTTATTATTCACAAATATTTTGCTCATTAAATATGGACATCAGAAATGTTGTAAATTTAAAATATATGTCAAATACATAAGACTGTATGTGTGCAGGTGCTGTTCAACAAACAGAGAGATAAAGAAATAATTATTGCAAAAAATTTTCCATTACTATTAGTATTCTTATCTGTCACCATCTCTATGTCTTATCTTTCATCTTCAGTGTCTTTATCTGTAGAGTTAGGAGGCTGCCCCAGGTCATCACTACAGCTTCCTTCAATATTGATAGTCCAGGATTTCATTATTCTTTCACAACTATGTCCATTAACTATCTACCTATTTGCATCATATTATACAAGTAGTTGGGGCTTCCCCAGTGGCTCATTGGTAAAGAATCTGCCTGCAATGCAGGAGGCTTGCAGAAGAGACGAGGTTTGATCCCTCAAGTAGAAAATGGCAACCCACTCCAGTATTTTTGCCTGGAAAATCCCATCGGCAGAGGAGCCCGGAGGGCTTCAGTCCTTGGGATCACAAAAGAGTCCAACACAGTGGCGCTACTAAACAACAATAATGTGAGTAATTATTCAAATAGGACAAATAGGATAGGCTTTAAATATATAAGCAAATTTGTGTAAAAACTTTACAAAATAATGCAATTTAAGCACATTTCTTTCAACATGCATATTTGAATTATGATCTAATAACATAATTGCATAAATTTGATCTAGATAAGAACTTTGAAAACTGTCATTCTCAGAGCATAATTCAGTGCAGATTTGTCATTTACTACTTATGGTTGTATTTTAGAGGAATAGAAAACTGGTTTAGCTTGCACAAATATTTATTGTGATCAAAGTATAGTTATTTTCCTTTGTTTACTTAGTGGATGTATGGATAAATACATAAATACCTGAAAATATCAATATATAAGGAGATATATACATATATAGGAAATAGAACTACAATACTAAAATATGTTTAAACAAATAAATACAAATAAAATACCTACTGATGAAATATCATTATAATAATTAATTAGATCTGAACACTCGACCCATAGGCATAGAGGCAAATAGTTTTGTGGTTGTGGCAGGCACCGCATGTTGGCAAGAAAGGGGAGACTCCAGTTAAAGCACTTTTTTATAGTTCCAGCCTCCTCATGAGGGCATTAGTTACTCCTTCTACCTCCCTGTCTATTTTCCTGTATGATCAACTCCCCGAAACTGGCTCTGATTTTTCTGGATACAGTTTAACCTCTCCTTTCCAGCTCATTTCTTCCTTGTTTACTGTAACCCTGATGGAAGACAAAACAGCCCTCACATTTAAATGGCAGTGACAAGAGGGCAATAATGCAAAGACAGTGATTGGCTGCTTCTCTAGCTCTAAGGGACCACTGTACTTACAGATGAAGTGAATCCCCTAAAGGGCAAACAAAAATGCCATCGAGCAATGCATAAAGATACCTGAACTATTATTAACCTGATAACGTGTGTGTGCTGTATATGGGTGTGTGTGTGTGTTGTGAGTCTGTAGTATTTTACTATTACTCTCTTTAGTTATGGTTATCCAGTCATTTTGCTAGAATGTTTACAGCATTCTTTAACCTCTAAACCATCTCATTTGTTTAACTATGACTCTTTGTGACCCTTTGGACTGTAGCCCACCAAGTTCCTATGCTCATGGGATTTTTCAGGCAAAAATATCTGGAATGGACTGCATTTCCTTCTCCAGTGTATCTTCGTTACACAGGGATCAAGCCAGTGTCTCCTGTGTCTTCTGCATTGCAGGCAGATTCTTTACCTGCTAAGCCACTGGGGAAGCCCTCAAGATAAATGGCAAAATCTGTTAATTAAAAGGCAAGCCTAGGTGGTTACTGTAATTTTTATAAAATTAAGAAAATGAAAACATCTGAAAGCATGTTATTTCAATATATACTATGCTCATATATACATATACAACATGATTTGGAGGTATGTGCCTTATGTATAAAATCATGCTACATATTTATCACAAAAAAAATCTCACAAAATTACAAACTGCTTAATTCGATAAGAGCTGATGACATGCCATCTTTATCTATTTGTCTTCTATCTGTTATCAATTTAAGGCTGGAAGAATAAATGTAGTTTGTTATGTTTTCACTTAAGGCCAAAACAGAGTAAACATTAGATTAGCTTAGGTTTTGCACCTGGTTAATTTATTTTATGCTGTAATGCATGAATCACTAATATGTTTAGAGCTTTTATGTTCATAGTAAAACATTGTCAGTGACTCAATCAAAATACCTTTTCATAAATATGAATAAAACATTCCTTATTTTAAAACAAAGAGAGTTAAGAATTTAGGACTAGGAATATACAGCAACATTGATTCACAGCAACTGTGAGATTATCTGAATATTATAAAAAATATGGATACATTTCATGGATTTGTATGTAAACAATGGTTGAGAAAACTTAAAACATTAATGATATAACTTATTATGTAGTTTGAATATCAAGACTTAAAATAGAATTTGGCACATTTATTTAATGCCAGAAAAATAATGATTGCCTTAGATTATTTTATAACATTGGAACAAGCTCCAGAGTATGATGATATTCTATTGTTTGGATAAAGGCATTTTATAAATTTCATACATATAAGAAGGTGGATCATCTTTCTAATTACTTTTAAACACATAACATAACATGAACCTTATCATTAATAGATACCTTCATACCAATGTTTAAAACTTTACCCTGTAGCCCTTCTTATGACTCAACCATCTATTCAAGTTTGCTTGTTGTTTTGGACATTATAGTAAGCTACACTGATTTGGATGATCACATATGAGTTTCTACTATTTTTATAATCAGTCATAGTAGGACTGTGCAATTATTTTAATAATTTCTTAGAATCTGCCATTGGATATAAACAGGAGGGATAAATTCAGACTATGGGTACATTTTTTGTTTGCTCAAATCGATTCCTTAAACCTTTTCTTAAATTTAAAACTAATATTGTCCAGCCTTGTTCCCTAAAATCATTTCTTTCAACTGTACCATCAGAAAATAACTATCCATGTCTAATATTACTTATATATTTATTTTAGCTCTACTATATTTTATTATCTCTACATCTATATCAATGCAATATGTGGGTGTTAGAAATGTTATACAAAATACACACTATATAATGAGATGTATTTTGTATAAAGCCAACCTTTACTCTATTACCACCTATTCTGTATGTGATTTTTGTCTTATTTTGTGGGCAGAGAAAGCAGCTTTAACTTCTAAAACTGTATGCTAGAATAAAATCCTGGAGTCAGAAAGGCAAAATGGAGTACTAGTTAACTTTAACTAAGAAAGCATGCATTTAAAGTTATCTTATATTTGTACAACACAAAAGTAGATTAATAGAAAGTAGCAGTAAACAGTAATAGTAGATTAGTAACTATTCACTAAAATATAAATCAAGTTATGAATTCTCTATTACTAACCTATGAAATTATTTTCCTTCTATATTATATGTAACATTTTAGAACACAGTTAATAATTTTAAGGAAAATTATAATATTTTCTAAAATGTACTATTATTTTTTCCAGAGAAAATTCCCTAAGCATTTGGATTTTGAAAATGGCATAAGAATTATATTGGCTAAGAGTCCTGAAAGTACCATTAATTCACAATATTTTAAATTGTATATCATAATTTTGAGTGCAAACAGGGACTTTAGACTATTTGACATATACAAATTACTTATGTATTAGATTAAAATAACATCTTTCTTTTGTTCTTTGATATAGAAAAATATACTGTTTTTATTCTTTGCAAAATACTAAAGTTTAAATAATTCTGCTTAATTCTCAAAATCTGTAACTGCATATAATAGGTGAGTTTTATACAATTCATGTCTTAAGAATAATCATATCAGAGCTTACACACTTTATAACATTTACATTAGTTATGTGTTCTCAAAATTTTAAACATTTCTAATTAATCAGAATTTTTTTCTCTCACTGCTTCTTATATTGCATTTACATAAATAAGACTTTGTTTTGTCATGCAAAGAAGAATTGTTTTTAACTTGTGGCAAATGAGAATGAATATATACTTGCATATATATGCATGCCTGCATGTGGGCTAAATCACTTCAATTGTGTCCGATCCTTTGTGACCTCATGAACTGCAGCCCACCAGGCTCCTCTGCCCATGGAACTCTTCAGGCAAGAATACTGAAGTGGGTTGTATTCCCTTCTCCAGGGTATATATGTGTTTATATACACTCTTCTACACACATATAGACATTTATTTTTAGAGAAAACTGTATCTTTCCAAATGATGAATTTTTCTTCTACATTTTTATTCATTTAAATATATTTACTTATTCTAAGCCGATAAATTAGGAAATATGCTCATGAAAGGTGGCCAAGAAGTCCGTCTGTCTGTTCATTTATCTGAGCTATCAGTTCTTTAATTTCTCAAAATATTTTTTATCTCAAGCTCAACTATCTGATTCATCCAATAAACAGTTCCAGCTTCTAGCAATAAATAACTTTTAAACTCAATCCCAAGTGAACTTTTTAAAATAAGAAAGTAGCTCCCTCCTTCAGCATCCAAAAGATTTCCACTCAATCTGAAATCACTTTAGTATATATTTAAAGTGCTTAAATTATCAATTCACACCCCTCGTTGCAGAAATTTCAAGTACATTAGCTCAACTGAGTTCTATAAACTACATAAAGCTAGTTCAGTTCAGTTCAGTCGCTCAGTTGTGACCGACTCTTTGCCATCCCATGGACTTCAGGAAGCCAGGCTTCCCTGTCCATCACCAACTCCTGGAGCTTACTCAAACTCATGTTCAGTGAATTGGTGATGCTGTCCAACCATCTTATCCTCTGTCATTCCCTTTTCCTGCCACCTTCAATCTTTCCTAGCATCATGGTCTTTCCCAATGAGTCAGTTCTTCGAATCAGGTAGCCAAAGTATTAGAGTTTCAGTTTCAGCATCAGTCCTTCCAATGATCATTCAGGACTGATTTCCTTTAGTATTTACTGGTTGGACCTTCTTACAGTCCAAGGGATTCTCAAGAGTCTTCTTCCACACCACAGTTCAAAAGCATCAATCCTTTGGTGCTCAGCTTTCTTTATAGTCTGACTCTCACTCCCATACATGACTACTGGAAAAACCAGAGCTTTGACTAGACAGACTTTTGTTGGCAAAGTAATGTCTTTGCTTTTTAATACGCTGTCTAGGTTGGCCATAGCTTTTCCTCCAAAGAGCAAGCATCTTTTAATTTCATGGCTGCAGTCACCATCTGCAGGGATTTTGGAGCCCAAGAAAATAAAGCTTCTCACTGTTTCCATTGTTCTCCCATCTATTTGCCATGAAGTGATGGGACTAGATGCCATGATCTTAGTTTTCTGAATCTTGAGTTTTAAGCCAACTTTTTCACTCTCCTCTTTCACTTTCATTAAGAGACTCTTTAGTTCTTCTTTGATTCCTGCCACAAGAGTGGCATTATCTGTGTATCTGAGCTTATTGATATTTCTTCCGGCAGTCCTGATCCCAGTTTGTGCTTCATACAGCCCAGCATTTCTCATGATGTACTTTGCATATAAGTCAAATAAGAAGGGTGACCATATATAGCTTTGACATACTCCTTTTCCAATTTGTAACCAGTCCATTGTTCTATGTCTAGTTCTAATTATTACTTCTTAACAGGCATACAGGTTTTTCATGAAGCATATAAGCTGCTCTTGTATTTCCATCTCTTGAAGAATTTTCCACAATTTGTTGTGATCCACACAGTCAAAGGCTTTAGCATAGTCATTGAAGCAGAAGTAGATTCATTTCTGGAATTCTTTTGCTTTTTCTATGATCTAATGGATGCTGGCAAGTTGATCTCTGGTTCCTCTGTCTTTTATAAACCTAGCTTGAACATCTGGCAGTTCTCAGATCACATACTGTTGAAGCCTAACTTGAAGGATTTTAAACATTACCTTGCTAACATGTGAAATGAGTGCAATTGTGCAGTAGTTTGAACATTCTTTGGCACTGACTTTCTTTGGGATTGGAATGAAAACTGATCTTTTTCAGTTCTGTGGCCATGCTGAGTTTTCCAAATGTGCTGTCATATTGAGTGCAGCATTTTAACAGCATCATCTTATAGAATTTGAAGTCTCTCAGCTAGAATTACATCACCTCCACTCGCCTTATTCATAGTAATGCTTCATAAGACTCACTTGATTTCATACTCCAGGATGAATGGCTATAGGTGAGTGATATACCATTGTGGTTATTCGAGTCATTAAGATCCTTTTTGTATAGTTCTTCTGTGTATTGTTGCCACCTCTTCTTAATATCTTCTGCTTCTGTTAGGTCCATACCATTTCTCTCCTTTATTGTGCCCGTCTTTCCTAATATGGTATTACTTATTGATAAACTGACGGACATAGAAAGAGTTTTGATAGATCTAGCTGGTATAATTTTCAGAAAATGAAAAGATCAATGAACTGAAAATCATGGGGGATTGTTGTTTAGAACCTAATCTGAATTTATAACTTCAAACTTGTTATCAATTATGACCATAGACTTTTTAGTATATATATCATATGATCTTAAAGTAAATAAATGTTATATTTGCATTGATTCTAAAAATCAAATAAACAATACTTGGTCTAAATTAGATGGTGTAGCTGCCATTTATGAAGCTTTTATCTAATAGCATTTTTCATTCAAACTAGCCTAAGACCTAACCTATAATACTTTCTATTAACTATAAATGAGAGTGTGGAAGAGGAGCTAGAAGGCTGCAAACAAAAGATTAAAATGAGCAAATATCTTGCAGGATGGACCATATCCTTTAAAAATTGCATTCATTTTAAGATGAGCCATTCAAAATTGCTACCTGTCCAACCTGCATACGGTGAGCAGACTAGAAGCATGTAAAAAAAATGCTGTTTGTCCCAAGACAGGCCATTTTAATATCCTTGTAGCTGAGTTTTAAACACTTCAGGCTCACATGTCTGTGAAGTAACTACTTATTTTCTGGCTTTTTGCACATATGGTACTTGTAATCCATATTAAATTACAGCCTTAATAATTATTTTTGATGTTGTCTAATATGTAAGTTAAATTTAAAATGCAGTGACCATTCATCCTTGTTTACAGAATAGAGTCATAAGCTAAACAAGTAAAATTTTAAAAAGGTTTTGCACTCATAAAAATATGTAGCCTCGAAAGTGTTTCTCAAGTTAAAATCTATATAATTCATCTACCTTGAGAGCTCTGATCATTTATATACAAAAATAGATAATTCTATCCTTGCAATAAATACAAAATAAGTTATCAACTATTTTATAAAATACTTTCTCCTTAAATACATGAAGTACTATTAACAAAGCTGAAATATATTTAAGATACATGTTTGCACTCAACTCACAATTTTCCAGAATAAAAAACAGAGTTTGTTTGGTAAATTTATCATTATTCCAAAATAAATTTTTCCCAATTACCTAATTATTTTATAACTTTTAACAAATTTAGGGAACTGCTTTTTGAAATTCAATGAGTATCTTTCTGACAATATAATAGAAAAACTTGATTTTCTAATCAAGTTCACATGTAGGTAATAATGCATGTCACAATATCAGACTTTTTAACTGAAGAAAAAAGATTTTAATTACTTAATAAAAGTTAAAAATTTCACATTTATTATATGACTTTTTAAAAGCAGAATATTAAAAATGAAAAAATAATAAAAATAATTTATTAAACTTTAAGTGCCAATTATTAATATATTTCCACTTAATAGATGTGAAAAAATCTTGTCTTTATAAATAAGCAAATGAGAGCTGATAATAACTCCTCGAGGAATGGAGCATGGATGCTAAAACAGTCTGGTAAAGGTGATTCAATCTATACAGAATGGGTATGATAAAAACTAAAAATTTAAATACACTTGTACATTAAAGCAATTCTTCACAGCTTTGATTCAGCAAATTAATTAATTGCCTGGCTATTAATGAAGAACATATAATAAGAGAGAAGCTAGAGATTAAAAGAAGAAAAATGTTCACAGCCAAAATTATTTGGAAATGGCTTAGTTAAACAAACACAATGTAATTTTTTTTAATTGCAAACCTTTTCAGAGCCTTTAATTTGCTAATAGCGAATCTCCAAGAGGAGGATCTAGTACACAATTCTCCTGACCTTACTCAGTTGTAGAAAGCTCTTGGGTTCATTTTATTCCCTCTAGAAAGAATTTAGCATCTAAGATTTTGTATTATCCCTAAAATATTGCATAATACTTTTATATAGTGTGCTATGGAGCCTACACATTTTTTAAGGCTCAAACTTCTTCCTTGTTTTAGAAAAGTTAGGGAAAACACTGATGTGCTGGAATATTCCGTATCAATAATAAAGTAGAGCTATTTTCTATAGGAATGAAAATTTGCATTGGGTAACAATTCATGCTTCCTATACAAAACTAATTTGGTAATTTCGTGTATCAAGAATATTTGCCAGGAGAAGAGAGAAAGTATACAGGACCTCTAAAATATGAAATATTTACACTTCTTTTTCATGCATCTAAAGACAAGCTTCATTAACTTGTTTTAAAAAAAAATAACAAAAAAAGAAGGAGATAGGCTGGTTAGAGGCAAGCACCCTGTAAACAGATGAGAGCTTCATTCTAAGAATAGTGTGGCAGAGAGATAGAAGGTACCAAGATTCCTGATACCACATTTAAGCAGCTGTTTCAACCTTGCCTTCTTAAGCCTCCAGTAGAACAACAATTTTATTTATTTACATAACCGTTTCATCAGATTTCCCATTACCCACACATGAAACAGTTCCTACTAGCACAGGTCTGAACCTATTACTTAAAGTTTCAGAGGATATTATTGATGTTTATATTAGTACTGAATACTCTTAGAAAATGTATCTTTTAAGATTTTTTGATTAACAATTATAAGCAAGGAAGACCATTTTATGATCAAACATTTTCCATGTAAAGAGTTAAGATTTTCTAATAGGATGATAAAATTGGCACCCGCAATAACAAATTTCATGAGACTGTCAGATAGCTAGCATATTCCTCAGTGCCTTTTCTCTTTTTAGTTGTTTTAATATGCAGTTGACTTTTAAAATTATGCAAATTGTATAGATATCAAATTATTTTGTCAGTGAAGGGAAAATGATATTTAAGTTTAGAATTACTTCAAAGGTTATAATATATTAATAAAAACCCAACTGTTAACTTTTTCTTTTGAAGTTTTTGGTGGTGGTTTAGTCACTAGTCCTGTCCAACTCTTGCGACCCCATGGACTGTAGCCCACCAAGCTCCTCTGTTCATGGGATTTCCCAGGCAAGAATAATGGAGTGGGTTGCCATTTCCTTCTCCAGGGGATCTTTTGGACCCAGGGATTGAACCCCTGTTTCCTACAGTGCAGGCAAATTCTTTACTCACTGAGCCACCAGGGAAGCCCTTTGCATCTAGCTTTATAACCTTGTGTTATTGAGAGTCCCTTGGACAGCAAGGAGCTCAAACCAGTCAATCCTAAAGGAAATCAACCCTGAATATTCATTAGAAGGACTGATGCTAAAGCTGAAGCTACAATATTTTGGCCACCTGATATGAAGAGCTGACTCATTGAAAAAGATCCTAATGCTGGGAAAGATTGAAGGATAAAGCAGAAAGGGGTGGCTTCTCCTTTAGCCTTCAAAAGGAGAAGAAGGGAGATGATGAGATGGTTAGATAAGGATCACTGACTCAATGAACAAGAATTTGAACAAACTCCAGGAGATAGGGGAGGACAGATGAGCTTGGTGGGGTGCAGTCCCCTGGGTTGTGAAGAGTCTGACACAAGTTAGCAACTGAAAAACAAAATCATCCTCATCTTTCTGATACACCCTGCATATATCTATAAATACATTCCAACTGGATAATTTGCTGTTCATTTTTTGACCTTTGGTTTCCCCTTCATTTGAACCTGGTATACATCTAGCAGTATGCTGAAGGCAGCTCATACTGGCTTGTGAGACCTACTAATTTTCCACCTGTCTTCCAACTCCATGTTCAGTGAGACTCCATTGGAAACTTGATAGTAGCCTAGTGGTAGTATTTAATACCATGAAAATTGGCAATAACTACAAATCAAAGCCTCTCTCATTGGTGTAGTCAGTTATTAAATAATTTTTATCACACCACTGAATAATACAATTCATTCATATTAAAATTCTATGCCTTACATTTTTCCTTAATTAATTTGGCACTGTTTATTTGGTAGCTTTAATATCAAAAAGTAACCAGATTTGCAGGGTGAAGCACAAGGATTACCTGTACATTATTGCTTTAATAATATGTTATTGAACAGATTATTTACTAGATCTAAATGCTTTGGAAGGGCTTAATGAAATGGTAACAATGATCAGTTTCATTGATTTGTAATTTAGTAATGACAAATTTAAATTTAAATTGTAATCAGTTGTATTAAAGATAGAATCGAGAAATATTAAATATCACTATCAACTATAAAGGAATTTCTTGAAAAAATAAATGTTTTCAAAATGTAGGACTTCCTACTGATTTCCATTTAAAATTTATATTTGATGTAGGAAATTAACTTCAACAATAGGCTGATTTCAGATTCTTATGACCTAAACTTATTCTAAGAAATATTTTTTAAATAAGTCATAAGGATGTACAACAACTTATTTATATTTTAAACTATCTCAGACTGTTTTTATTGAATGGAATAAGAAAAGGCCTTATTATAATCACCTGAGTTATTTTAAGATTTCTGAAGGAAAGGCATTATTTTGGTTTCCATAAAATCCAGACTTAATTTTACAAACATAAGATAAAAAATATAGATTTCTACATTTAAAGCTGGAATGTTTCTTTTTTAATTATACAATGGCTTTTCTGTTGTATCATTAAATAGTTAAAATGCCATTTTTCAAAAAACACTCAATTGTTCAATCAAATTAAACTGAGTGGCTTTAAACTGAGAATAAAAAGGAAAATATCTAACATACCAACATTGCATCAGAAAGTATAAGTTTGTTCTATCAGTTTCTTACTAATACAGCTATATCTTTGCAAGTGAAATACCAAATATTAAAAAGTAGTTCTATTAAAATCAATATGAGCATAATTTACAGTTTAAAGATTCTCTTTAGCTTGCAATACACTTGCTAAAGATTTTAAAAGAAAAGTCCAGTATTAAAAAGCTCAAAGCAGACTGTCCTCTGATCAGTCTCATGGTTATGTGGATTCTAATACTGGAAAATGAAACAGACTATGCATTTTTTTAAAAAGGACACTCAGTAAATGAAGTTATCAACAAGAGCTAACAAGAATTTGAAGCCAGCATTAAAATGGTAGCATTTTATTTTTTAAGCACCAATTGAACATTTAAATTGCTTTAGATAATATGCAAATATCTGGAATATACCAAAATACCAAATCAGCTACCATAAACATGCAAGGCTCACAAGGCTTGTTTTCTCATTGAATTTTTAACTATAAAATGACTTTAAATAAAATTTCACAGGTGGGCTTTCTGTTCTTCAATTAAATATCTTTTGAAATTTAATGTACTAACTATATCAGTAAAGTCTTTTAAACTTAAGTGTATGCACCATATATATAGAAGAGTATCTAAAACAACTGAAATATGTTTGGAAAGCATTCATTATCTTTCTTTTAAGCTCAAATATCTGAATTTTAAAAAATCAACATAAATATTTTAATATTTTGGCAGAAAGAAGACTTAAAACATTATTTTTAATGTCTTCCTAATTTAAAATTTTTGAAGCCCTATTTGAAAATTGAAGTAGTAATATGAATATTTGGAAATCAACATGTTTCCCTGAATGTAAATTGTTTTTGCATGTCCTTCTACAAGCAAAATTTTCACAATTTTCAATTTCTTTTGGTAAAATCACCTTAGTAATATCAGTTTCCAAAACATACCTTCAGTCAGTCTAATGAATTGCTAAACTTATGTTTAACACCTCCCAGCACCCCGATTTTCAGTACCAGTAATAGTAAGGGAAGCAGGGAAACACTTACCTAAATTTTATTATGTTAAAATAATATTCAGGTGCATATTCTGAACCAACTTAGATGACAGTTGTAGCCCTATTCTGTTTATAAAGTTTATCATGCCAGTAACATTCAAAGCCTACAATTTCACCTTTGCTTCAAATATCAAGTCCATTAAATTAAAGGGAAAATCTATTTTAAATTTATTCACCTCATTTTATCATCTCAGGAGTAGTCAGGCCACATGACAATGAGTAATGTTTTAAAATAATTTAGTGTTAATCATCTCTCATAAAGAATAGCAGGAAATTAAGTTATATCCAGATTTGGGGGTGGAAGGGAAGTGGGAATGACTTTTTATATTTATTTTATAAAGTATTGAAACTGAAATTCTGCTTCAATTCAATGTACATTAGATAAATAGAATTATTGCAGTTTTAAAATGCAATTGTGTATAATTTGTATAATTAATTCACTAATAAGGTTTTTGGGGTGGGGATCATAAATTCATCAGTTTAGTTTCTGGGGCTTCCAAACATACTTTTAAAAATAGATATACAATCCACATATTTCTAACCAAAATAACATCACATTTTTACAGTGTACCTTAGTATGCAATGGTTGAGTAAAAATATTTAAAACTATAGGTGTTGAAAACTAACAGAATAGTTTGTGTTGTCACGTGTTCTACAAATCCTATTTATATATAAAATAAATGATTTCAAGCTCATTCCATTCAAATATCATGTTGAAATTCCTATTGCTATTTGAAAGAGCAATATTTTGTCCTAAATATATATATACCCAACAGGATTGATATGAAAACAATTTAAGTTGAATGATGTAATTATGTAATGGAATGTAAAAAAATTATAGCAATTAAAGTGTTGTGACATGCTCTAATGAATGAAGTTACATTGGTTGATGACAGTATATCTCCTACTCATTAATTATTTGGATAGAGTGCATTAGGTTACATAGCATGAAGAAATAAAGTCATAAATTACCACTAAAAATTGCATCCATACATTTTCATTTAATATTGATGATATTTCTCAAACATCCATAAATTATTTTAAAAAATCAAAACAATATCAGTAGCCCTTTGTATTCTCCAGGAAAGCTCACAACATGGTTCAGTTCTTCACTATATGCAGCTAGTGATTTTCAGGGAAAGAAAGTTACAGATCTAGAGAGTAAGTTTATAAAGCAAATTTACACATGTATGGCCTGTGCCGCCTGCTTAGATTCCCAAGTGACTGGAAATATTTTTAAAGCTTTCTTATTTTCAGATCTAAAGAGAAAATACATACTTCTTAAGTGTAGGGTGTATTTTCACCCTAATTAGGGTGACATATTTAAGGAATAACCTGTTAATATAAAGCAATATGCCACTAACACATACTGCAAATATTAATGATAGCATTCTTTTAAATATTTTTAAAAGTAGTCAAGGTCTTTTTTTTCTGAAATTTTAGAAGGAAAAGGTGGAAGATGACTTTAATGTGATAGATAGACCCAAGTGATAGAAGTACCTTTTTAAATTTTGTTTTCTCATTTCTTCTAAATCTGTTTTCTTTTCTCTAGAACTTCCTCTGTATAATAAATTAGAATTTTAAAAGTATAACAGTAATAGTATTAAGCAAACAGAAAACATCTCTCATCTAATTTTTGAGAGGCATGGGAGCAGGAATGATGTATACCTATTTCTTAAGCCATAGAAATAGTTACTGAAAAAAGCTAATAAATTAATCTCTTTATGGTTCTCAAATTTGACTATTGTTGACATGTAGTATTTATCAGTTTTCCTCCTTTTTCTCTCTCAATTAACTTCCTTCACATCATGCACCAGCCCAGTATAAGACTACAAAAGAAAACATCCATGTAAAAGAACTCTTTACTCCAAGGAATTGACAGCAAAGGGACCGCTTCATCCAAGTAAAAAATGTGACTAATTCAGGTGCCATGCTTATGATTAAATTTTAAAAATATCTATTTCTCTGCACTTCTTAAGATGACTACCTTTTTGAGCTAGTAGTCTCAATCATTGTACAAACATACACAGAGGAAAACAAGCTCCTAGAGAATATTTCCTTACTCACTATCTTTATTTCACTGGTGTGTCCTGAACAGCCTCTTCTGTTTCAAAGTGTGTGTGAGAGCTTTGATCTCTCTTGACAAGACACTGTAGATTAAAATATCTTATAATGAATATTATTAAATTATTTTAAAAAGATACTGACTTTCCCGAGATAGTTTCAGATCATGAAGACCTGTCTTAAGTGGCTGAGAAACTTCCCCAAAGTTCAAGGGGACCACTGGAAAGAGAGAAGAGCAATTTTGTTTGGAGAATTAACACAGACAAAACGTGCCTGTGAAACAGCTTCTCACAAACAATTACAGTACTTTGCGGCTGTGGGAGAAGGAGGATTGAGAAATCACAAAATATAAAGGAAAAAGTGTATTACTTGGTGAAATTCTGGGTTTTTTTTTATCCTCTAGGCTCTTTCTCAAGAGTCATCTCAAAGAATTTCTCTCTAATGGTCATAAAAGAAAAGAAAAGATAAGAGAGCAAAGAAAAAAATAAAGAGAAAGAGAAATAAGCCAACAGAGTATTGTTCTTCTCCTATTAGTTTTTTTAATCTGAATTAGCTAATGAGAAATGTACTAGAGACATGGTAGCAACTGCCAAAAAGCTACCACACTCCTTTTCCAAATATTTCAAAGAAAAACCTACTTTCTTACAAGGTACTGCTTCTCATCAGGATGTGTGCGTGTATGATAAAGTATCTGTGTGCGCATGAGTATACAAAATATGATTACATGTTCCATAAAGGATGCATTAAGAACAGAGATGTGCTATTTTTGACAGCAAATAAAATAATTTACTAACCATCGAACTCCGAGGTTTTTTTTTTAGCTTTCTTAAGTTTCTTAATGTGAGTCTACACATCGTAACTTATCAAAATCAGTTTCTGTGATTTACTGAGATAGGCATTGTTTCAATTGCTAAATTGAAATAAATCACCATAGGGTGACCAGAGTTCTCAGAAGCTTATTGTCTGAGATAGGTATTGAATGGACACACTTAAGTGACTAGACAGAGGGAGCTCTTTTGCTTCTAGGGGTATTTGAATTCAATTCAGTGATGGAGGCAAGTAAAGACACAGAGGCAAATAATTTATCCATAGGATACAAAAAGTGAAAATAGACTACCAAACTTGTCTTGCATTTATACTTAATTTTGTCCTAACAATCAAAAAAATGTGAAAAATACTTTGGAAGGAGATATGGAAACTGTAAAAGATAGTCAAGCATAATTATCTTTAAAAGAAGATGCCAACAAGCATTTGATTACAGAAGATTACCAAAAAATCACTTTAATTTTAAATTGTTTCTGTCTTAATCAACTTTTTATTGTATCTTTTATCCTTGTAAATGTCTAGCATAATTATGAAATTGAGAAGTAGAAAATGTTTATCTTCTTTTATGATGACTGAGAGTCTATTCTTTATCCAATACAGATAATTTCAGTCAAAAGCTCCACTGTGTCAATAAAAAAAGTCACTGATTCAACTTAATTTCAATTAATTTTTTTCTATCAGTTTCAAAAACTAATTTTTTCTTCATTAGTGACTTCATTTATACTTTAAAACCATGAATATTATTGGAATCATTAAAAATAAAGAGGTAAATTATTTTATAATTAGTTTACCAAATAGCATTTGTGAAAAAAAGGCCTGTTAACACAGAGGTAGCCCTAACTTGTATGGAAATGTAATTTGAATGTGCATTTAGTTTTATTCAGTGTGACTTTTATGTTCATAATTGACATATTTATTAGTATAATCGATTATAATAATCACTTCACAGTTGTGAAAGGCATCCTAGCAGAAGAGGACTACTTCAAGCCAAACTTTCATTAAATTCTAGAAAAAAATCTAAATAGGAAGAGGAACAACAGATAGGCTTCTCTGAAATCTACTTAAGTTAAAAAATACTGAAAAAAAAAAGCAAAATATATCTAAAATTATGGAGAGGTAAACCTGAAATGATATTCTAGTAAGAGGTGGGAAAGTTGGTGGCAAAGGCACGCAACAAAATTGGCATTTCATTTTAGTGTGACAACAGTCTTTTTGACAGCAGGTTAGTTTAACATTGCACATCCCACCAAAACAGTAATCCATTTCCAAGTGCATAATAATTCATTGTTGCCCTTCACTGTATATTAAATGTCACCCATCATTGTGACAGGAATATAAAAGCTACTGCACACTATTCAGGAGCCAAAATCAAAGCTGTTAATGCAAGCACTTTGGACAGGGTTTTCCAAACCTAGTTAAACCATCAAAAAAACCCACTATGTTGACAACATCTTTACCCCTGAGCTCCAAGAGAAATATAGACTATTTTTGCAAGTATGAGGACTCTCAGTAAGGCAATAGCCTTGTCATCTTGTGACTGCACACCATGTTAGAGCCAGCACATATATCAAGACGGTCTTGGCAGTCACTGTAATAATAACAAACTCGAACAGGTTCTAGGCAGATGAAGCCTTGCTCCCCTGCAAACTAACCCAATAATACAATAGTTAATGCTCTAACATCATAAAAACCATGCAAAGTAATTCAACACAAAATTATATAAGAAATTATTATATTCCTTTTAACTAAGAAAATCTAATCTTATGTATTTAACAGTTTGAGTATCGCTGATTTGCTATTCTTGATAAGAAGACCAGGTTAGTCAATATTGCTTGGTTTCTTTTACTCTTTCTCCTAAATTTGTCCTATTCATTTGCTTATTTAAGTAACCTAAGAAATTTTTCTGTGTAATAATATCCTTACTACCAAATTTGGTATAGTATTATTTTTCTTCTTCAGAATTTATTTGTATCTAATTTTAAAATGCCAATTTCAGAATTAAATATGCAATGTTCTTATATGCTTAGTGAATATTATTAAATTTACATCAATCCTGTTGGAGGGAAATGTATATGCCATTATTACTTTCTTTTAGGTTCAATTTTTAGTTCTTAATTTCTATATACCAAACTACTAAGGACCTCAGATCAAGATTTACATGCTAAATTTCTAAACAGCTCTAGTTTTCCTAGAAACAACTATAGCTAAAAGAAAATTTCAAACTCTCTAATATTATAGGGATTTAAATTGACTCATTTTATGAATAGGACCTATCGTAGCAATACTATCTATATTTTAAAAAAAGGAAATATTTGAAGCAAGGTGAAAAATAATCTCTCATTAGTGCAAAGGGTGGGTTCCCTAAATAGGCTTATTATATGACTAATTGCCATCTCTGTACTAATATACCTAGATCAAAGAAAACAAAAGACTAGAAAGAAAGAGAAAAAGATTTAGGGGCATATATTAAGTACAAGCCCATTATGGAAAAGATTTCTTCCTAATCCTCTGTCAGCCAAGAGCTATTGTTAGAATACCTAGGGTAAGGCCATTGTATGTCTAGAATGTAGTAGCTCAGGTTCATTTTTACTCTTAAATAAGAGTTCTCAGTTAATTAAGATAAGCATGCTGATTATGCCATTATGCTATAAACAATAATGTAACTGTTTGCGAGAGATCATGGTCTATAAAGCTATTCCAGGACAAACAAACAAGATCATATATTTTTATTTTAATACTCACTAAAATAAATTTAAAGAATCTTCAAGTATTTCTTAGAAGTTTCCTTATAAAAAAGTGAAGGGAAATATTAAAATGGTATCAAAATTTACCTTTAAATTTAATTTTAAAAATATAAAAATNGATAGCCCACCAGATTCTTCTGCCCATGGAATTTCCCAGGCATTAATTTTGTAGTGGATTTCCATTTCTTATTCCAGAGGATCTTCCCAATCCAGTGATCCAACCTGCAACTCTTGCATCTCTTGCATGGGCAGGTGGAGTCTTTACCACTGCGCCACCTGAGAAGCCATCGAGAAATGTGCTATCAAGTCACAAAAGACTTAGAAGACCCTAAATACAAATTGCTAAGTGAAAGATGCCAGTCTGAAGAAACAACATATTGTACAATTCCATATATATGACATTCTGGAAGAGACAAAACTATAAATACAATAAAGAGATCAGTGAGTACCCAGATATCCAGAGATGAGATAGTAATGAATAGGTAGAGCACAGAACATTTTTAGGGCAGTGATGCTATCCTGTATGAGCAATGATGGATACATGACACTACGCCTGTCTCTTATACACATCTACTAAAAATGTTGGATAACTATAAAATATTTTCACCACTTTTATTCAAACCCAATATATATGTGTCAGATAAACACATTGGTTAAGAGTTTATTAGTGAATAAATGTATCAAGTCATGTTTGTTCTTGGATTTGAGCATCTGGTACAATTCTTAGAACACTATAGGTATCTAGTAGATAATTGCTGAATAAATTAATATATAAATGAAGGGTATAAATTAATGTTTAATACTTTACGGAATCCTAATTCTCCAGTGTTCACTACAGGTTGAAGAAATATTTGACTAATCAAGTGAATGATTGATGGAAATAATTAAAGTGGAAACAGAAAACAAACTGAAGGTGTGGCTTGGTAGCTAAAAAGATAAAGATTAACTGCAACAATAAAAACTGGGACAAAGTCATCTGGTGACTGAGAAAAGTAAAGTATTGCAAACTAAAAATTATAATTATATTTCAATCACTTATTATATTTTAGTTTTGAGATAAAATAGATATTACATAGTTTCTCAAAATATCATAAAAATAATATGCAATAATTTAAGAAATATGAATTCTGTTGAAATGCTATTACTTTAGAACTTTTCATTTTTATGAATTTCAGTAGAAATAAAATGATATCTGAGAATTTTTAAATGTAATTTGTCTTTCTTTGTTATCTTATGAGGATAAGGAAAAAGAATATGCATAAAGAAAATGTGATTTTAATTTTGACATCAGTAATGATGTTAACCTCATCAGTGATCTCTATATGGCATAAGATAAAATGCTTATTCATAAATAAAAATGCTATGCTTATTTTGAATTGATAGCAAATTATTATAATGCCATTTTTTTAGAAAGGTAATTAAGTTCTTTGCAATTGAAATTCAGACATTTTGTTGTTATTTGTACATTGTGAACTTCTTTCACAGTAGCAGGAGTTCAATACAATGTCAGAGTGGATTTTAATTATCCAAAATCATTTCGTTTTGGAGATTCAGTTTAGAATTTAAATTGACTCTTCACGAAATTTTCTTTTCACTTGAGTTTTAGTTCTATTTTTTTAATTTGACAATATTTATATGAGGTAACAGTGTTGAGAATTGAAGGAAATATTCTGAGATAATATGTAAAGAATTGATTTTTACTTTGTATACTTTTTCAAGAACATCAAATATATTTATTACTTAATGGAGGATACCCTATACTATTTTAATAGAATATTTGTTAATTTACCTATAAATGAAGATATTAAACTTTATTTTTCAAACTATATGAAACTGTTTTCTCATTATTGAATGATGTGCTGAAATAGAATCATTTTCAAATCCATTCATTTAATCACTGACAAAATTTAACAGTAATATTCTAAAAGTCAAAGACACTAAAAAATGGCATACCTGTTAATGGTGTTTTCAGACAGAAGGACATGGATGGATTTCTTTTCTGTAAAATTTGTATACCTTATCATAATTCTACAGATATTATATGATTTATGTTTATCTAAGTCAGAGCTATAGATAATTTTAGAAGTGCAAATCAATATCACATGATTCTATTTGCTAATACACTTTTAAGCTGGAATTATATTCAGATGTCACCATATTTGCTTTTGAACCTAATTTTAGAAGATTTAGGCACAGAATATAGGAATATCTAAAATTTCTAAGTTGATTTTAAAGTAATTCAATAGTCTCTGCTTAAGATCCCCTGGAAACTGATATTAGAACTTAATTTTGCCTGACTGATGCCCACACAATGGCGTCATAACTGTCTCAGGACATTTTCCTCTAGGCTTTGTTTATATCTTTCCTGAGAATTTTGTTAATTTGATTAAGAGGGAACAGGTGTACTTGCAGACATCAAAGAAGAATTTTTCTATACTTCAGAATCTTTGTTTTTTCTGTTTGTTCTGTGGGTGAGCTGCAGAGTTCTTTACTCATTGAATTATTTAAACTGTAATCCATGAACTCAATTCTCTGAACACATAAACCAGGATGGCTTGTGTTAGACACTATAAAAAAAGATGCAATTGGTCCAAAGAATCTCAAACATGAGGTTGAGTTTTATTTGCACAAGATATGGAAAAAACTGGAGCTAAAATTTACGAGCT
This sequence comes from Oreotragus oreotragus, assembly GCA_006410675.1. NCBI lineage: Eukaryota > Metazoa > Chordata > Mammalia > Artiodactyla > Bovidae > Oreotragus > Oreotragus oreotragus. The sequence continues at coordinate 45,940 of SJYX01000115.1, forward strand.
TCATACTCCAAATTCTCACTTTGGGGGGAAAACACTCTAAAATTCAAATAAAAATTTTAACTCGATCTACCATATAACTACATATGTAATATGAATATATGATTCTAATATAGATTTTTAGTCAAATACAACTAATAATTTTCTGAAGAACTCATGTGTTAATACTGAAATTATTAGGTGGAAAATGATAAGTCTATATAACATTTATGTATAAATATATACACATATATTTCAGAAGTGTGTATTATAAAAAAATAAATATATGATAATTTTATTCTTTTCTTAACTGAATAAACTAAGCATTTTTCATGCTAGGAAAAAATATATGACTTTTAAAAATGTTCAAGGAAGGACAAATGTTCTTAGTGATAATTGATCAGAAGACTCCCACATAATGTAATTGAAAAAAAAACCCACATATTTAATACTTAAATTTGGATTAAGGCAAAAATATTTATAGTTGTAATTTTTAAGTGTTATTATCAAATTGAAAAATTATAATTCATCTTGGATTTAGAGTTCTCTTTTTGATATGATAGAAAATAAATATTCAAAGACTACACTAAGTATATTTGAGTAACAATGGAACTCTGAGTACAGGGATAGTTTTAATCTCCTTAATCAAGACCAAAAAAAAAGACTAAACTATATCAAAATAATCTATCTGTTGAAAATTGATAGTGAGGTAAACAGAAATAAGAAATGACCACAAATATTCACTTCCAGAGTGACATAGAGTAGCAAAAACCACATATAGTGAGGTATATCATAGACTTTAAAAGTCATTATAAGATATATATATTTCTCACTTAGGGAATTGAGTTTCTGATCCTGTGATTTAAATATACCCTGCTGCTGCTGCTGCTAAGTCACTTCAGTCGTGTTCACCTCTGTGCGACCCCACAGACGTCAGCCCACCAGGCTCCCCCGTCCCTGGGATTCTCCAGGCAAGAACACTGGAGTGGGTTGCCATTTCCTTCTCCAATGCAGGAAAATGAAAAGTGAAAGTGAAGTCACTCAGTCCTATCTGACTCTTAGCGACCCCATGGACTGCAGCCTACCAGGCTCTCCCGTCCATGGGATTTTCCAGGCAAGAGTACTGGAATGGGTTGCCATTGCCTTCTCCTAAATATACCCTACATGTCAACAAATATAATGCAATTTTTTGTGGTGATGTGTTTATTATGTGAAAAAATATATACATTTTACATAGAAAATCATGATAGGTTTTTATACTTTAAAAACTTATTTTAATCAGCATCTTTTTTTAAAAAAAAAAACCTGCTTTTAAATTTTACTACTTTGGTTTTTCTTATAAGTATTTCATTAATTTAAATTAGTAAAACATATTATTTTGCTGTCTGGTCCAAGATAAATTTTCAAAATGAGGAAATAATTTTTATATCATAGTGATCTGAACTGCTTTTAGTTTCTGATTAAGAATAGTAATCTCTAACACATTGCTGATGCTGCTGCTGCTGCTGCTGCTAAGTCGCTTCAGTCATGTCTGATTCTGTGCGACCCCATAGACGGCAGCCCACCAGGCTCCCCCGTCCCTGGGATTCTCCAGGCAAGAACACTGGAGTGGGTTGCCATTTCCTACTCCAATGCATGAAAGTGAGAAGTGAAAGGGAAGTCGCTCAGTCGTGTCTGACTCTTAGCGACCCCATGGACTGAAGCCCACCAGGCGCCTCCGCCCATGGGATTTTCCAGACAAGAGTACTGGAGTGGGGTGCTATAGCTTACTGACATAACCAGCATGCTTCTGCCCAAAAAGGCATCACAGTACATTTTATAAGCTATATGACTTAAAAGTTCATTATTCTACAGCACTCCATGGGAAATAAAGAAAAAGAAAAGTACAACTGATTGTGACTTTTGACAATTATTAGTTAGAAAAAAGAGGTAACAATTGCCAAAAAAATCACAAAAGTGAGCATGTTACCTGGCTATGACAAAGAGCACACAACTGACACCCAAGTAAGCCAGCAGAATATACATCCAGATATCAGGGGAGAGAGGATTCAGGAAGGAGAAGACGCCTGGGTTTGTACCATTGGGCTTGCGGTACAAAATACTTATTCCAAGTGTCATAAAGGGCTTGGAAAAGTCGATGACCTTCTCTCGAACGTAGGTAATAGCCAGTGGAGCAACTGCAAGGTCAGCTTTCTGTAGAGAGAAACATAACAAAGGAAAAAAAAAAAAATTGCTCTTAAGTCACAAGAAGGTAGCAATCATATTAAATAAAACAAAGACTTTACACTTCAGAATTGTCTCAAAGCAGTCACGTTAACATTTAAAGCATTCTTTACTCTGAAGTGAAGTATTTGATTTACTCTGCTACTCATTTCTATGATTTTCTAGATTAGCAAATCCGCAGTTATGGCAAGTACATATAGAAAGAAAAAACTGTATAGGATGAAACAACTGAAAAACTATCATACATTTAGGACCTGAATTATTATGCTAATAAACTAGCTCATAATACTTTTAATGTGAACTTTATAAACAATATCAATTGTTATTATCTAAACACTATGGTCAAATTGTAAACAATAATAATAACCACCTCAAATTGTTTAACTGATAATCAGGAAACACGTCTTTTACTGGTTTTAAAACTATCAGTTCAGTTCAGTTCAGTGGCTCAGTCATGTCTGACTCTTTGCTGCCCCAGGAACTGTAGCACGCCAGGCCTCCCTGTCCATCACCAACTCCCGGAGTTCACTTGTATAGGATGAAACAACTGAAAAACTATCATACATTTAGGACCTGAATTATTATGCTAATAAACTAGCTCATAATACTTTTAATGTGAACTTTATAAACAATATCAATTGTTATTATCTAAACACTATGGTCAAATTGTAAACAATAATAATAACCACCTCAAATTGTTTAACTGATAATCAGGAAACACGTCTTTTACTGGTTTTAAAACTATCAGTTCAGTTCAGTTCAGTGGCTCAGTCATGTCTGACTCTTTGCTGCCCCAGGAACTGTAGCACGCCAGGCCTCCCTGTCCATCACCAACTCCCGGAGTTCACTCAGACTCATGTCCATCGAGTCAGTGATGCCATCCAGCCATCTCATCCTCTGCTGTCCCCTTCTCCTCCATCCCAATCCCTCCCAGCATCAAAGTCTTTTCCAATGAGTCAACTCTTCGCACGAGGTGGCCAAAGTACTGGAGTTTCAGCTTAAAACTATAGAGTACGGTTAAAGTGTTTTAGTCTCTAAACAGTTAACACTGTGAAAATCCTCTTTTAATATGATTGTGTTTACTGCCTCTGAGTTTTGTTTCTATCTCTCTAATTTGTTTTATATTATTTAATGAAAATCCTTGCAGCCTTGCCTAAATCACATTAGGAAATTAGTTTTTCAATTTTCACAAAGTTGCTAATTTTCCACGGTAGCTTAAATATGTTAAATTACTAATGCTTTTCACTCACCATGTTATAACCATCTGTCAGGGATGAACTTAAGCTCTAACGTATTTCAAAAAATAATTATAATATTTTGAAATAACAAAAGCATTTATTTCAATCTATGATAAGAACCTATATCTCTATATTTCTTTTATGTTTATAAATATATGGAGCTTTCAGAGAATATATAGAAATGCTTATCTGAAAGAACTACAGCAAGGTGTACAACAAAATGAAATTGGCCCTCTACTGTTTCCTTTTCTCAGGGATTGTGGGAGGACTTAAGGAAGAAATTTCTCTAAGAGGCTAAGTTTGTTGATAATATTATTCTGAGTATGTGTTTGTATGCATTTGTGTGTTGTGGGGGGGCCGTGGGAGATGTTTGGATAGAATATCTTTGATAGCAGCAATGGAGAAAGACAGACATTTCCTAACAAACAGAAAGGAAAAACAGATCTTCAGGGTCCTGGGAAGAGTACAATCATATTTCACATTCATAAGTCAAGGAATATCAGCTTGACACTAATAATATTCCTGGAGCATTTGCCATGCAACAGGCATTGGGCTAAGAAGGCTCCTTGAATTGTTACATTTAATTATTACACAATCCTACTATTTAGTCCCAGTTTCAGATATGGAAAGTGAAACCACAGATGTTAAAAACTTGTTCATTGTCATAGTGCAAATTTAGCAATGGAACCAAGGGCATAAACCTAAGCTTTTGGAATCTATACTAAAACTAACCAAGACGTGTATCTCAGAAACTAGAAATGGAACCATGGAGACATCATTCATTCATTCATGATAGAATCTGTAGAACTGGAAAGGGAACAAGAATGCACAGAAGCAAGGGTGGGAATTGATAGATTATAGTCTCAGAATTTAGAGGGTCAGGTGCAGAGTACAAGCAAATAGAGTATTTTCCACAAAAGAGATAGCACTTTCTCCAAGACAGAAAAAAGGAAGTAAAGATCGTCTGAAAAAACAAACAAGTTACAGAAGGAAAGTGATAATTATAAGATTTATATATATAAATATATATATATGTTTTTTTAAAAAAGGACAACATAGAGTGGTGGTTTATTCCTAATTTGCTGATTGAATTCAGCACAGTTTTATCATGTGTCACTTAACTTCATAACTGCCCTCCTCCTAGGCACACAGAAAGCAAAATTTTGTCATATATAAAATGTGCAAGTGAACATGCTTTAAACTCATAAAATACTTTTTAATTCATAAAATGTTATCAAAAGTTAAGAAACAATTCAAATAACATATATTAATACAAATTTACTACATTATTCCAAAGATGTTGTTCCATTGGCTTATATTAATATGATTGACAAAGCATACATCAAATTTCAAAATTTATTTAGCACTGCCTAAAAAAGTTATATTCCAATTATTAAAGGAAAAAAAACCCACAAATATATGTAGTATGCTTTCAATTACAAAATAAATCAATCATTTGAAACAAAAGATACAGATAATTTTAACCATTTTAAAAAATTGCAGAGTGTTGCATATGTAGAATAGAATATTATCCAGCAACATAAAGAAATGTGCTGTGAGTTAATCCCTCAGTCGACTCTTTGTGACCCCATGGACGATAGCCCACCAGATTCTTCTGCCCATGGAATTTCCCAGGCATTAATTTTGTAGTGGATTTCCATTTCCTATTCCAGAGGATCTTCCCAATCCAGTGATCCAACCTGCAACTCTTGCATCTCTTGCATGGGCAGGTGGAGTCTTTACCACTGCGCCACCTGAGAAGCCATCGAGAAATGTGCTATCAAGTCACAAAAGACTTAGAAGACCCTAAATACAAATTGCTAAGTGAAAGATGCCAGTCTGAAGAAACAACATATTGTACAATTCCATATATATGACATTCTGGAAGAGACAAAACTATAAATACAATAAAGAGATCAGTGAGTACCCAGATATCCAGAGATGAGATAGTAATGAATAGGTAGAGCACAGAACATTTTTAGGGCAGTGATGCTATCCTGTATGAGCAATGATGGATACATGACACTACGCATTTATCAAAATCCATAAAACTAAAAGGAATCCATAAAACGGAAGATACAAAGAAGAATGAATCTTAGTGAAAAATATGGATTTTTAGCTAATAATATCAATAAAAGTTCATCACTTGTAACAAATGTACTGTACTCATTGTATCTGATGTTAAGAGCAATTGTAGGGAAAGGGGGTAAGATAGAAGAAAATATATGGAATCTCTACTTTCTGCACAATTTAATAGTAAACCTAAAACAGATCTTAAAATGCCTATTAACTATTTTTAAATAAGATAATTTTTAAACCATATCTTCAGTTAGTAGAATTCATGTTATATCTTGATTAATTAAAACTAGGTTGTTAACTATTAAAAATAAAACACAAAATTTACTGAACATCACTGGTCATATCTAATATGCTAGTAAAGTAATGCTCAAAATTCTCCAAGCCAGGCTTCAGCAATACATGAACAGTTAACTTCCAGATGTTCAAGCTGCTTTTAGAAAAGGCAGAGGAACCAGAGATCAAATTGCCAACATCCGCTGGATCATGGAAAGAGCAAGAGAGTTCCAGAAAAACATCTATTTCTGCTTTATTGATTATGTCTAAGCCTTTGATTGTGTGGATCACAATAAACTGTGGAAAATTCTGAAAGAGATGGGAATACCAGAACCTGACCTGCCTCTTGAGAAACCTATATGCAGATCAGGAAGCAACAGTTAGAACTGGACATGGAACTGGTTCCAAATAGGAAAAGGAGTACGTCAAGGCTGTATATTGTCATCCTGCTTATTTAACTTATATGCAGAGTACATCATGAGAATTGCTGGGAGGAAGCACAAGCTGAAATCAAGATTGCTGGGAGAAATATCAATAACCTCAGATATGCAGATGACACCACCCTTATGGCAGAAAGTGAAGAGGAACTCAAAAGCCTCTTGATGAAAGTGAAAGGGGAGAGTGAAAAAGCTGGCTTCAAGCTCAACATTCAGAAAACAAAGATCATGGCATCTGGTCCCATCACTTCATGGGAAATAGATGGGGAAACAGTGGAAACAGTGTCAGACTT
>SJYX01000115.1:67267-121245 GCA_006410675.1 Oreotragus oreotragus
GGATGAGATGGCTGGATGGCATCACGGACTCGATGGACGTGAGTCTGAGTGAACTCCGGGAGATGGTGATGGACAGGGAGGCCTGGCGTGCTGCAATTCATGGGGTCGCAAAGAGTCGGACATGACTGAGCGACTGAACTGAACTGAACTGAACTGATGGGGTTCTCAAGGCAAGAATACAGAAGTGGTTTTCCAATCTCTTCTCCAGTGGACCACATTCTGTCAGACCTCTCCACCATGACCCTTCCATCTTGGGTGGCCCCACATGGCATGGCTTAGTTTCACTGAGTCAGACAAGGCTGTGGTCTGTGTGATCAGATTGGCTAGTTTTCTGTGATTATGGTTTCAGTGTGTCTGCCCTCTGATGCCCTCTTGCAACACCTACCATCTTACTTGGGTTTCTCTTCCCTTGGTGTGTATCTCTTCACAGCTGCTCCAGCAAAGCACATTTGTTAGACTCACTTTAACATTACAAAGAATAAATGATAATAAGATCTTCTGTATATCTTCCAACAGAAGAGAGATAGTTCAGTTCAGTTCAGTTGCTCAGTCACATACAACTCTTTCAGGCCCCATGGACTGCAGCAAACCAGGCTTCCATGTCCATCACAAACTCCAGGGGTTACTCAAACTCATGTGCATTGAATTGGTGATTCCATCCAACCATCTCATCCTCTGTCATCCCATTCTCCTCCCACCTTCAATCTTTCCCAGCATCAGGGTCTTTTCAAATGAGTCAGTTCTTCACGTTAGGTGGCCACAGTATTGGAGTTTCAGCTTCACCATCATTCCTTCCAATGAGTATTCAGAATTGGTTTCTTTAGGATTGACTAGTTGGATCTCCTTGCAGTTCAAGGAACTCTCAATAGTCTTCACCAACACCACAGTTCAAAAGCATCAATTCTTCAGTGCTCAGCTTTCTTTGTATTTCAACTCTCGCATCCCTACATAACTACTGAAAAAAACATAGCTTTGACTAGACCAACCTTTGTCAGCAAAGTAATGTCTAAAACTTTTAATATGCTGTATATCTTGGTCGTAGATTTTATTCCAAGGAGTAAGTGTCTTTTTATTTCATGGCTGCAGTCATCATTTGCAGTGATTTTGGAGCCCCCCAAAATAAAGCCAGTCACTGTTTCCATTGTTTTCCCATCTATTTGCCATGAAGTGATGGGACCAGATGACATGATCTTAATTTTCTGAATGTTGAGCTTTAAGCCAACTTTTTCACTCTCCTCTTTCACTTTCATCAAAAGGCTCTTTAGTTCTTCACTTTCTGCCATAAGGGGGTTATACATATACATATATATATATATATATATATTTGTATGTATACATATATACATATCTGAGGTTATCAATATTTCTCCCAGCAATTTTGATTCCAGCTTATGCTTCAGCTTATGCTTCATCCAGCTCAGCATTTTGCATGATGTAATCTGCATATAAATTAAATAAGCAGGGTGACAGTATACAGCCTTGATGTACACCTTTCCCGATTTGGAACCAGTCTATTTTGCCATGTCCAGTTCTAACTCTTGCATCTTGACCTGCATACAGATTTCTCAGGAGGCAGGTCAAGTGGTCTGTATTTCCATATCCTGAAGAATTTCCCACAGTTTGTTGTGATCCACATAGTCAAAGGCTTCAGTGTAGTCAGTAAATCAGAAGTAGATGCTTTTCTGAAAATCTCTCATATTTTTGATGATCCAATGGACACTGGCAATTTGATCTCTGGTTCTTCTACCTTTTCTAAATCCAGCTTGAACATATGGATGTTCATGGTTCATGTACTGTTGAAGCTTGGCTTGGAGAATTTTGAGCATTACTTTGCTAGCGTGTGAGATGAGTGCAATTGTGTGGTAGTTCGAATATTCTTTGACATTGCCTTTTTTTGGGATTGGATTGAAAACTGATCTTTTCCAGTCCTGTGGCCACTGCTGAGTTTTCCAAATTTGCTAGCTTATTGAGTGCAGCACTTTCACAGCATCATCTTTCAGGATTTGAAATAGCTCAACTGGAATTCCATCACCTCCACTAACTTTGTTCATAGTGATGCTTCCTAAAGCCCACTTGACTTAGCATTACAGAATGTCTGGCTCTAGGTGGGCAATCACACCATTGTGGTTATCTGGGTCATGAAGATCTCTTTTGTATAGTTCTTCTGTGTATTCTTGTCACCTCTTTTTAACATCTTCTGCTTCAGTTAAAGTGAAGTCACTCAGTCATGTCCAACTCTTTGAGACCCCATGGACTGTAGCCTACCAAGCTCCTCTGTCCATGGGATTTTCCAGGCAATAGTACTGGAGTGGATTGCCATTTCCTTTTCCAGGCGGTCTTCTGACCCAGGGATCGAACCCGGTTCTCCTGCATTGTAGACAGATGCTTTACCCTCTGAGCCGCCAGGGAAGAGATACTTCAGTTAAGTCCATATCATCTGTCCTTTATTGTGCCCATTTTTGCATGACATGTTCTCTTGGTATCTCCAATTTTCTTGAGGAGATCTCTAGTCTTTTCCATTCTATTGTTTTCCTCTATTTCTTTGCATTGATTGCTGAGGAAGGCTTTCTTATCTCTCCTTGCTGTGCTTTGGCACTCTGCATTCAAATGAGTATATCTTTCCTTTTCTCCTTTGCCTTTAGCTTTTCTTCTTTTCTTAGCTATTTGTAAGGCCTCCTCAGACAGCCATTTTGCCTTTTTGCATTCCTTTTTCTTGGGGATGGTGTTGATCACTGCCTTCTGTACAATGTCATGAACCTCCATCCATAGTTCTTCAGGCACTCTGTCTATCAGATCTGAACCCTTGAATCTACTTCTCACTTTCACTGTATAATCATAAGGGATTTGATTTAGGTCATACATGAGTGGTCTAGTGGTTTTCCCTACTTTCTTCAATTTATGTCTGAATTTGGCAATAAGGAGTTCATGATCTGAGCCAAACTCAGCTCCAGTCTAGTTTTTGCTGACTGGCTAGAGCTGCTCTCTTTTTCTGCAAAGAATATAATCAATCTGATTTTAGTATTGACCATCTGGTCGTGTCCATGTGTAGAGTCTTTTGTGTTATTAGAAGAGGGTGTTTGCCATGACCAGTGTATTCTCTTGACAAAACTCTCTTAGCCTTTGACCTGCTTCATTTTGTACTCCTAGGCCAAATTTGCCTGTTACTCTAGGTATATAACGACTTCCTACTTTTGCATTCCAGTCCCCTATAATGAAAAAGGACATCTTTTGGGGTATTAGTTCTAGAAGTTCTTGTAGGTCTTCATAGAATTTTTCAACTTCAGCTTCTTCAGCATTACTGGTTGGAGCATAGACTGGAATTACTGTGATATTGAATGGTTTCTCTCAGGAAAGAAAAGAGATCATTCTGTCATTTTTGAAATTGCATCCAAGTACTGCAATCCGGACTCTTATTGACTGTGATGGTTACTCTACTTCTTCTAAGGTATTCTCACCCACAGTGGTAGATATAATGGTCATCTGAGTTCAATTCACCCATTCCAGTCCATTTTAGTTCACTGATTCCTCAACTGTCAATGGTCACTCTTGCCATCTCCTGTTTGACCACTTCCAATTTGCCTTGATTCATGGACCTGACATTCCAGGTTTCTATGCAATATTGCTGTTTTTGGCATTGGATTTTACTTCCATCACTAGTCATATCCACAGCTAGGTGTTGTTTTTGCTTTGGCTTTGTCTCTTCATTCTTTCTGGAGTCATTTTCCCACTGATTTCCAGTAGCAAATTGGGTACCTACCGACCCGGAGAGTTCATCTTTCAGTATCATATCTTTTTGCCTTTTCTTACTTTTCATGGGGTTCTCAAGACAAGAACACTGAAGTGGTTTGCCATTCCCTTCTCCAGTGGACCATGTTTTGTCAGAACTCTCCACATGAGCCATCCATCTTGGCTGGCTCTACATGGCATGGCTCATAGTTGCATTGAGTTAGACAAGGCTGTGGTCTATGTGGTCAGTTTGGTTAGTTTTCTGTGATTGTGCTTTTCATTTCGTCTGTCCTCTGATGGATAAGGATAAGAATCTTATGGAAGCTTCCTGATGGGAGAGACTGGCTGAGAGGGAAACTGGGTTCTTGTTCTGACAGGCATGGCCATGCTCAGTGAATCTTTAATCCAATTTTCTGCTGATGAGCTGAGCTGTGTTCCCTTACTGTTGGGGCTTCCCTGGTGGCTCAGCTGGTAAAAAATCCAACTGCAATGCAGGAGACCTGGGTTAGGTCTTTGGGTTGCAAAGATCCCCAAGAAGGGAAAGGCTACCCAGTCCAGTACTCTGGCCTGGAGAATTCCATGGGGTTGCAAAGAGTCAAACATAGACGATAAGCTCTGTTCTTAGATAAGAACAGAGATAACATTTTGCTAAATAGAACATACCTCTCTCCCAGAACTTACTTTACAAATAGATTTACCTCATATGCTGAATTACTAGGCAAACTTAACTAAGTGGGTCAAATTTAAATCATAAATTTACTTAACTCCTTACATTTAAAAGTCTGTGTTATATGCTTAGAACAAATACAAAGCACATATTAGTATTTGTTAAACAGATAAACAGGGCTTCCCTGGTGCCTCAGTGGTAAAGAATATGTGTGTACTAAGCCACTTCAGTCATATCAACTCTTTGTGACCCCATGGACTGTAGCCCACCATGCCCCTCTGTCCATCGGACTTTCCAGGTAAGAATACTAGAGTGGGTTGCCATGCTGTTCTACAGGTGATCTTCCTGAACATGCTTCTCTTATTTCTCCTGCATTGGCAGGTGGGTTCTTTATCATTAGTGTCATCTGGACACAATCTAGTAACTAAACAACAATGAAACAGATAGACTGTTATAATAATACACACAGTAAGAAAGAATTTGGGGCAATAAAATATTCAGATATATCTAAATAGCTAGCCTGTATTGCATGTAGATGGAGAAGGAAATGGCAACCCACTCCAGTGTTTTTGCCTGGAGAATTCCAGAGATGGGGGAGCCTGGGGCTTCCGTCTATGGGGTCACACACAGTCAGACACGACTGAGGTGACTTAGCAGCAGCAGCAGCAGCATTGCATGTAGATATCTTTATAATTGATACTCTAATAAAAAATACTTTGTAATATGTTTTCTCTGGTTTCCATGACTAATGAAATTCCTTTGTTGCTGTTGGTTAGTTGCTAAGTCATGTCTGACGCTTTTGCAACCCCATAGACTTTAGCTGGCCAGGCTCCCCTGTCCATGGAATTTCCCAGACAAGAATACTGGAGTAGGTTGCCATTTCCTTCTCCAGAAAATCTTCCCAATCCATAGATGGAACCCATTATCTCCTTCATTGGCATGCAGATTCTTTAGCCACCTGGGATTTCCAGTGAAATTCTTTAAATCTGCATTACTTAATTGCTTTAAAGGTTTTAACTGTTTATTTGATATTTGTTAAAATGTTTGATGGAGAAGGAAATGACAACCCACTCCAATATGTCTTGTTTGGAGAATTCCACAGACAAGCCTGGTGGGCTACAGTATTGGGTCACAAAGAGTGGAACATGACTAAGTGACTAACTTTAACTTTCAAAATGTTTGAGGTATGAGGGAACTAGGTTTCTTGACATCTATCTGAAATCATTCACTCAATTATTTAACAACTTATTTTTGAGCAATTCACTAATTTATTTAACAAACATTTATTCTTGAATGACTGCTTTGTAATAGGAACTGTTCTAGATGCTCATAGTACTGCAAAGACAGACAAAGTGAAGAAAACAGATACCTATCAAGAAACAATTAGATGCTATAATGTCAGGACATGAAGAGTGCTGAGAAAGGAGATAAATCAGGTTAAGAGGATCAGAGTGTGACTAGGGGAGAAGAGACTAAGATGAGCAAAGGAAATGTCTCCAAGGTCCTGAAGTTTGAGTCCAAACCTCAGTGAAGCTGGGGATGAAGCCCTGAGATACTGTGATCAGAGTTCCCTGGCAGAGGGACGTAAAAGTTACAAATGCTCTGGGGTAGAAAGGAGCTGGGGATGTGGGAGGAGTAGTATACATGTCTCCCCTCCCCCCACCCCCACAAGTTTCTCTCACTTTAATCATCCTCTTGAGAAAGTCCCATGGAAATATAGAAACATCACATGGCACACACTTCAAACCCTAAAGAAAAGGTGTCAGATTTAGAAAACTTTTGTTATTGCAAAAGTTTGATTTTTCCAATAAAAGGAAATGACATCATTTAGATTTATGCTCTTCTGCTGCTGATGCTGTTAAGTCGCTTCAGTCATGTCCAACTCTGTGTGACCCCATAGACGGCAGCCCACCAGGCTCCCCCATCCCTGGGATTCTCCAGGCAAGAACACTGGAGTGGGTTGCCATTTCCTTCTCCAATGCATGAAAGTGAAAAGTGAAAGTGAAGTGGCTCAGTCGTGTCTGACTCTTACTGACCTCATGGACTGTGGCCTACCAGGCTCCTCCGCCCATGGGATTTTCCAGGCAAGAGTACTGGAGTGGGGTGCCATTGCCTTCTCTGTTATGCTCTTCTATTTATCCTATAAATGTGATTCTACAAATTCTTTTATTCAAATTAGCTGCAAAAGAGCTGTTTAGTTGTGCCTTAGAATTTGTTAAAATACTATAATATCAATTAAATATTTAAGAAGAACCTCATGTTTGTGGTAATTCAGTTTTATATAAATAATACTAGAAGAATAGGTCAATAATACTGTCCACAGTAATTCTGAATCTGTGACATGACCTTACTCCTATATCCACCTATGTGATCACTGACGCCCTATAGAAATCTGTCAATTAGTAAAAATAGCTTTATGATTTTCTGCAAATATCACTGAGGAACAGCAGTTTCCTTTCAGAATAGTTGATTTTTCTAATAATCCAGGTGTAATAATTGAGCTGATACCACTTCCTCATGTTAATAAAAATTGAAGCTATTCCCATATTTGTTTAATACAATTTAATAACATAGTCCCATAATATTTAAGGATGCTTGAATAACTCACAGTTAAGTCTGAACAAAAAAGGTTAAATAAGAAAAGTCCTACAAAACAGCAAACAAAAATCTCTCTAATACTGCTATAGTTCCAGTAGTGTTTGATAGTAGAAAACTGCATGCAATATTAAGAAATAGATCCATAAAACAAAGGTTAGAATTTTCCATTTATTGTTTTTTCTAAGCTATCCCCACTTTGGTCCTTCTTTCTGCCTTCCTTTCTTCTTTCCTAACTCTTTCTCTTCTTTCTTTTCACTTCCCTAAAACCAGAACAAATGACTTTTTGTGTGTTGCTAAAAACTTTATGCAATAGAATTAAATGTCTAATTTTAGATGTAGAAGAATTTGATGGAAATCATAAGCAAAAATGTTTTTATTGAATGAAAAACAGGCTACTCTTTCAGCCTCCTTAGATCTTATAGCTATGCATTGTACTAGAATTTCACATATCAAATTTTTAGAAAATTTCCAAATTCAGAAAGAGGCTGATATATAAAGATATTTTCTCAAGATCACCCGTAATCTGGGACTGTGAGTAGCTTTCATGCCTTATAAGGGAATAGTTAATAAATTAGACTATAACTAGAAAGAATTACTATACATTATTAAGCAGCATTTTACAAAGTTTCCAATGAAACTGACTGAACACTGAGAAAGTGAAAGTGAAAGGCGCTCATTAGTGTCTGACTCCCTGAGACTCCATGGACTATACAACCCATGGAATTCTCCAGGCCAGAATACTGGGGTGGGTAGCCTTTCCCTTCTCCAGGGAATCTTCCCAACCCAGGGATCGGACCCAGGTCTCCCACACTGCAGGCAGATTCTTTACCAGCTGAGTCACAAGGGAAGCCCAAGTATACTGGAGTGGGTAGCCTATCCCTTCAAAGGTCAATTAATANTTCAGGTTTTTCTGTTACATCTTATTAAAAACACAAATGAGATGTGTATAAGAGACAGATACTGGGGTGGGTAGCCTTTCCCTTCTCCAGGGAATCTTCCCAACCCAGGGATCGGACCCAGGTCTCCCACACTGCAGGCAGATTCTTTACCAGCTGAGTCACAAGGGAAGCCCAAGTATACTGGAGTGGGTAGCCTATCCCTTCAAAGGTCAATTAATATAGAAACACAATATTAAACATGAATTCAACTGAATAAAAACATAGTAAAGATAAAACCTATAGATTATATGGATCTGGAGTTATACCAACTAATCATAAATTATATAGCATTTTTAGATCTCAATTTAAGAAATTAAATTCGACAAGACAACCAGGAAAATGTAAATAAGTACTGATTTTGGGTCCTTGATGTCATTAAGGAGTCATTTTTCTTATGTGATAATGAGAGTGTGTCCATTTTTTTAAAATTTCAGTTCCTTTTTTTATTTTTTTCTTATTTTTTTTTAATTTTTACTTTATTTTACTTTACAGTACTGTATTGGATTTGACATACATTGACATGAATCTGCCACGGGTGTACATGAACTCCCAAACATGAGTTCCTTTCTTTTAGTAGTAAATACCGAAGTGTACATAACATGATATAAAGTCTTAAGATTTGTTTCAAAATAATGCAGGTGGCAAGCAAGTGTGCAGGAGCAGAGATGAAATAAAAATGGCCATGTGTTTATTACCCATGAGGCTTGGTGATGGGTACATAAAACTTCATTTTACTTTTCTATTTGTACATCGTGAAAAGTTGTATAAAACTATGTTTTGAAAGTATAGAATCAATGTAAATAAACTGAGCAAAATGTTAATAACACATATTCCATGTTAGAATAACAGTTTTTTTATATTGTTTCTTAATTTTATAATTTTTATCTACTGAAAATATATTTATTCCAAAGAGAAAGAACATTATGTATCATTTAAATATATATGTATCCTTCCTTGAAAACTTTTACTAATCAAATGAAATGCAACTATGAACAATAAGTTAAACCTAGACAATTTTTGTGGTCATTTTATTTAAGAATATTAACACTGAGATACACATGAAAAATTTTACTTGACCAAAACTTACCAATTAAATTTAGTACAAATACAGCTTTCTTTTGACAGTAAATAATTTTAAAACATGAAATGTGTAAATAGTTAAAGGACTCTTCAATTTTAATTTCTGAAAAGTAATCAATGTATTTGAGGGTAATGAATAATAAGCTCCCCTTTCATAATCAGTACTTTATCCTGAACAATTCTGATGAAGTATCTGATATCAAATATTAAATAACATGTTGAAGAACGTACTGTTATATATCATAGCTATTGATTCTTAGCTTTTTAAAAATTTATATCCATCGAGTTTTTCCAGGAGTAAGAGGGAACAATGCTCAATTTGATTATATTTCTGAATCTTTCCATATCTACACAAAATCTCAGAACAATGACTAAATTATAAAAACATTAGATATTCATGACTTCAGAAGGTAATTACTATTCATTCACTGGTTTAAAAGTTCACATAAATACATCTCATAGTAGAGTAAAATAAGCTTCTATTTTCTCATCTGTGAAACAATATGACAGGCTCTATCAATCATTATTTACTGGTAGACTAGGCAGAAAGGGGATCCCTCCCAGAATTTATATAAGATTCCTTGAAGCAAGAAATACCAAAGGAATGATAAAAATATAATCAATTATATGAAGAAAAGATCAATGGAGTTGTTAGGAGAAGATTCGGGGAATACTTTGAGACTTAAACTATGAACAAGAAAGACCAATATGGCAATTAATAATCATAGATTCTGGATTTATTAGTGATCCAAACTTCCTGATCAGCATACAGAATCTATTTCCATGGTAGGTAGCTGCAGAGAGAGGTATATTTAGTCTGCCAGAATATAGTTTTCCAAAATAACAGACTAAAACATAGGGTACTGGCAATAGTGGGGGTCATACAGTTATAAAAATGACCTTGACTTTGGCCCACTTATAAGAAAGATCACATCCAGTTTGGGTTCTATTTGCTGCTAAGTCGCTTCAGTCCTGTCCAACTCTGTGCGATCCCACAGACGGCAGCCCACCAGGCTCCCTCATCCCTGGGATTCTCCCAAGAACACTGGAGTGGGTTGCCATTTCCTTCTCCAATGCATGAAAGTGAAAAGTGAAAATGAAGTTGCTCAGTCATGTCCGACCCTCAGCAACCCCATGGACTGCAGCTTTCTAGGCTCCTCCATCCATGGGATTTTCCAGGCAAGAGTACTGGAGTGGGGTGCCATTGCCTTCTCTGTGGGTTCTGTTTAGCTAGCACTAATCCCACAGACGGCAGCCCACCAGGCTCCCTCATCCCTGGGATTCTCCCAAGAACACTGGAGTGGGTTGCCATTTCCTTCTCCAATGCATGAAAGTGAAAAGTGAAAATGAAGTTGCTCAGTCATGTCCGACCCTCAGCAACCCCATGGACTGCAGCTTTCTAGGCTCCTCCATCCATGGGATTTTCCAGGCAAGAGTACTGGAGTGGGGTGCCATTGCCTTCTCTGTGGGTTCTGTTTAGCTAGCACTAATAATGGATATTCACAGAAGCCCAGCGAACAACATCACATTTCAACTTGTCTGTGAACCAAGTCTAGGCATGTAGAAGAATTGCTATGAATCGAGGGCCCTGGTTAGTCAGCAGCTATTTTAAGCTGTGAAGTGGAGTATAAAATTTCCCCCAAAGGGATAGTTACCTCTTTTCAGATAAAGCCAAGATGTCACTGCTGCCTGGCTGGCTGAGTTCTTCAATATGCTATTTCCACTTGATAAGTGAAACTTTTACAGTCTTCCCATATTGTTAGTTACTAAAGCCTAAGTTGTCCTACCTCAAAATAGGACCATCAAGCCACAGAGTCACAAGGTTTCTGTGGATCAGGCATTCATTTTCATCAGTGGTCTAGCTGCAACCTAATAGCTGTACATATTTAATTCTGCAAGCATGTAGGATGCTTGCAAAGGATGTAGACGGTGGCCATGTCTAGAAGGTGATGAGTTCAGAATTCTGAGGGAAAACTTCAGGTACAGGACACTAAGAGGCAAAAGCATCAGCCACCGAGACTTACAGTATAAAGGGGTCACTAGGATCATGGGATTGAAAAGTACGTGACCTTCTCTACATGTAACATTTTATGATTGGGAAGATTCCCTCTGGGCCTTAAGAAATGACAAATTACAGGTAAACTCTTTTTATTACATATATATGTAGAAGCAATAAACACACTATGTTGAATTGGTCCAAAGGACCCTTATACTGCTGCTGCTGCTAAGTTGCTTCAGTTGTGCCCGACTCTGTGTGACCCCATAAACGGAAGCCCACCAGGCTACCCCTTCCCTGGGATTCTCCAGACAAGAACACTGGAGTGGGTTGCCATTTCCTTCTCCAGTGCATGAGAGTGAAAAGTGAACTCGCTCAGTTGTGTCTGACTCTTTGCGACCTCATGGACTATAGCCTACCAGGTTCCTCCTTCCATGGGATTTTCCAGGCAAGAGTACTGGAGTGGGTTGCCATTGCCTTCTCTGACCCTTAACATAAGGCCATGTTAGAGTCCTTCCTCTATTGTGGATCCTGACTAACACTGATCAGCAGAATGTGGATGACTCATGATACCAATGAGACTAGGCAGTATGGTGCCTTGGTCATCTGTATCCAACAGAGCCATACAAATTTTCTTACCTGACCAAAGTTCTCCAATATACATGAATAGGTGTTTGTGGTCTTTAGTCTCTCTGGAAAACAGAAGGGCTTTGTTCCAGTCTCTGCTAATTCTTGATCTTGAGTAAACTGGGATTGACAGAGATGGTGAGAGGGATCAGGAAGAATGGAGGTGGAGAGCAGCTCCCCACCAGGAAGCAAGACTCATTTATCAATACTTTCAGTTTTGAGCAGTGGGCTGGTTGGTTGCTAATCACTCAAATTTCCCATGTTTTTGACCAGTCTAGTGATCTATATTAGATGGCAAGATCCTTAGTTTGAAATTATCTGTTTCACCAATGAGACCCATTAATGCAGCAGCCACAGATACATTGCCTTTCAGCTAGAGCCATGGGGATTTCAGTATTAAATTCACGATAATACACTTTCTTCTTCCTGATCAATACACCCTTTGGACAGTATACTTCAGTACTACTTCCTGCTTTCTAGGCTCTAACCGTTCATCAACAACAAAAGATAGCCCCTTAATCTTTCTTCTTGCCCACTATTTGGATAAAAGCATTTCTTCCTAGATCCTAGGAATTGGTCTCAAACCATCAAACCCAGATCATAGAGCCTGTGGCCTTGAAATTTTAGAAACCTATGTCTCTATTCATATCCCATTCTCACTGCCTATTTGCAGAAGTTCTTGTAATCTGAATACTTAAATTCCTTTGTCAGTTACATGCATTAGAAATCAGTCTGCTCCTTATTTTTAATGTTTTTTCTCTCTGTATTGTTCACAATGGGGTAAATTTATTTATTTTTTTGAGCCTATCCTATCTCTTAGAGTATATTTTTTATTTATTGGTAAATATTTTACCAAAATTCCAGCAAATTCTCAGGTATTATCTTTTTAAATATTGCTTCTTTGCAATTGTTTCCATTGTTTTCTTCTGGAACTCCTACTCAACATATGATGAAACTTCTCAATTTATTCTCTATTTCCCTTATCTCTTCTTTCAAAAAATTATATATTTTTATTTATCTGTGTTTTGTGTTGATTAAATTAATCACTATTTTTAACATTCTCTTTTCATGTTCAGTATACCTAGTCTACTTTTTTAATGATATTTTTACTACTTGTTAAACATTCATTATTTTTATTTTTCATATTTTCATATATAATTTTACTATATAATTTATTTTCATGCATTGTATAGAATTTTAAAAGATATTTTTCCTTTAGTTTTTATTGATAAAATATTGACAGTTGTACAAAATGTATTTCATAAGGATAGAACAATGTTCTATTGTGTTTTTTTCAATATAAGCTTGCATTATTTTTTGTTATTTTTTACCTATTTCATTCCCTCTCTCACTCGCTCAAATATCCTCACAGGTTATTTTCAAGTGGCCCTATTATTTCTTTCATTCTGTGATCCCTTTCTCATCTTCCAATCCATAGCAATGTTTTAAAAGGATAGTTTGAGTTTCACATCCCCTGGTGATATTGGTGGTATTTTGAATCTAGTTCTGAAATAATTAGGTAACTTGACAAGGTTCTTAATTACTTGACTGAATCTGTGCCTTTCTGTCTACCTAGGATCACAACTTTCAAATAAACCAAAGCCTCCAATAGTTTAACGGAGAAGGAAATGGCAACCTAATCCAATATTCTTACCTGGAGAATCCTGTGTACAGAGGAGCCTGGTGGGCTGCTGTCCATAAGGTTGCATAGAGTCAGACACGACTGAAGCAACTTAGTATGCATGCATGCATTGGAAAAGGAAATGGCAACTCACTCCATTATTCTTGCCTGGAGAATCTCAGGGACGGAGGAGCCTGGTGGGCTGCCATCTATGGGGTCGCACAGAGTCAGNTCAGACACGACTGAAGCAACTTAGTATGCATGCATGCATTGGAAAAGGAAATGGCAACTCACTCCATTATTCTTGCCTGGAGAATCTCAGGGACGGAGGAGCCTGGTGGGCTGCCATCTATGGGGTCGCACAGAGTCAGACACGACTTAAGCGACTTAGCAGCAGCAGCAGCCAATAGTTTAATGCTGCTTTTACAATGAACCACACCCAAGGTCCTGGTTTCAAGCAGTAAACCTGTCTTCACACTTAGATTTAACACAAAGCACTCTTGTATTGCTGATCCTGTTCATGATGCCAATTGTCTTGCTGTTCACACTGTTTGCTGAACCCAGGGTAGGCAAGGCACGAATTAAGAGGCTGGAAGAAGACGTGAGGAGCCATAGGAACTGCAGACATGTCTATTCTCTCCTGGCTGGCACAGCAGCCATGACACAGCCTCTATACTGGCTGACAAAGCAGCTTTAGAAGCAGCCATAACATAGCCATTACATAACCTCATATAACATAACCATGATGTTGCTCCAATGTAGTAGCCCCAATGCAGCAGCAGCCAGGGCTTTCATGGTGAAGCTCATACAGGCATACTGCACAAAGCAGCCCATGACCAAGCAAATACCTTGTGATGCATATGTACAGTGCTATAAGATATCTCAGCTGTTACATAACTATGCAAAGTCATTGTTTACAGAGCATGGGGTGAGAGTGCATGAAAGCATGGGGTGAGAGAGTCTGACTGGCAACATCTTGTTGATTTCCTCACAATTTTTAATCAGTGGATAATTCTAGACCAACAAGCTCTACTTACACATCAGGGCCCTGGGGTTGATAGCTTTAGCTGGGTTTATTCTGCTTATTTTGCATGGATTTTTGTTTTGGGTATTAATCAAAGAGGAGTCTTAATTAGTTTGGTGGTCTTAGAGGAGTCTTCAAAGCTTGATATTTCTACATCATCTTGACAAGAAATAAAGGAGTAGGGTTTTTTCCCCTAAGTTTATTATAATATATACTCTTTCTGGAAACATTTAAAAGATGGTTCAAAGAGGTAAAGATAGCAAATAGTAACATAAGAAGGAAAATTGTATGGAAACCAGTGGCAAAGAATGCTTCAGAGTAGGAAGTTGAATAAATAGCTTTTTACAGATCAAATAAGATAAAGCTTGACAAATATCTATGGGATTTAGCAACTTGGAAACATTAATAAGAGCAATTTTTGATGACATGTTTGCTCAAAAACAATTATTGGTGAGATATGAGATATACTGTACAACCAAATAAAGAAGGAAAGGTAAAGATGATAAGGAAGGTTGCCTCAGAAGGTAACTTGAAACATTGGGTGACTGCTGAAATTTATTTTTCTTAATGTTGTCTTGTTCTTGCTGAGCTGACCTGCATGTAGCCTCTTCTTTCAAATCAAGCCAGCTGGGCTGGGGTTTGTGTCAGCCAGGTGTGGCTAAAGCCAACCTTCATTTTGTTAAAGTGAAAAATTATGTTAACAGTGGGATATTGAAGGAAGCCAATGTCTAATGACTCACAAATCACATGCCCAAACTAGGAAAAAGATAATCACATTATGAAAAGTGGCAATATTTGCATACTTCCTTTCAATACATTTAGAGCCACATCACTTGAATGCATTAATTATTCTGCTCAGAAATGAAATTATCTGGTTATGGGTGATTGCAGCATTCAGGTTAAAGCTGAAACTAGCTAGGTGTGAAGTATCAAGTCATATGGAAAACAAATAGCAATCCTTATGATTTTAAAAAAATCAGTTTTTTTTTCTTACCTGACATTTCTTCTTTCTCTGATGACCATTGAGCATCTGTGAAGATCTTCAGAAAAAGCCAGCTCACCCCAGAAGCCACCTGGCCATAAATCCTATCAGCAATGGATTGGCCCATAGGTCATCTGGTATATATTATGCAAACAATTTCTTTGGCCCCATAGAATATTCTGCAACCTGACAGAGATGCTAACTCTTTTACTGTGATCTTCCTCAGAGCTTACCTGGTTTTAGGGCTCTGGGCACAGAACTTTAGAGGCTAAAAACAATGTTGTTCATTATAGATTAAGCAGATGTTTTAGATTTACTGTTCACAAGTATACAATCTGTTTGGAGAATAACACCCTGGTTAACAACTTGAATAACTCTATGTTATTTAATATATTCTTCTTATCCTATGTAAAAATTAGTGAAAGAGGCAAGGGAGAGAAGATACACGGTGGAGTTGTCAAGGACAAGATTAAGGAGCAGGTGGGCCAAGATCATATGGCAAGGAAGAGGAAGCATAACTCATATCCCTACACTTAATCATGGACAAGGGAATGGCTGAATCAGGCACAGAGGTAGGAGTCATCTGCCTGAAAGAGACTCTGTGTTACCAGAGTGGAAGGTCCCTGTTGGTTCAAGACAAGGATTGGATCCATAGATGGGGCTAGATTAAGGAGAGCTTTGAGAGATTGACAGTAGGGAGTTTTGGAGGCTTCTTGAGCCTGAATAGTGGCACCAACAAAGAAGTTTTAAGAAATGCATTATTAAGGAGGAGAGAGACCTGTAAGCTGTAGGAAGGCCAGTTAAGAGGCAACTTGTGGTGACCAGGCCCAGGCCTAAGAAAAGGCATTGAAAAAGAAGATAAAGGGTCATATCTATATGTAGAAGAAAAAATCAGCAGGCCTAGAAAGTTGATCAGAAATGGGAAAAATAAGGATACAGGGGAATGGGGCCTTAATATTATGAGTTTTACATACGTTTTATTGGAGGCAGTAGCAGGCTCCCAGGGAAATGTGAAACAGGTAGTTGGAAATATGGGACTGGAGGTAGTAAGAGCTGATGTCATGAGAAAGATGATTTATCTGAGGAGCTATGTGGCTAGAACAAAGAGCAAAGGTCCTTACTGACTTTTATTTATTTTTGGCTCTGCTGGGTCTTTGTTGCTGCGTGTGGGCCTTTAGTTGTGGCAAGCTAGAGCTACTCTCTAGTTGCAGTGTACAGACTTCTCATTGCATTGGCTTTTCTTGTTGCAGAGCACGAGCTCTAGGCACATGGGCTTCAGTAGCTGTGGCATGTGGGCTCAGTAGTTGTGGTTCAAGGGCTCTAGAGCACAAGCTCGGTATTGTGTGTTGTGTTAGTTGTCCCACAGCATGTGGGATCTTCCCAGATCAGGGATCAAACCCATGCTGCTGCATTGGCATGCAAATTCTTTACCATTGAGCCACCAGGGAAGCTTTCCCTGCCACGGACATTTTTTAAAATTTATTTTTAGCTGCACTGGGTCTTCATTGTGGTGCGTGAGTTTTCTCTAGGTGTGGTGCAAGGGCTTCTCTTGTTGCCATGGGGCTTAGTTGCCCCATGGCATATTCCCCCACCAAGGACTGAACCCAAGTTCCCTGCATTGGAAGGCAGAGTCTTAACCACTGGACCACTAAGAAAGTCCGCTCCCCCCCCTACTGCCCCACGGCCCCCCCTGACTTTTGAATAGAGCAGTCAAGGGCTAAAGTGGAAAACCCATTCCTCAGTTTTCCCAGTCAGTGTGACTGGCCTGTGCTTTAATGTATCACTAACAATGCCTGAGTGAGTTATATTCAGGAAAGGACTAGCCAGTGCCAAGTTCTCATTTTCTTGAGTAGAGAGCAATAAAAAAATCCTATCAAGTGCAAAACTTCCCTTGTAGCTCAGTCGGTAAAGAATCTGCTTGCAGCGCAGGAGACCTGGGTTCAATCCTTGGGTTGGGAGGATCCCGTGGAGAAGGAAATGGTAACCCACTCTAGTATCCTTGCCTAGAAAATCTTATGGACAGAGGAGCCTGGTGGGCTGCAGTCTATTGGGTCACAAAGAGCTGGGCACGACTGAGCGACTAACACTTACTTACTATAAAGTGCAAAGATCAGTGAGAAGAAATAATCTACAATAATGAAATTCCTGACCTTTGCAAAGCTCAAGTGTTACCCTTAGTAGAAAGCCAGAACTGGAAAGGGCTGTTTGATTCAAGTCTGTAACTTGACAGATAAACTGAGACAGGTAAAGGGACCCATCCAAGATGATTCAGTGACTTACTGGTAGAGCTTCTTCTAATAGCCAATCTTTTGATACCTCCCCACTATTGTTGAAACAGTCTGGGTTACACCTTTGTAGCCCAGAAATGGGTAAGAGTCTTGTCCCTGAACAATTTGGGCAAGATAACAGTCTGTTTACAAGGCCATATGAAAAAGATCTCTGGTTTATTCAGGAGAGAATAAAATCCCAGCCTATTTTAGATGTGTGTAAAGGAAACAAGGGCTTCCCTAGTGGTTCAGATAATAAAGAATCTGCCAGCAATGCAGGAGACCCAGGTTCAATCCCTGGGTCAGGAATATCCCCCGGAGAAGGGAATGGCTACCCACTCCAGTGTTCTTGCCTAGAGAATCCCATGGATAGGGGAGCCTGGAGGGTTACAGTCCATAGCGTCATGAAGAGTTGGACATGACTGAGAAACTAACATCAACCAGCTAAATGGAACAAAGGAAAGGATTTTCTTTTGTCCATGCCTAGCTGTTGAGGGCACTCCAGTACTCTTGCCTGGAGAATCCCAAGGATGGGGGAGCCTGGTGGGCTGCCATCTATGGGGTTGCACAGAGTTGTACCTGACTGAAGCAACTTAGCAGCAGCAGCAGCAGTTGTTGAGGGAGGGAACCTTTTGAGAGAATGGGGGCAAGTATCAACTGAAAAAAAAAAAACGTTAAAGAAAGGCAAAATCCTTCAGGCTGCTTCTTATCCCCTTGTGATGCTTCTCAGAAGGAAAGCCAGGCTCAGCTACTTTTCATGGCAATAGGACATATACTATTTTGAACAACAGTTTTTTAATCCTTCCCTCTGCTGCTCCTTGCCATTAAAATTCTAGTATTTCTGGCAGCCACCCAGGCTAATTAAATAACTATTTTGGGGGTGGTACTGTTCAGCTAGAGGTCAAGAATGTGAAGACGAAGACAAAAGGTGCAAGAAAGAAGACAAGAAAACTGGGTGAGGGTTTTATTTCTGTGTTTGCAAGGCCTGGCATTGAGAATGCTCCCTACATGACCCAAAATACTCATTCTCAGACATACCAACCACTGAGCGGTACCTTGTAACCAAGCAAAGAGTGAGGTGCCATGGGGATCCTTAGGAGAATGAGGCATCAGGAAAGGCAGGGGTAAAGCCTAGACTAGAAAGACCCTCTAGGTCTGTGGTTCACCAAGTGTGGTCCCTGAACCAGCAGGCATCCCCTGGGAACTTGTTTGAAATACAAGTTCTCAAGCCTCACTTCAGAGTATTGAATAAGAGACTCATGGGATCTAGCAATCTGTATTTTAACAGGCCTTCCAGAGGATTGAGAACTACTAATTTAAATCATTCACAGGGTGGACTGGTCTCCCTGGAGAGAGAAACCAGCTTGGAGCCGTCTCACCTTGCCTTCTTGATAGGTAATGTTGGGGATTCACAAAAGCAAAGCTATACAATAAGGTCAGCTAGACATTCATATCTGCTCGACCACCTACTAACTGGGTGACTGTGGGCTACTTGGTAACCTCAAAGGTTATATTCAGTAAAAATGAGTATATTAATGCTTACCTTGGAGAGCTATAGAGACTAAGGTCACAAAAGAAATCCCCTTACCCAATGCCTGGCATATATTTTCAACAAGTGCTTCTCTTCCTCTCTGTTTTTCTTACTCCCTCTTCCTTGCCTTCTTTCCTTTCTCCTAAAAGGGCCCACTGGCCACTCCAAGTTAGCCATAGACACACATGCCTCATTGTTGATCAGAAACCAGCCTGTGAAATCAAACTGCCAATGCCTACAGTGAATAGTGATCATGCTGCTAAGTCACTTCAGTCGTGTCCAACTCTGTGTGACCCCACAGACAGCAGCCCACCAGGCTCCCCCATCCCTGGGATTCTCCAGGCAAGAATACTGGAGTGGGTTGCCATTTCCTTCTCCAGTGCATGAAAGAGAAAAGTGAAAGTGAAGTCGCTCAGTCTGTCCGACTGTTAGTGACCCCATGGACTGCAGCCCACCAGGCTACTCCATCCATTGGATTTTCCAGGCAAGAGTACTGGGGTGGGGTGCCATTGCCTTCCCCGGAATAGTGATCATAATTTTAGGTAAAATGTCAGGACACATGGGTCTGATAATAGATTATTTGTAGAACAATGGAATAGAATATTTGAAATTAGAATTGCTGTGAAATCTAGATTAAAAAGTAATTCGATATTATTCCTTTAAGAATTATGACTCTTCTTCCTCTTCATCTTTTTATTCATGTCCAAAAGTGTCTTTGGTTTGGGAATGCAGAACACCATGTGTCCCACTCAATGATAAGTCTCAGCAAGAACCAACCTATATTTGGTCCTGTACTTGAAATGCCCTGAGGATTGGGAAGTATTTTATTAGAAGTCACATTAACAGTTTCCCAAGGCTAGGTGCAATTTGGGGTGCTGGAGTAACCCAGTACCATCTCCTGGCTTTTGGGGATGATGGGATCACAAGATGAAGAAGTTGTGACCATTGGGAAATTAGGGATTTTAGTGGGGGGCATAAACCAGTTTATAAACAAGAAATGAAGAATTTAAACCTTGATACAGCCACTCAAAGCTGAGCAACAAAGAATTGTTGGTTTTGAACTGTGGTGTTGGAGAAGACTCCTGAGAGTCCCTTCTACTGCAATGAGATCCAGCCAGTCCATTCTAAAGGAGATAAGCCCTGGGTGTTCTTTGGAAGGAATGATGCTAAAGCTGAAACTCTAGTACTTTGGCCACCTCATGTGAAGAGTTGACTCATTGGAAAAGACTCTGATGCTGGGAGGGATTGGGGGCAGGAGGAAAAGGGGATGACAGAGGATGAGATGGCTGGATGGCATCACTGACTCGATGGACATGAGTCTGAGTGAACTCCAGGAGTTGGTGATGGACAGGGAGGCCTGGCGTGCTGCAATTCATGGGGTTGCAAAGAGTCAGACATGACTGAGTGGCTGAACTGAACTGAACAGCCACTCCCAAATAGACTTTTCTTGATTTTTTCCCCTCTTACAGGTAGCTCTGTTTTATTTGATAATTTGATCAGTTCCTGCTACTGAAAACACTTGTCCTTGGTTTTTGTGAGATTGCACTCCTGGGTATCCTAACTATGTGCTGACAACTCCATTTTCATTTGTTTCTCTGGCTCCTCTTCTCTTTTTCACCTCCCATAATTGCTGTGTTCCTAGGTTTCTGGTCTTCTTTCTTAGCACTTTCTTCCAGGGCAAACTTCTTTGGTTTCTATAATTTCTTCTGGATCATTGGCTCTCAAACCTGTGTAACTATCTCCCTCCTCTCTCTCGAACTTCAAATCTACTTGCATGTCCTGCTGGCCACCGGCATTCAGCACATTAGAGAAAACATTATCTTTTATGCCACCCCCAAACCAACATTTCCTCATTATTATCCTTATGCTTTAATGATGATACTTAGGATTGAAATCCCTCCTCCAAATCAACTTTGACCTCCTTTTTCTCAAATGAAATTTAAAGCCTTCAAACAAGACTCCAATCCACCTTTCTAGCTGTCTTTCCATCTCAATCTTCCCAGGCCTTTCCAAACTTCACTACATGTTTACCATCAAATTTCCCATACTCTTTACCTTTGAGACTTTAGTCTGCCTCACATGCCTTTTCTGTTTCCTTCTCTATTCATTACAATTGTACCTATTCTTTAAAGCCTTCTTCAGTTTACCACAAAACTGTTTTAGAGCCCACACATGATCCTTCCTTCCTCTGAAATCTTGCACTAGGCCAGAGTATATCAGGCACAGTACTAGACATTATACATCTAGCACTCAGTTCACTTTCTCTACAATTCTACCTGTGAGGCAGGTATTAATAACTCCATTTTGCATACGAAGAAGCTAAACTGAAGGTTGTATAGCTTGAAAGTTTTGTCTGTGGCTTTTGTGATAGTGTACTCTTGGTATCCTTAATTACATGATGACAGTTCCATTTTGGATTATTTATGTGGCTTCTCTTGTATTCCTCACCTCCCATTGTCACTTCTACTTTCTAAAGTAGCAGAGCCCAGAACTGAAGCTAGGTTTGCTTGCCTTTAACCACTTTGGCATACTGCTTGAAGGGCATTCACTGTTGGTACAGTGTTGAGTGCAAAACGGATTAGCAGAGAAAAGTTGTATTTATGAAAAATTGTAGCAAGTTAAAAGTCAATTCTATATACAAAAGGGAGATTTGAAACTAATTTCCAGCCCAAATTTAACTTACTTTTAAAACATCTCAGGGGATAAGAGAAGAGCATCCCCTTATTCCTGCTTGCATTTGTGACTAAAGAACACAGGAGCCCTATATAACTACATCCCCTTCTAAAGTACCCTTTTCTCATTGTCTGCACACACATTTGTCAATTCTTGGTTCAGTGTCTTACAGCTCATGAATTATGTGGGAGTGTAGAATTATCTTTACTTACCAGATGAAGAAAGACTCAGAGGCAGTATAATTTGTAAGAGCAAAGATGCTATAAAAATCAGACTGTGCCTGCATTTGAATTATGGCTTCAATACTTATTGGCTGTATGGATTTGAGCAAATATTTTAATTTCTCTGAACTTCAGTTTACTCATCTGTAGGATAGGAATAATAATAGGGCTGCTGTGAGGATTAAATGAGTTGATGTGTATAAAGTGCTTATAATAGTGTCTGACATATAGTTAGTGCTCTGTATTAGCTAATATTATCATCTTTACCATTCCTTCTTTAGCAAGGTCTTAAATCCAGGTATCCTTTTTCCACCTTCTCTATCAATGGTGTTATGATGGGAAAACAGGAAGGAGATTGGCCATCTGTTGACCTTAGGCAATTCACTACTGCTATATTATACCTAATCTATAAAATGAGGTGTTAAGGGTGATGATCTTTGAAGTGCTATCCAGCTTTGTCATTGACTCCAAGTAGGCCCTGACAACAGGCTTTCCAGTTGGTTTATGGCCACAGGGTCCTATCTAGGGATTGGTTTTGTCCAGGGTATAGCTGGAGTTTATGACCTGAGGGCCTAGGCAGGTCAACTAGACTAAATGGGGACAAGAATGAGCCAACTCTTCCTGGGGAAAGCCAAGAATGGCCTCCCTAAAAAGAAGACTGCACTGTGATAAACATACAGGTAGCAGAATCAAGTAGACCTGGGCCTGCTGCTGCTGCCAAGTTGCTTCAGTTGTGTCCGACTCTTTGCGGCCCATAGACAGCAGCCCACCAGGCTCCCCCGTCCCTGGGATTCTCCAGGCAAGAATACTGGAGTGGGTTGTCATTTCCTTCTCCAATGCATGAAAGTGAAAAGTCAAAGTGAAGTCGCTCAGTAGTGTTCCACTCTTAGCGACCTCATGGATTGCAGCCTACCAGGCTCCTCCATCCATGGGATTTTCCAGGCAAGAGTACTGGAGTGGGGTGGTGCCATTGCCTTCTCCAAGACCTGGGCCTAGGGGAATTCAAACAGCATCACAGTTAGATTCTTGAGCAGAGTGTTGGTAATTGATGCCAAGATACTCTTTTGACCCTTGATAAACAGTCAGTAATAAAACTTTAAACCTTTATGGTGCTCTGAGTTGGGTTGTAGATACTTGTTAAGCTCTAGTAACACCCTGTTGGTACCCATTTTTTGGCAGGAGAGGGGAGACTTCTCTGTAAATACTTATTTTATTGAGGCCAGTGACCAGCAGTTCTTTTCCTGCACTGTGGCCAGAATAAGAAGAAATTGACTTTTAGTGTAATTATAAAAAAGCAAGTTTAAATGAAGCTCCATTTAGAAGGGGTACCAGTGACTGAAAGTGGCTGTCCAAATCTCCTTCTTTGGGGTTCTTAAAGAATAGGAACAATCTGGTTTATGGTGTGAATGGAGTTCTATGAGTTAATTATAGCTAATTAATAGATATCAATAACCTCAGACATGCAGATGACACCACCCTTATGGCAGAAAGTGAAGAGGAACTAAAAAGCNTTATTTTTCTTAATGAGAAATCATGATCCTTTAAAAACACAAATGTAAACTGATCAGAAGTGAAAGGCCTAGATGTCTAAAGCAGAGAAAGAAAGGAACATAGATCTAAAAATTCCTGAACACACAAGCTAGAATGGAAAAGAAAGATGGAAAGATAATCCTTGAGAAGGACCAATCTCTCCATCAAACGTACAAGAGGACAAAACAGCTGTTAATGAGCAGTGCTTGTAAATTTGATGATCAGCATTGAGGTAGGACATTCTTAGCTGCTGCTGCTGCTAAGTCCTTCAGTCGTGCCCGACTCTGTGTGACCCCATAGACGGCAGCCTACCAGGCTCCCCCATCCCTGGGATTCTCCAGGCAAGAATACTGGAGTGGGTTGCCATTTCCTTTTCCAATGCATGAAAGAGAAATGTGAAAGTGAAGTCACTCAGTCTGTCCAACTGTTAGCGACCCCATGGACTGCAGCCCACCAGGCTCCTCCGTCCATTGGATTTTCCAGGCAAGAGTACTGGGGTGGGGTGCCATTGCCTTCCCCGGGACATTCTTAGCTAATGATACTATTTCTCTTAGAAGCAGGAGAGCGGGTTTACTGTTTAAGTTGGAGAGGGACTGGTAGACTTGAGAAGCAGAAAGAAACTTTAAGAACAGTGTTGTAGAATGTAAGAGAGTGTGGTAACTACCAAGAGTTTGTATCAGTTGTGACAGAATTGACAGCTCATTTGGGATTACTATCAGTTACAGAGGCTCCATTTTTTATGATGGGTTGGTTTTCTCTAGCTGAGTTTATTTTTCTGAGTCAGGCCCAGTGAAGAAGATAATGACACAAATACAGGGTCAAGTTTTGCTGTAAAACGACAGAGGAAAAATAAATTCGGTACTAGAGAAGAATGTCTGTGACAGTAGAAGAGAGAAACTAAGATGGATATGGAGAAACACAATGAAGGAAAGAACTGATATATGAAAAACAAACTGATGATTGATCAACTCATAGGTCCAAGAGGGTAAAAATCAAGTGCAATGGGGTCAAATACATTTGAAAGTAAGAAGAAAGGAGTTGAATTTCTGAGTTACTGATCTAAGAGCTAGTGTACTTTGAGTCAAGGGAACGCAAAAAGGTGGACACGACTGAGTGAATAAGTACAGCACATAGGCATATACAAGACATGTGGCTAAAAGGCTCCTGGGAATGAACAACTCAAGAAGCTTGGGTCCATGGTGATGAATGGGTCATCCATAAAGACACTGAAGACATAAAGACATAAAGACAAAAAAAAATTTATATAAAGACACAAAATCAGCTATCTTAAAGTGATCCAGTGGTTAAGGTTAACACTGGATGAGTAACTGTGATTAAGAAGTGAGTGGAGGATAACTTAAAAAAGAGAAGGAAGAGTATATCCAGGGACATGCACCTCAAAGAAGCATGGCTCTTCTGGAGCTTAGAGAATTCATGAACTGGGAACAGCAATAAGGAGAGTGGTATTGGGTATTGAGGTATTCAATTATATTCTGGTTTCTCTTTTTCTGAGCTCATAGTTGACTATACTCCTTTCTTGCCATGAAGTTGAGCATAGTCATCTGCTACTTTGGTCAATGGAATAAAAGGAGAAGCAGTATGCTTTCATTCCTAAGAAGAAACTTTTCAGGGACAGTGTCCAATTCACCATGTTCCCCCTCTTTCCCTGATGTGATCAGTCAGCAATGCTCACACGGCAGTGGCGCCATCAGCTTGGCTTCTACCAAGAAAATATGGAGCAGAACCCACAGCTGGCCTTTAATCCATACATAGTTGAAGTGAGAAACAATTTCTATAGGCAAAAGCTACAGACATTTGGGTTTAGCTCATGATGCCTGATCCAGTCTTTCTTATGACTCTGACCCAACCTTTCATACGGGAGCACTAAATAATTGAGTCTTTCAATTTGTGGTGCAGAGGACTCTTGAGAGTCTCTTGGGCAGCAAGGAGATCAAACCAATCAATCCTAAAGGAAATGAACCCCGAATATTTACTGGAAGGACTGATGCTAAATCTGAAGCTTCAATACTTTGGCCACCTGATGAGAAGAGCCAACTCACTGGAAAAGACCCTGATGCTGGAAAAAATGAAGGGCAGGAGGAGAGTGGGGCAACGGAGAATGAGATGGTTGGATGGCATCACTGACTCAATGGACATGAGTTTCAGCAAACTCCGGGAAAGGGTGAAGGACAGGGAAGCCTGATTTGCTGTGGTCCATGTGGTTGCAGAGAGTTGGACACGACCTAGTGATTGAACAACAAAAACAGCCTCTCAAGATAAGTGAGGTGAGATGGAGTAGCCATCACGGACAGGGCTACAGAGAGAGCGCAGTTTGAACAGGAGAGAGGCCAAATATTGCAGGAAACAGCCCAGGAAGAGAATGGAAACGAAGGAAGATGATTAATGATGGAGGGGTAGGGATACAGAGCATATAATAAATGGCTTGTGAGAAAGGAAACAAGGGGTCAGAGCAAAGTCAAAATATCCCAGTACATTGTACAAATAAAAATACAGGAATTTTTAAATAGACCAGTTAGCCTTAGAGTGTTTATAATGTCTGATAATAAAATTGTGTGGTACATGAGGGGGGTTCATGTTTGGGAGTTCGTGTAAAAAAATAAATAAATACAAAAAATATATATATATATATATATATACTATTAAGGACACAAATCGCAAGTTTTCATGGCTTTCCACAAAATTCTAATACACACTGCTTGTTTCAGGAGTAGAATCCAGTGCCAACCCTCTCTTCTTCCTTCTCTCTAGTCACAGATGTATTAGGTGAAATAGGCATAAAATGTGACACTTGGATGGTCCTGTCCATAGATTCCAGAGAGGATGTGGACTTTTTCCTTATTTGTTTATTCTATTGATAATTTCAATAGGAAGCAGACTGAGTAGAAGAGACAGTGAGATGTCTGGGTTTATGTTTTCATTCATTTCAGATACTTCCTATCTTTTCTAGCAGAAAAAAAGAAAAAAAAAAAAACTAATAACAGGTAACATTTACTGAAAGCGTATAATACACCTGGCATTATTCTTAGCACTTAGGATGTTTTATGTCATTTAATCTTTAGCATGAAGTTTATGTTTTTGTCAATATTCTTTTTCAGGTTAAAAAAATAAAATAAAAGTCAGGCTCAGGGACTTAGCCAAGTTGCTCAAAATCAGCCTATGATAATAAATAGAGGAGGATTTGGAAATTTGGCTCGTTGCAGTTATTCTACTGGTTATAATTTTAAAGCATTTTTAATACAAAAATATATTTGATGGACTGATTATCTTTCAACATAGAATGAAAATGTATTAAGGAATAATGAATTGAAGAATAGATTTCACTGAGGATAGCAAATGAAGCCATGATCAAATCTCCACTAAATTATCTAAGTTCATATTGAACTTTAACTATGAGAAATTGTCCTTGATAACAACACTGAATCTTAATTCATTCAAACAATACCTATATTTTTACTCAGAAATGCTGATTCCTTTAAAATTATTAATACACATATACATACTTTTATACTACTTATATAAATTAATAGACATATGCACCACATGCCTATAAAAATATACATAAACATGCATGTTTGTCTATGTGTAATTGTACTATTACACCAATTACTTTAAAAAATTATGAAGGTCAAGTTTACTTGTCTTAAAAAACACTTAAACAATACACCATGACTTATATAGAGACAAAAAGAAAACACATCAAAACATTAGTATTATTTGTATGCATATTACATATTCTGTTTTAATTAGAAAATTCAACCTTGCCTGTTATATAAACTATATATAGTTTGACAAACTATAACATAAGTAATTTATGTAAAGAGATGCATGGGAATGAATCTGTCTACCTTAGCAAATACATAAAAGCAACGTCATTTATTTCAGGTCTTAGAATGACCTGAAAGCACTGCCTGGCAACAAGATTCATCATAATTCAAACAAATTCTTTACACCGTGAAAGATTGATTTGAAAACAGAAGGACACTAGTTGTTTTGTTACTATGGCTTTTCCTGGCAGTAATCCAGGCATTACAACTGCACCACCTTACAAACAGCATAGGAATTGACTGTTTTAACAAAGGGTCTCAGCTGGGTCATGAGTGGCGCACATTAATTCTCACTGTGCATTGATGAGCTCTCTTTGAACTTTGTCAAGGTTTAAACAATAATGACAGGCCTCTGGCACTGTCCGAAAACATGGGCCTTGAACTATACTTCAAGATGAAGCTTTTCGTTTGTTTTTGTAGGAAAACACATTTTGGTCATTTAGACCAGTTATCAGTTTTCATTATATCTGGAGTCTTAAGGAAACTTGAAAGTATCAGAAAAGAATTTTTTGCCACATCCATCTTCTAAAGCAAAGAACTTAATGTTGCTCTTAAATTAATCTTTAAAGGTTATATATTTAAATCCCATGGTAAGAAAAGTGTCTGCAAACCTTTTAATGGTATGATAGTAAGAGAAAACTGTATAGACTGGATCAAATGAAACCTGTGGCATTTCATTTTATGTGGTATTTCATTTTAATGTATAACATTACCAATTTTATATTTCAACCTAATATTGCTATTTACATAATTAATTGATTTGCCTAAACATTTTTTCCTACATTTTGACTTCTAAATACTGATGCCTGATTACATTTTTATTTGTAATATTGATCCCAAGGTAAGAGATCATTATACTCTATTTTGAAACATTAACTAGCTTTTTTAAACAAGAAAAATGAAACAAAATAGTTATGTGTGTATGTGTGCACACTTGCATATATACATTTTCCTGCAATTGATTCATCATAATTGTTGACTGATAGATGTTGTTGAGTAGTGAATAATATTTTAGAAGAAGTGATAATAAATAATTTATACTGATTTGTAAACATTGTTTTCTTTTACAATGGCGACTGGTGTTTATACAAAAACATTTCTTAAACACATTTTCTGATTCACGACTCTGATCATGTTAGATCTTTCATGACGCAGTCACAATGCCATCTCACCACAACATCTCTAGCATGCTTCCAATCTTAGATATTCTCTCTTTGTGCTGGATTTACTCTCCAGCCCTCCTGGGTGCATCATGACATCTGATTCTTTAATCAATCTCTTATGGTAATTGTATATTCATATCTAGTTTCTGTACCACATTACACATTCTAAAGGGAGGAGTGTGACACACTGTGACACACAAGTCTATCTCTGTGACACTGATAGTGACTGGCACAGAGCAGAGAAAGAAGCAGCAGTCCTTCAATGAATAAATGAAATAAAAGTCCTTTGGGCTTCTTGTTGAATATATTTATTCTCGATGATATTAACAACATTGCTCTCTTTTTTATAACTCTTATGGTTTTGTTTAATTAAATATTATGTATTTAATTTTGATGTTCTCTCATTTGGGAATGAGGTCAGGGAAATGTCGTTTCCCAAAGAAATAAAATCGACAATACCAAAATCCAATTTACAATGAAAGGGACTAAGTATTTGTAGAGATATTCCACCAGTTGCATTTCCAGAAGGATTAAATGATCAGAAGAATAGTCTTAATCCTGAACAACTAAAATGAAAGAAATACGAAGCCAGAGATTTTGAGCTGGCATTTGCTGAGTACACTGGCAACTCTCTAATCCTCATAGTCTAGCTCTGAGGTAGACTCCAAAGCTAAGAAGCCCAACTCCAAAGATAAGGCCCGGGTCTCAAATAAAATGAGAAATAAAAGATCAGATGTGAGCCTTTTGTATAAAAGCAACATGCCCTAGCACACTCACACTCAGTGGGTCAACTAAAATAAAGACCATGCCAGAGTTTAAGCTTTATAAGGTCCTTGCATGGTTTTGATATTGACAGCTTGTTAAGCATGCTTGCTAAAATAGCCACTAAAATAATAAAAAGTAAATAAAGGTTATAACTTTAGACTAGTAGAGGAAGAAAGGATTGAGACCAAAGAAAATTCATTTAATCCAAAAGAAATCAAGAAAAAAAGAAAAAGGGAGCAAATTTAGATGATAAAAATGAAATTGTCCTGAGAGATTATCATTGTGTCTTAATCACTTATCCATCTAATCAAGAAAAGCAGCTGCTTTTCCAAAAAATGATAGCTGACTTAATTGTACTGTAACTTGAGTTAAATCCTTGAGTTAAAATGTTTGTGAGAGTCTTCCTAGTAAAATGAGAGAAAAAATAGTAGATTCAGGGTTTCAACCCCAGGAATGGAAGCGCTGGTTCTTAATTCCCTGTATTTAGTACTTAGAAATAAACATCATCAGAACACAGAACAAGAGAGCTGATTACCTGGGCTTTGTTCTTTTATTTCTAAGTTGGCTGACTGCTAAGTTGGTTTTTATTTGCACCTATGGAATAGGAGTGAGAACACTAGGAAGCACTGATCCCTGTTGCACTCCCATAAAAGTTAATATTCTGGTTTCAAAATAAATTCTGTACGTTTAGTTATCTCAATAACTCTTTAATACTGTATAATAAGCATTGGGGATGTGCATAACTAAGGACTAGACCCAGAACCGGGCGATCTCCACTATGGAATCACTGGTTTGTAATGAGGGGCTCTGGTGAGAAGAGCTGCCAGTGTGAAACATGTTTAACTTAATCTTATCCTCAGTTCATGACGCACAGCTCAGAATTCAGCGTATTATTAACATATCTCTAAAAATATTGCATTTCTAATTATTTAAATGCTGGTTGAAAATAGACATAAAATTCACCTAGTCTGTGCAATGGTTTGCATATAAAAGCAGGCAAAATATACGTCAGGAAGTTTGGAATAAATAAAAAAACAACAGGGGCCTCTCTGGTGGTCCAGTGGTTAAGGATCCACCTGCCAGTGTAGAGGACACGGGTTCGAGCCCTGGTCTGGGAAGATCCCACACACCACCGAGCAAGTAAGAACGTAGGCCACAGCTACTGAGCCAGAACTCTAAAGCCCTTGAGCCACAACTACTGAGCCCATGGGCCACGACTGCTGACGCCTGTGCACTTACAGCCCATGCTCCGTAACCAGAGAAAACAGCACTGTGCATTGCAACAGAGTGGCCCCTACTCACCACAGCTAGAGAAAGCCCGTGTGCAGCAACGAAGACCCAGCGCAGCCAAAAGGAGATAAACTTTTTTAAAAGGGTATCAGGAAATTATTAAGAGCGAAGATGATATGGTGAGACACAGTGTGAGGTAAGTACATTTGGAGTGGATGGGATATGGGGACTAGGTGAATCAATCAAAAAGTATCCATATGCATCCATGAATATGGTAAAAAAGTTGAAATGTATGGTTACTGAGCTGATGTTTGCAGTATTTCAAACACAAACCATAGGAAAATATTTGGGAGCAATTAATTTTATATTTCTGGGTGATTGTAATGTAAACAATAAAATTACCATGAAAATATTGACAGATATAAAGTTGTCCATTGGAGTTTGGATTATGTTCAATATATACACTTTCAAAGAGTGAAATATATGTCATGCTTTCTAGAAATGTTTCCATCCAAAAAGATTTTAAAATGGTGTTTAAAAGATGACCAGGATGAAAAAAAAATAACCAGGATGACTTGTTTTTCTAACAAGCTGATGCTAAAATTGTTACTTTTTTATACTGATGATCCTTTACTTACATAATATTTCTATTCTGTTCTTTCCCTGAGGAAAAGCTACCTTTTGAGTGCGTCACATGTAATCAAACTTCATTTAATATATATAAATATAATTGTGATAATTTTAACCTTTTGTGTACCTGTTATTTTGAGGGGAATAAGTACAAAGCTACCTACTTTTTCTAAGGTTCTTATTATAACTCATGCCCTCCTATTAATATATCTTGTATTATCTGACAATATTTGCTTGAGAAACATTTAAAACTGACATTCCTATGTGCCTACAATTGGGATACAAAGTATTTCAGAATGATTTTATCTATTATTCTCTAGCTGTGACTAATTTCTCCATTTTTAATTTCGCATTAGTTCAACAGTCTTATCCCAATTTTTTTTTTCTTTTTCAGAAGGAATCTGTGATAATAGGAGAGCTATGGCTTAGAATAAAATCACAGGTATGATGTGAAGTTTATTACACTCTGCTAGTGTGCAGAGGAGTAGAGGCAAGACGGACCATCCATCTATTCTATGAATATTGTTTTACCATCCTCTACTCTGTGTGTTGGGTGTTATGGAAGGTACCAAGAGGAAGATGAAATCATTCCTGCCTCAGTGAAGGTACTGACACCTGCATGGTGGAGACAAAGCATGCAAGTTGATAGCCAGAATATGAGTGTTGGGGAAATTAATTTGAGGCATATCCCTATTTATAAGTAGTTTTGTAGGTGGAGTTGGCCAGACTGACATGGATGGGAAAATAGGGTTGATTTATTTAAGAAAACCTCATTAAGAATCTGGCGAAGGACAGGGAAGCCTGGTGTGCTGCAGTCCATGGGATCGCAAAGAGTCATGAATAACTGAACAACAGCATCAAAAATCTATTGTGTCTTAGGCACTGTGCTAAGTTCTAGAGATACAGATTATCCAAAGCTTATATCATAAACAGAGAAGCCTGAAGATGCATCTACTGAATAACAGAAAGTGACATCAGAGAGAATATTTGGAATCTAAATGTTGCTAAAAAAATTAATCTCAGGTGAAAGAAAAACGTATAGTGTATCATAAAGTATCAAAGATAATCATTTTTTAAAAGAAGAAAATACAAGGACTAAATATTTTATATTGTCTAATACTAAACTATTGACACATAAAGAAGTACATACTATACATTTGTACTTGAATGCATCCCATATACAATATCTTTGATATTCCAAAACCCAACTTGTATCTTGATTTTAAAAATTTGATCACAAATATCATCCTAATTAAATATATGAAAAATAAACTTATCTCTTCAATGACTTTAACAAACTGAATGTCCTTGCTGCTGCTGCTGCTGCTAAGTCAAGGAACCAGAAAACCTTAATTATAATTTTAAATGACTAGGAAATTCTATAGGTGAAGACACATGCTTTAGCATAAAACAACATTGGTTAATGTTAGTGTAATTATATAATAGCAAATAAATGCATTCTCAATAGACTGTTCTTAATTAATAAAAATAAACCCATCTGGCAAAGAGATAGAGAAATCTTTTGTTAATCCTGTCTTCAAAAGTATTCTTAATCAGATCAGAGTTATCTTAAGTTGAATTGTTTTTCAATGCACTTAAATGAACCTGACCAAGTTATAGTTCATTCTTTTAGTCATGTGTGATGTTATATAAACTAACATCTTTTAGGTAGAACTACATTCTAAAATTAAATTAACTGCAGCACTAAATATAGTATATTGGAAAAAGCATCTGTCATTTTCTTACAATTTAAGCTTAAAAACTTCCTTGATCCTTTTCCTTCCAGGTGGGATTAGATATATAGCCTTCAAGTTTCCCAAATATCTTGCGAATATCTCTATTATTGTATTACCTGAAGTATATAAAATGTATTTATGTGCCTATTTCACCTAGGATTCATACTTATCTTTAGCCTTCAGTGGCTAAAACTAGGACAGACTGAAAAATGCTGAGTTACTAGTACTGAATTATACTTCTATTTAGGGCAAAGAGTCGGACATGAATGAGAGACTAATACTTTCACTTAGGGATATACTGAAGAATATCATTTTTTGGCCATTGCATTATTTCTACTATTCAAGTTTACTTTGAAAAGCAATTCCACATAACTCCTGTGGAAGGAAAATCCAGGCACAGTTAAAAAAATGGTATTTATTCTATTAAGAAAATTCATTCTATGGTTGTAATTTTAAAATTATTTTAACTTTTGTTTAGAACTTTGTTTTGTTATTGTTTAGATTTGTTTTATGTCCTAAAGAAAAGGTCACCTTAAAAAAGTCACATTTATTTAAAATAGAGAACCAACAGGGCCCTACTGTATAGCAGATGGAACTTTGCTCAATACTCTGTAATAACCTAAATAGGAAAAGAATTTGAAAAATTATAGATACGTGTATATCTGTAACTGAATCACTTTGTTGTACACCTGAAACAAACACATTGTTGATAAACTATACCCTAATATAAATTAATTTTATATCTTTTTTCAGTTACATTTATTCTGCTTTTCTTATAATAGAGAGATGCAAGTCAGTGCTTATGATTAAATAACACCTTATACCACAGATAAACAAATTGTTCGGTCTACTGCTTCAACAGTGTCACTGTAAATTCACTCTCTGAGTCAAATATAAACTTCTTATTACTGAATTCAAATAATTCTAGATTTCTGATCTGCTCCTGCGGGCAATTTTCTCCCAGAATACCTTTGCCCTTATTGTTCTACTTTCATTTTTATTTAGTACTTTATTGTTTGAGTCATCACCAAATCCTCAATTTCGAACCTTCTTCATTCTAATCTGTTTTCTCCTGTTCATTTAAGAAGCTTTTTTTAAAAAAGTTTTCTTTCTTTTTTAAGAAGCTTTTCCTGACTATGTCAAGGAAAGTTTCAATGCCTGGCAGCATGAGACTGATTAGCTATGCACTGTTTTGTCAGAGGCAAAATTATATATAGGAGTGTACAAAAGTCTCCATACATCTATAGGAAT
Organism: Oreotragus oreotragus; assembly: GCA_006410675.1. Lineage (NCBI taxonomy): Eukaryota > Metazoa > Chordata > Mammalia > Artiodactyla > Bovidae > Oreotragus > Oreotragus oreotragus. The sequence continues at coordinate 101,369 of SJYX01000115.1, forward strand.
CTCTATAATCCCAATTTAGCTTTTTACTTCTTCTCAAGTTTCTAATTATGTCTTATGGTATTTTTTTCTGATAATATTTATATCAAAAATATTCACTTTACACAATTTTAAGTATTATAAGTTTAACAATCTTGTTTGAAGAAAGTAGTATCCATGGGGGATATTTATTCAATAACATATAGTTACAAAATAAATTAATCCTTAAGACTGGTTTTTACTATAATATTACAACCAAATAGTAAATTACCAGGAGTTCATTATTAGGGAAATAACTAGGGAAATTTTAAAAATCTTGAGGATACATCAAAATTTTTAAGTTGTTTTTTAAAATTATGTTTAAAAAACACATAAATATTTCTAAAGATAAAGTCAATGTTACTGCAAAAGTAAACAGAAAAGATAAAATAGAACCATTATATTTAAAAGATATTATAATGCTGTAGTTAACACTCTTTCCAAAGGGAGATATTTAATAAGCAGTTGCTATTAAGTAAGTATCAACTATGGGATAATTTCTTGTGAATAGTGATCTATTATACAGTATAAATCAGAATTATACTAATCTGTAATCTCCTGATTGTGAAGTAACTTTCTCAATAATTTGTCTCTGAACTACTTAACAGTACATTTCCACTTTCAACAACTTGCTGTTTTAATCACTGAGAAAATAGTTAAGTTACAGAGAACTACATTAGGCCTTCTTAACATGTCATGCACTCTTCAAAATACTTAGCTCTAATGTTTCAGTTAACAGAAGATTTCTCACTTAAAGTAAAAATTACTTTTTTACACTATTTTTTTTCCCCTGGAAGGAAAATTATTAACTAATATGTCTGACTTAGCCTATTTGGTTGTGTATCCTCATGAAGAGAGTGGAAAGAATTCAGACTTTTTACTTAAGTAAAGTCCAACCTGTGCAGACTTAACTTACTGAACAAATTGCATGTGGTGAAAGAACTAAATTTGAAAAAAAAAAATATATAAAGACTCTTAAATAATAGAATATTTTAATGAATTCCTAAGGAAGGATTTCCCCAACAAAGAAAGGAAAACATCATAACTCTGAAGAAAAAATAAGTAAGTCAACAAACTCAAACTTTAAAAAGTCTATTCCAAAATTCACACAAACACAAACACATACACATACTTTAAACAAATTAAAAGACAACATCTTAACCAAGAAAAATGTTTGCATTATTAGTATACAAAAAATATAACACATTACTAAATATCAAATAGGAAAGGTGAAGGAAGTAAGTGGGAAAATCGAAGGAGGAGAAACGAACTAAAAAGTCAATCAACATGGAAGGAGAGGGGGAGAGACTACTAATAAAGGAAGTATAAGTTAAAGCAATGGGATTCCTTATCTCTTGACTGTGTGCTTTAGTCCCTTAGTTGTGTCCAACTCTTTGTGATCCCATGGACTGGAATCCACCAAGCTCCTCTGTCCATGGAATTCTCTAGGCAAGAATATTAGAGTGGGCTGTCATTTCCTGCTCCAAGGGATCTTCCCAACCCAGGGATTGAACCTGGGTCTTTTGCATTGCAGGCAGATACTTCATCATCTGGGCTTCCCTTGTGGCTCAGCTGGTAAAGAATCTGCCTGCAATGGATTTGATCCCTGAATTGAGAATACCCCCTGGAGAAGGAAAAGGCTCTCCACTCCAGTATTCTGGCCTGGAGAATTCCATGGACTACAGTCCATGGGGTCGCAAAGAGTCGGACATGACTGAGCCACTTTCACTTTTTTTAATCATCTGAGCCACCAGGGAAGCCCTAAATTCAAATAGTGTGAATCTCAAATTAGTGATTTTGCAGAGAAACAGAAACTAGTAAACTAACTGTAGAAAAGCAAATTGGTAAGACAATTTGGAGAATAGTATTTTCAGTATCTAATGAAACGAAAAATATAGGGAAACTCTGACCAAAAATTCCTTTCTTTTAGTGCATCTCTTAGAGCAGCTCTTGCATAGGAGCTCCAGAAGACAAGACAGCAAGACAAGACATGGCTCTTCTGACAGCATCCATTTTCACAGCATAACACTGGAAATAACTTGAATCTCTCTCCACAGGGACTGGTTAAATAAAAATTGTATGTTCCTAGTATCAAATATTCAAACTATTAAAAATTTATACATAATGACCTGAAAGAATATCCAACAAGAATAATTGCATGTGGGGAGGGATGAGGGAAATATAATTATATTTTTGTAATTTTTTGGAAATTCCTAAATCGACAAATTTTATGGTGAGTATATGAAGAGTCTGTGTGTGTGTTAGTTGCTCAGTCCTGTCCAACTCTTTGACTCAATTGACTGTAGCCTACCAGGCTACTCTGTCCATGGGATTCTCCAGATAAGAATACTGGAGTGGGCTGCTATGCCCTTCCCCAGGGGATCTTCCCAACCCAGGGGTCAAACCCAGGTCTCCCAAACTATGGGCAGATTCTTTACCATCTGACTCACAAGCTGGAATCAAGATTTGTGGGAGAAATATCAACAACTTCAAATATGCAGATGATACTACTTTAATGGCAGAAAGTGAAGAAAATCATCTTACCTACCTCCTGAGGAATCTGTATGCAAGTCAAGAAGTAACAGTTACAACAGGACATGGAACAACAGACTGGTTCCAAATAGGGAAAGGAGTACATCAAGGCTGTATACTGTCACCCTGCTACAGGGAAGCCTGGTGTGCTGCAGTCCATGGAGTCACAAAGAATCAGACATGACTCAGCAACTGAACTGAACTGAACTGACAAAGAACCAAAGAGCCTCTTGAAGGTGAAAGAGGAGAGTGAAAATGGTGACTAAACTCAGCATTCAAAAAACGAAGATCATGGCATCCGGCCCTATCACTCCAAGGCAAATAGAAGGAAAAAGTGGAAAGTGTCAGATTTCATTTTCTTGGTCTTCAAAATCAATGCATATGGTGGCTGTAGTCACAAAATTAGGAGAATCCTTGGAAGAATAGCTATGATGAACCAAACAGTGTATTCAAAAGTAGAGGCATCACTTTGCCGACAAACATCCAAATAGTCAAAGCTATGGTTTTTCCAGCAGTCATGTACAGATGTGAGCTTGCTTGCTTGCTTAGTTGCTCAGTCGTGTCTGACTCATTGAGACCCTATGGACTGCAGCCCTAGGTTCCTCTGTCCATGGAATTCCCCAGGCAAGAATACTGGAGTGGGTTGCCATGCCCTCCTCCAGGAAATCTCCCCAACCCAGGGATGGAACCTAGGTCTCCCACATTGCAGGAAGATTATTTCACTGTCTGAATCACCAGGGAAGCCCAAGAATACTGGAGTGGGTAGCCTGTCCCTTCTCCAGGGGATCTTCCTGCCCCAGGAATTAAACTGGGGTCTCCTACATTTGCAGGCAAATTCTTTAACAGCCTAGCTAGCCAGGAAACCCTTGGATGTGAGAGCTGGACCATAAAGAAGGCTGAGTGCTAAATAATCGATGCTTTCTAAATGTGGTATTGGAGAAGACTCGAGAGACCCTTGACAGCAAGGAGATCAAACCAGTCAATCCTAAAGGAAATCAACCCTGAATATTCATTGGAAGGACTGGTGCTGAAGCTTCAATACTTTGCCAGCTGATACAAAGAGCTGACCCTGGAAAAGACCCTGATGCTGGGAAATATTGAGGGCAAGCAGAGAAAGGGCCAACAGAATATAAGATGGTTGGATGGCATCACTGACTCAATGGACCTGAGTTTGAGCAAAGTCAGGGAGATAGTGAAGGACCAGAAATCCTGGCAGGCTGCATGTTCACGGGGTTACAAAGAGTCAGATACAACTTAGTGATTGAACAACAACAAGGGACTTCAGTATTATCTGTTATGTTTTATAAGCTTTATGCTAAAAGAAACTAAAAGCAAAGTCAACAAACATGTTAACAGTTGCTACTTTGTGTCATGGGACATTATAAATAAATTTGCAGTTCTATGTTTTAGTGATTTTCCTCAAATTAAAAAAAAATAATAACAATAAAAATATTACCCTTGCCTACTAACTTTTTAAAACTGAAATACCAGAATGCTTCCAGTAGAATGCAAACTTGAGGCAACATGCTATCAAAATTCAAAAGGTATGGCACAAGTTAATTTCCATTTAGTAGAAACTAGCTTTTGATTTAGGCTTCCCATTTCTGTGATAATACCTGGAGACTTTTTAAGTTCCTTGATAAACAAATGTTTGACTTCCTCCCTGATATATAATAAAAGAGCAATCAGAAGGCAAGGCAAAGTACAGTGAGGTCCTCTCAGGCTCATTTATGAAGTATAAAAGGCTTGATAGCATTAAACACCAATTGTGTTGTTGAGCCAGCGTGCAGAGAAGCATTCAGGCAGCTGGGAACCATTGCATCACTGGTCTTTAAAAATATGTAAAAGAAGAGGGAATTAGGTCCTAAAAGACTACCCAATTTGTAATAGTTGTTTTATAAACTATTACCTATTTTTTTCTCATTATTTTCTTAATCTGTCAAATGCTTTCAAGTTTTCTTCGCTTTTAAAATTTCAGTGGGCTCTTTAGAAATGTGAAATGGTCAGGAAAAGTCTTAGTGATCAGAGTTCCAACATGGAACCCCATAGGCAAACTTTAAACAGGGAACAAGGTGAAAAAGCTTAAGGACTGCATGAATCACCAGGTGTCAGGGAACAGTGAGAAATAAATTAGATGTCAACATGTGTATTTGACATGCTGGGATTCCCTGGTAGCTCAGCTGGTAAACAATTTGCCTGCAATGCAGGAGACCCTGCTTTGATTCCTGAGTTAGGAAGATCCTCTGTAGAAGGGATAGGCTACCTAATCCAGTATTCTTGGGTTTCCCTGGTGGCTCAGCTGGTAAAGAATCTGCCTGCGGTGCAAGAGACCTGGGTTCGACCCCTGGGTTGGGATGATCCCTTGGAGAAGGGAAAGGCTACCCACTCCAGTATTCTTGCCTGGAGAATTCCATGGTCTGTATAGTCCATGGGGTCACAAAGAGTCCAACTCTTTGTTGGACTACTGAGCGACTGTCACTTACATGTGTATTTGAAAGTTTATACTACAATCTATCAGTATCTCTGCAATACTTTGAGTAGGACAGCTTTGAGAAAACACTGGTGATTAAAGAAGAATCTGACTATAATGTGTAGGTACATTCCTAAAGAAGAGGCTGCTAAGTCACTTCAGTCGTGTCCAACTCTGTGTGACTCCATAGATGGCAGCCCACCAGGCTCTGCTGTCCTTGGGAGTCTCCAGGCAAGAACAGTGAAGTGGGTTGCCATTTCCTTCTCTAATGCATGAAACTGAAAAGTGAAAGTGAAACCGCTCAGTTGTGTCCTATTCTTAGTAACCCCATGGACTGCAGCCAACCAGGCTCCTCCATCCATGGGATTTTCCAGGCAAGAGTACTGAAGTAAGGTGTCGTTGCCTTCTCCTAAAGAAGAGGCAGGGAGTATATAATAAAGACATAATAAGGTGGCAAGTGTCTGAACTAAGTTGGTGAGTATAAAATTGGAAGATAGGGACAGATCTAAGGCCTATTTTTAGCCTACACAAAATTACTGGAGTGGGTAGCCTGTCCCTTCTCCAGGGGATCTTCCTGCCCCAGGAATTAAACTGGGGTCTCCTACATTTGCAGGCAAATTCTTTAACAGCCTAGCTAGCCAGGAAACCCTTGGATGTGAGAGTTGGACCATAAAGAAGGCTGAGTGCTAATTAATCGATGCTTTCTAAATGTGGTATTGGAGAAGACTCGAGAGACCCTTGACAGCAAGGAGATCAAACCAGTCAATCCTAAAGGAAATCAACCCTGAATATTCATTGGAAGGACTGGTGCTGAAGCTTCAATACTTTGCCAGCTGATACAAAGAGCTGACCCTGGAAAAGACCCTGATGCTGGGAAATATTGAGGGCAAGCAGAGAAAGGGCCAACAGAATATAAGATGGTTGGATGGCATCACTGACTCAATGGACCTGAGTTTGAGCAAAGTCAGGGAGATAGTGAAGGACCAGAAATCCTTGCAGGCTGCATGTTCACGGGGTTACAAAGAGTCAGATACAACTTAGTGATTGAACAACAACAAGGGACTTCAGTATTATCTGTTATGTTTTATAAGCTTTATGCTAAAAGAAACTAAAAGCAAAGTCAACAAACATGTTAACAGTTGCTACTTTGTGTCATGGGACATTATAAATAAATTTGCAGTTCTATGTTTTAGTGATTTTCCTCAAATTAAAAAAAAATAATAACAATAAAAATATTACCCTTGCCTACTAACTTTTTAAAACTGAAATACCAGAATGCTTCCAGTAGAATGCAAACTTGAGGCAACATGCTATCAAAATTCAAAAGCTATGGCACAAGTTAATTTCCATTTAGTAGAAACTAGCTTTTGATTTAGGCTTCCCATTTCTGTGATAATACCTGGAGACTTTTTAAGTTCCTTGATAAACAAATGTTTGACTTCCTCCCTGATATATAATAAAAGAGCAATCAGAAGGCAAGGCAAAGTACAGTGAGGTCCTCTCAGGCTCATTTATGAAGTATAAAAGGCTTGATAGCATTAAACACCAATTGTGTTGTTGAGCCAGCGTGCAGAGAAGCATTCAGGCAGCTGGGAACCATTGCATCACTGGTCTTTAAAAATATGTAAAAGAAGAGGGAATTAGGTCCTAAAAGACTACCCAATTTGTAATAGTTGTTTTATAAACTATAACCTATTTTTTTCTCATTATTTTCTTAATCTGTCAAATGCTTTCAAGTTTTCTTCGCTTTTAAAATTTCAGTGGGCTCTTTAGAAATGTGAAATGGTCAGGAAAAGTCTTAGTGATCAGAGTTCCAACATGGAACCCCACAGGCAAACTTTAAACAGGGAACAAGGTGAAAAAGCTTAAGGACTGCATGAATCACCAGGTGTCAGGGAACAGTGAGAAATAAATTAGATGTCAACATGTGTATTTGACATGCTGGGATTCCTTGGTAGCTCAGCTGGTAAACAATCTGCCTGCAATGCAGGAGACCCTGCTTTGATTCCTGAGTTAGGAAGATCCTCTGTAGAAGGGATAGGCTACCTAATCCAGTATTCTTGGGTTTCCCTGGTGGCTCAGCTGGTAAAGAATCTGCCTGCGGTGCAAGAGACCTGGGTTCGACCCCTGGGTTGGGATGATCCCTTGGAGAAGGGAAAGGCTACCCACTCCAGTATTCTTGCCTGGAGAATTCCATGGTCTGTATAGTCCATGGGGTCACAAAGAGTCCAACTCTTTGTTGGACTACTGAGCGACTGTCACTTACATGTGTATTTGAAAGTTTATACTACAATCTATCAGTATCTCTGCAATACTTTGAGTAGGACAGCTTTGAGAAAACACTGGTGATTAAAGAAGAATCTGACTATAATGTGTAGGTACATTCCTAAAGAAGAGGCTGCTAAGTCACTTCAGTCGTGTCCGACTCTGTGTGACTCCATAGATGGCAGCCCACCAGGCTCTGCTGTCCTTGGGAGTCTCCAGGCAAGAACAGTGAAGTGGGTTGCCATTTCCTTCTCTAATGCATGAAACTGAAAAGTGAAAGTGAAACCGCTCAGTTGTGTCCTATTCTTAGTAACCCCATGGACTGCAGCCAACCAGGCTCCTCCATCCATGGGATTTTCCAGGCAAGAGTACTGAAGTAGGGTGTCGTTGCCTTCTCCTAAAGAAGAGGCAGGGAGTATATAATAAAGACATAATAAGGTGGCAAGTGTCTGAACTAAGTTGGTGAGTATAAAATTGGAAGATAGGGACAGATCTAAGGCCTATTTTTAGCCTACACAAAAAGAGACTTGACATCCTGCTTTATTAGCTTAAGTATGGATATTTACAAGTACATTTTCCTAGTTTCCCACTGCTAAGGCAAACATCATCCAAGACTGAAAAGTAATGCAACTGCCCCTGCCTCCTTTAAAGAATCCCATAATAATATGTGCTAGTTTATTGTAGCCTATATGCTTCCCTTCAAACTTATGAATAACTCTAGCTGGATTTATGAATAACATACAACAGTTGTCTCATGAGCCCACAAATGAGTTATCAGCCATAAGAAATTCATAGCCCAGAGCTACAAATAAATGTATGCTCAACTTATTACAATAGTTGCATCACCAAGTTTCTGTGTACTCATCTCTACTGCCAGGTTCAATAGCTAAGCTTGATTTCAATAATGAAAAATTTGATCAACTATTTCATAAAATATTATACAAAAAGCTATGATGCTTTAATTTCCTGAGGAAAATGTGTCACTGTTTATTTCGTTCCTTGGAGCTTGAATAGACACTCTCATTGGGGCCCTTGGAAGATAATATAAAAAGAAAAGAATTTGGACAATACATTGCATATTCTCTAAGGAGCAAGGTGTTTGAGTGTAACAACATTTGTTGTGGCGCACTATGGACCATTTATGTCATTCTTTCATTCTTGAATACTAAACACTTTCTCTCATCCTATTATTTGTGTCTCCTAGTTGTTTTCAGTATATTTGAAGCACATGAATACTACCATGCATGTACCTCAATACCAGAGGATTTATGGAAGCAATGAACTGATACAGTAAAATAGTGTCCTGATATAGATTTTAACCAGTTTGGTGACTCGCAAAATTTTCAGTTTTTATAGCTGCCCAGCACATTTCAAGTAGAATGGCCCAACAATCATCATAAAAACTCAAATCATGGCTAGCTTGGTGAATAGTCCTCTTAGCATTAAAATACTAAAACGAGTAGGTCATCTATGTTAATGAAAAACTGCATAGATTTTACCTCATTTTCTCTGCAATAGTACCTACTATTAATGTATTCCATGAAACATTCAAATAATATGATTCTGGAAAATTTTTATTTTAAAAGTATATATTTGAGAAATGTCTGTTTAAAGGATTAAAGCAAGGAAGATAAACCTTTTAACATTCAGTCATATATTTAACTCAAATTTGACACAATACCAAACTGTACAATAAATATAAGAAGATCCAAAAACACTTTGACTTTTCCAATAATGATTTATTTGATTTTAAAATAATATTAAATAGAAATTTTCAAAAGAATTAGCTTGTCCATGCTTTGCTAAACATTTCTCCCCTTTATCCTACCTTTTAGTAATCTAACATTGGATTTGATTTCCTATCAATTCTTCTCTATGTTTAATTAATTCTAATATAAAACTATCATTCACAAGACATGGATCATTTAGGTAGGAAAGCACTGAGATATTGGAACACTGAAGGTTCCAATGAATAAATTTTACATTAAAACTTAACACTAATTTTACTATGATTTAATATAAAATTAATATCAATAGCAACAATAATCCCTACATCTTTCTCATTATATAGTATCTAAATGTTATATTTTTAGTCTTCAAAAGTAATACTTGTAAACTATAATAAAAACAGAATAAGTAAGAAGAGATAAACTAAATTTATTAGTCCAAATATATCTCTGTTTCTTGATTATCTATTGTCATACACTACATTAGGAAACATATGTATGTATATATAATTAATAATTATTAATATGATATAACTATTTATTTTTGAGAAGATTAAGGCTTAAAGAATTTGAAGCAATGGGACCAAAGCATAAAACTATATAGTGAAACAATTAGGACCTGAACCAACATCTGTCCCACCAAGTTCTTACTAGGACACTTTCTGTGCAGCCCTGTTTTGGAAATGATGGGGGAGGAAGGTGTTTTAAGGGAAAAGGCTTATTATTTTCCAAAGACTAACAAGGCTTCAGGGAGCCACTCTCGCCTAATAACTTTCTGAGGTTCTGTCTTCATATTGCACCATCAAGAATGGTCCCTGGTTAGATTAAAATAAACTTAGAGATCATATCAAATCCTATACATTGAGGATCCTCTTAAGAATGAATGACAGAAGAGTGGGTAAAAGCAGTTATTACCAAAATAGACTTCCAACTGTCAGGGCAAATTAAAATTAAACATAAGAGACTCAATCCTCTCTAGTGAAAATGATCAGAGACCCTTCCCCTTTTCTTAGAACATTTACTTGAGAAAACTTATAATTTTAAGTCCTGCCTCTCTCTTTTTGACATTTATGAAAAAGTGAAAGTTAGTCAATCAGTCTATTAACCTTTGTGGCTTTTCAGTGCTAAGTTGTGTCCAATTCTTTGCAACTCCATGTGTGTGCTAGTCTTTCAGTTGCTCCCAGCTCTTTGCAACCCCATGGACTGTAGCCTGCCAGGTTTCTATGTCCATGGAGTTCTCCAGGCAAGAATACTGGAGTGGGCTTCCAGTTCCTTCTCTAAGGAATATTCCGCACCCAGAGATCCAAACTGTGTCATTGCTGTGCTTAGTCACTCAGTCATGTCCAACTCTTTGCAACCCTATGGACTGTAGCCTGCCAGGTTTCTCTGTCCATGGGATTCTCCAGGCAAGAATACTGGTGGGTTGCCATGCCCTCCTCCAGGGATCTTCCCAACCCAGGGATTGAACCCAAGTCTCTGGCATTGCAAGCAGATTCTCTACAGTCTGTGCCACCAAGGAAGCCCCTGCAACTCCATGGACTGCATTAATCTTTACAAGTCAGGTAAGCCTCTTGCCTGGTTTCCCACTAGAGGATGCCTTTTTTAAGGACCTGAGAAGTAACTATTTCAAATGGAATAACCAGGGGTGGGAGAGAGGCTCAAAAAGGAAGGGATATAAGTATATGTATACATATTTGCTTCACTGTGTTGTACAGCAGAAACACAACATTGTAAGACAATTATATTCCAATAATAAAATTTTTTTAAAAGGAATAGAATCACCCATGAAGAGTGCATCCTAACTCCAAATTTCTGTGGAAATTTCTGTGGATGAGTGCCTAAAATCTACCTGCTGTCATAAAGGTATGAGAAGCTCGTTTTTCTACAGTATAATGGGCATTATAAAGCCAATCACACAGATGGTCATCCCAGTTTAGTTCATGTCGCTCAGTCATGTCTGACTCTGCGATCCCATGAACTGCAGCATGCCAGGCTTCCTTGTCCATCAACAACTCCCAGAGCTTGCTCAAACTCATGTCTATCTAGTCGGTGATGCCATCCAACCATCTCATCCTCTGTCATCCCCTTCTCCTCCAGTTACCAAACAAATTTAATATGAACTATGTGTGATTAGTATTTTCAAGGCTTCTTGAGGACTAGTTGTTTCTCTTCAGAACACATATGTACTATAATAGGTTGCGTCTGCTTGGCTATATAAAAGGCTGATTTTTTTTTCTGTCTTTGCCATCTCTTAGCAAATTGCCTACAGTGCACATCACATTCCAGTTTAATGCTTTTCCATAATATTATTTTCTTTTTCTTCTATCTTTGTGGAGACATTTTCTGGGTTGGAGGAAGATCTTATTTGTAATTACATTTCTCCATCACAACACCTGAATAAATACAGTTTCTTTATTGGTTATGCCCCCTCTATTCGACCATAGATTCAAGAAAGTCTACAAAACTGGATTGGCGCAAAGCCTGTATAAGATAAATATCATTTGCTTCTGTCCCCCAAGTTCACACACAAATGATAAGCATCATAATTCAGATGTGGCTGACCATAGCCCACAATTCTAGATGTGGACATATGATCCAGGTGGGGCCATTCCACTAACCACCTTTGCGGTCCCAGCCTTATGGCTTAGTTCACAGATGGAGACATGGTCCTAGCTGGCCCAGTTGACACCCCTCTCCCCTCATCCCAACACCCTAAAAATAGGTCTAGCTGAAATTTTGGCTAAAGGAGACCACTCTTTTTTTAGAAGGAGGACTCTAAGAAATAGGTAAACCTCAGTTTCTCAGCCTCAATACTACTGGTATTTGGGACAAGTAACATTTTGTTCTGAGGGCCTAACTACATTATTCAGAGGCTAGCATTTCTAGCCTCTACCCCTTGGTGACAGCAACACCCCTCCCACCTCCTTAAATTGTGACAATAAATATGTCCCCCAACATTGCTAAATGTCTCCTGGAAAAAAAAAATTGCCCCGAGTTGAGAACCACTGGCCTAGCACCAACTTGAGCCACATTTGTCACCATGTAGAAAGAAAGTGTTTAACAATAAAATCAATAAAGAGAGTAAAGCCAAGAGATAACAAGGCAGTGAAAGAGAGACCAGTGTATGCAATGGCCTGCTTTAAGCCCCTGCGTTGAATGTACTTGAAGTGAAAATCACTGTTGGATGTTGTTTGTAAAGTGGGGCTTTTAAAAAAATATGTGTTTGTATAAGCTTTATTTAGCCAAGGTTCATACACTTGCAACTCATATAGCCCCAATTGATAGTAAAACTACTGTACAACTTTGTTATTGTTTAATCTCTAAGCCATGTCTGAGCCTTTTGAGACCCCATGGACTGCAGCCCACAGAGCTTCTCTGTCCATGGGATTTCCCACAGAAGAACACTATACAAATTACATGCAAGTAAATAGTATAGATATTAAGTTGGTAATTAAAGTATAATGATGTTATACAATAAGAATTATGTGGAAACTCTTTGCAGGTGGACTCCCTGGGGCTGGTGAGGAAGCCTCATTGATGAAGTGTTTCTGAAGCTGAGCAAAAGTAGTTTGGATCAGATGAGCTAGATGGGGGCTGAGGAGAGTTCTGAAGACAGAAAACTAGACTGGACGCAAAGAAGAATAAGAATGAAAAAAGCCCACATGTGGGTGGAGAGAGCAGAGCAGATGAAAATATACAAAGGTGTGTCAGTTAGAGTTTCAACAGAAAATAGTTGCACACTCATATGAGGATACATGAACAGGATTTATTTACAAAAGGACTAACTGATTCCCAAACTTCAGAGAACATCAGAATATCATCAGGGAGGCTTGTTAAAACAGAGATTGCCAGATTTCACCTACAGATTTCAGATCAGGTAGGTCTAGAGTGGGACCTGAAAATGTGTATTTCCAACACATTTGAAAGTGATACTGATTCTGCGGGTCTATGGAATATACTTTGAGAACTACTGGTAAAGGGAATTTTAAGGAATGGTGTAGGAACCCAAAGCCATTAGCAGCTAAGCTGTAACTACCCCTAAGATCAGAATAAACACAACTATGTAGGGTATAAATTGGAACTGAGAGCAGAGCAGAGATCTGTGTAGAGCAGACATGATTGCAAGAAACTGGCATACAATGTGAGGACACAAGCCAATCTGAGACACTATCTCAGAGAATGGAACAAGGAGCAAAATAAATACCCTAACCTTACTCTCCCCTCTGACTCAGACCTTTACTTGGGAAGCTCTGTTTATTTATTCTATGTAGAACAACCTCCCAGTATGAAAACAGGGTGGAGAAGTTTTGAGAGTTTGTCAGAAGGATCAAAAAGATTTCCACAGGAGATAAGCAATAATCAATGCAGTTCAGTTCAGTTGCTCAGTCATGTCCGACTCTTTGCGACCCCATGAACTGCAGCATGCCAGGCCTCCCTGTCCATCATCAACTCCCAGAGTCCACCTAAACCCATGTCCATTGAGTTGGTGATGCCATCCAACCATCTCATCCTCTGTCGTCCCCTTCTCTTCCTGCCCTCAATCTTTTCCAGCATCAGGATCTTTTCCAATGAGTCAGCTCTTCTCATGACGTGGCCAAAGTATTGGAGTTTCAGCTTCAACATCAGTCCTTCCAGTGAACACCCAGGACTGATCGCCTTTAGTATGGACTGGTTGGATCTCCTTGCAGTCCAAGGGACTAGAGTTTGTAAATATATTATACAGTCGGTCCTATATCCTCCCGACAGTGAAAACTACTGAGAGATTGTATGCAAAGGAAGGGCATGATCAGATTTCTCTTTCTTAAACAAGACTCTAGTTGAAAATATGAATAGATACCAGATTAGAGAGCTTCCCTGGTGGCTTAGATGGTAAAGCATTTGCCTGCAATGCAGGAGACCTGGGCTTGATCCCTGGTCAGGAAGATCCCTTGGAGAAGAAGATGGCTATCCACTCTAGCATTTTTGCTTGGAGAATTCCATGGACAGAGGAGCCTGGCAGGCTATACAATCCTTGGGGTAGCAAAGAGTTGGGCACAACTGAGCGACTAAAGACACTTTCACCAGATTAGAAGGAAAAAGTTCTCATATGGGGCTCTTAATCCATGTAACAATGGAGCTGGAGAGAAGTGGTTAGCTTTCAGAATCATTTAAGAAGCACACTTAATATACATTGCAAACATGATACTGAATTTTTGGCTTGGGAAAACTATTGAATTGTTTATGCCACTTACTGATATATGAAACTCTTCAGGAGGAACAGATTCAGAAAAAATGAATAATACCTTCAGCCTGGAACAGGCTTCCTTTGAGATGCTTATGAGACATTCACATGGAAAATATACCAGAGGTGGTTAGATATATGGGTTGAAAGCTCAGAGCTGAAGATATAGAATGGAGAAATTTCAGAATGAGGATGGTAATCAAGCTCTGAAAGAGGATAATTTTATCTAAGTAAAGGAAGGAGTGGGAGAAGTTCAGGGTGTTGATTAGTAGTTCAGTTACTACTTTACATTGAAATTAGCATATTCATGAACATGCAAACTAAGTTGAGGTGGTACAAGGAAAAATACACTGACTACAGTCATCATTGTAGTTTAATGTGACATATGCTAAACATTAAGAACTAAGGCTACGCCAACAGTATGTGTCATGAGGAAAGTATCAAGAAAGGGTATATTGAAATAGGATAGTACTTTAGCACAGAAAAAAATAGAAAGTGAAGTGACAGGTATGACACTGAGGATAAATGATTAAATAACTTAAAAGCTTCATCAATGGTCTCAACTCAATACCAAAAATACTTTTTAAGGAATAAATGTCAAATAATAAAACCTTCCTTACTATCCCTTCATTTGATGTATTATCTTTTATGCCATAGCTCTATTCATATAACCCAACCTTCATTTTCTACTTTATAGTTCTCTTAAAGAAACGTATAGGCACAAAATCAAGAAAAAATAAATCTAAGAAACATAAAACTTCTAATCAATTTTGAATCTCCAAAAACTTAAATAAAAGAACATTAAGCACATATGACAAATATAAAGCATAAAGGGATTGGTTTGGCATAAAGGCACTGATGATATAACATTTTTGTATTTTGACTAAAAGTCTCCCATAAGTTAGTCATTCATAGAAATCTACAGTGAATATTCCTTGTATTGGTCTGTATTGCATCCAGTCCACTTTCTTCAAGTATAAGCAACCTAATTTTCTTCTGAAAACCCAGTTTCCCAACTCTAAATCTATATGGTTTTAATCTTCACTGGTGATCCAGTGGTTGAGAACCTACCTTCCAATGCAGTGAAAGTGGGTTTGATCCCTTGTCAGGGAACTAAGGTCCCATAAACCGCAGGGGGAAATGCAAAGATCCCTCAGGCTGCAACTAAGCTCAGATGCAGCCAAAAAATTAACTAACAAATAAGTAATTAAGGTATTGACCCTACCTCCTAGTTTCTTATGAGCATATGCCTAGAATAATCAATGAGAATACCATTTGCCTCTGAACTGGATAATTGGCACAGAATTTAGTTTGTGAAATGGCAACCCACTCCAGTATCTCTTGCCTGGGAAATCTGATGGACAGAGAAGCCTGGCGGGCTACAGTCCATGGGCTCACAGAGAGTTGGGCACAACTGAAGTGACTTAGCACTCAAAAAGGTCAGGAAGGGGCTGCCCCAATAGTTCAGCAGGTAAAAAATCTGCCTGCAATGCAGGAGACACAGGAGATGTGGGTTTGATCCCTGGGTTGGGAAGATCCCCTGCAGAAAGAAATGGCATCCCACTCCAGTAGTCTTGCTTGGAGAATCCCCCAGACTGAGGACCCTTCCAAACAGGTACAAACAATTGGACGTGACTGAGTGACTACCCACACACACATATAGGTCTGGCAAATAAAAGTGAATTTGAAGTTTTTGATAAAATTATACCTTTCAGGTGCTATATTTCTACCTAGAGAGTTAATATAGAACTGCTGGTAGCAATTGTTGCTGTCACCTATTGAGAGGCACATGTCTAAGAGTTAGACAAATATAAAGAAGTGAGAACTAAATTAAGGCAAAAGATAAGAGAAATAAAATATTAATATTCCAAATCCAGTCACACTACCTCTAGACTTCAGAGACGCAAACCAATAAATTACTTAAACCAGCTTGAGTTAGGTTTATGAAAGTTATTGTTATACTAATATAAACTAACGGAAGAAAAGTTATGACCAACCTAGATAGCATATTCAAAAACAGAGACAATACTTTGCCAACAAAAGTCCGTCTAGTCAAGGCTATGGTTTTTCCAGTGGTCATGTATGAATGTGAGAGTTGGACTATAAAGAAAGCTGAGAACCGAAGAATTGATGGTTTTGAACTGTGGTGTTGGAGAAGACTCTTGAGAGTCCCTTGGACTGCAAAGAGATTCAACCAGTCCAACCTAAAGGAGATCAGTCCTGGGTGTTCATTGGAAGGACTGATGCTAAAGCTAAAACTCCAGTACTTTGGCCACCTCATGTGAAGAACTGACTCATTAGAAAAGACCTTGATGCTGGGAGGGATTGGGGGCAGGAGGAGAAGGGTATGACAGAGGATGAGATGGTTGGATGGCATCACCAACTCAATGGACATGAGTTTGAGTGAACTCTGGGAGTTGGTGATGGACAGGGAGGGCTGGTGTGCTGGGATTCATGGGGTCACGAGTCGGATACAACTGAGTAACTGAACTGAACTGAACTAAACATACAGTTTAAGGTTTTATATTTGATCCCAAATCATGTATAGGTTCATCATCTTTCAATGTATTTTACAAAGTTAAAACATAAATGTCCCATATAAGGAGAATTTGTGAGAAATAACTGATCAAGTCTAGGAGGAGAAGGGGACGACAGAGGATGAGATGGCTGGATGGCATCACTGACTCGATGGACGTGAGTCTGAGTGAACTCCGGGAGTTGGTGATGGACAGGGAGGCCTGGCATGCTGCAATTCATGGGGTCGCAGAGTCGGACACGACTGAGTGACTGAACTGAACTGAACTGAACTGAGGAGTTCAGGAACTTACAGAGTAAATTCCAAGTCATTAAAAGAAATATACTGAAATTTTGAAGAAAATTGGGTTTTCCTTGTGGCTCAGCTAGTAAAGAATCTGCCTGCAATACGGGAGACCTGGGAAGATCCCCTGTAGAAAGGAAAGGCTACCCACACCATTATTCTGGCCTGGAGAATTCCATGGATTTTATAGTCCATGGGGTCGCAAAGAGTTTGACACAACTGAGTAACTTTCATTCACTTCACTTGGAAGAAAAAGGAATTTTTAAAATGGTAATCTGTTCCTAACCATTGTCTAATATCCCTTTCTTGACAGAGAGATAGGTAGATAGCTAGACAGATCTCCTTTATTTTCTTTCTTGATGATTAACTTTGTAATTAAAGACAAAGTATCTTCTAAATGTTTTGAAAATTGCCTATATTTGCTACTTTGACTAAGTAAGAATTTTTATTTAGGATACAATTCACAATATTTTTTAAAAGAAAATTATTTAAATAACTTTGCAGAATTCTTTATAATAATTATATGCTTTAATATTAAGGAAAATGTCAAAATATGCTTAAATGTTACAGAACACATAGTCAAATATTATGATGTTTAAAAGAGTTTTTTCAAATAGATGAATTAATTAACACTGCCAACTGACAAATTATGAAATAATGTTTTCCTGACCAAGAATAAATGCCTGAATTATTTCTTAAAAAATAAAATAACTAGGGGGGCTCAGGATGGGGAACACATGTACACCCATGGCTGATTCATGTCAATGTATGGCAAAAACCACTACAATATTGTAAAGTAATTAGCCTCAAGTTAAAATACAAATTAAAAAAAATAAATGAAATATCTGTCATTCTGCTTTAATATGCTTAATATTCTTGCTTTATTTTTATATAGTATTTGATTCTAGATTTTTTGTACAGATTTCTTTCATCTTTAAAGATAATAAGTATCTTACCCTAGTACAGAAAATTTTTATCATGAAATTTAGAATTTGTACCACCTATTCTCTCCTTTGATTAGAAAGCTAATATTATGAAACTGAAAAATAAATTCACTGTTAAAAAACTGAATTCCATCTTATAAATCAAGAACAAAACTTCAAGATATTAAACCACTAACTACTAGTTAATTTAAGATAGACACATGTCTCTAATAGAATTATATTCATCCCTTATATTCTTTATGCTTGACAAAAATATATACTTTGAATAACATTATTAAAAAAGTAAATACTTAAAACACATCACTGTTCTTTGACTTTATTAGCCCCTGACCATCAAAAAAAATGTAAATCTAATAGAAATCTTCCAAAGGTAGTAATAATGAGAAAAGGGACTTACATGATCAATTAGTTCACGGACCATTCCATTCCACTGTCCATTGGCATCATCCTGGGCTCCATATTTTCCATCCTCCACAAGTCTAATTTCATATGTAAAGCCAAGGATTGTAGATAACTCTCTGAGGAGGTCAATGCAATAGCCCTCAAATCGATCATTTCCATAAAGAGGCTTGTCGGACTTTTTAAACAGAACATAGGGTTCCTCCTGGAAACAGTAAACATGAAGGGAGGAAGTGTCAGTTAATCATGAAACTATTACAAAAACTATAACTTTGGTAATAAGTTGGTAAAGATAGAAAGTTCCACGTTAATTTAAAGCAGTCAATTTTATTTTTTTCTCATTGTAATTAGCATAGGTTGAGACACTAAGAAGGCATATTACTTTGAGAACACTTATGTCTCAGATATTTAAACATAATAACAACAACACAATTATATAATAAAATGATATGCTATATATATTATATCACATCTTATATCACATATGATAAATAATATATAAAATTATTACATACTATATAATATATAATCAGTTCAGTTCAGTCACTCAGTCATGTCCAACTCTTTGCTACACCATGAATGGCAGCACACCTGGCCTCCCTCACCAACTCCCGGAGTTCACTCAAACTCATGTCCATGGAGTCGGTGATGCCGTCCAGCCATCTCATCCTCTGTCGTCCCCTTCTCCTCCTGCCCCCAATCCCTCCCAGAATCAGAGTCTTTTCCAATGAGTCAACTCTTCGCATGAGGTGGCCAAAGTATTAGAGTTTCAGCTTTAGCATCATTCTTTCCAAAGAACACCCAGTGATCTTCTTTAGAATGGACTAGTTGGATCTCCTTGCGGTCCAAGGGACTATCAAGAGTCTTCTCCAACACCACAGTTCAAAAGCATCAATTCTTCGGTGCTCAGCTTTCTTCACAGTCCAACTCTCACATCCGTACATGACCACTAGAAAAACTATAGCCTTGACTAGATTGACCTTTGTCAGCAAAGTAATATCTCTGCTTTTGAATATGCTGTCTAGGTTGGTCATAACTTTCCTTCCAAGGAGTAAGTGTCTTTTAATTTCATGACTGCAATCATCATTTGCAGTGATGTTGGAGCCCAAAAATATAAAGTCTGACACTGTTTCCACTGTTTCCCCATCAATTTCCCATGAATTGATGGGACCGAATGCCATGACCTTAGTTTTCTGAATGTTGAGCTTTAAAGCAACTTTTTCACTCTCCTCTTTCACTTCCATCAAGGGGCTTTTTAGTTCCTCTTCACTTTCTGCCATAAGCGTGGTGTCATGATACCAAGATATAATTTCAATATATTATATTTAATTATAATATATGATTACAATATCCCAATTTGAATTATACCAAATAATTAATTTCAAACATACTGTTTTATTGATAAAAGAATGAAAAAAAGTCATTATCTAATTGCCTACCACGTGCTAAAAACTGAATTAGGCACTTATATATACATTATCTCATT
>SJYX01000115.1:125980-142127 GCA_006410675.1 Oreotragus oreotragus
TGACCACTAGAAAAACTATAGCCTTGACTAGATTGACCTTTGTCAGCAAAGTAATATCTCTGCTTTTGAATATGCTGTCTAGGTTGGTCATAACTTTCCTTCCAAGGAGTAAGTGTCTTTTAATTTCATGACTGCAATCATCATTTGCAGTGATGTTGGAGCCCAAAAATATAAAATCTGACACTGTTTCCACTGTTTCCCCATCAATTTCCCATGAATTGATGGGACCGAATGCTATGACCTTAGTTTTCTGAATGTTGAGCTTTAAAGCAACTTTTTCACTCTCCTCTTTCACTTCCATCAAGGGGCTTTTTAGTTCCTCTTCACTTTCTGCCATAAGCGTGGTGTCATGATACCAAGATATAATTTCAATATATTATATTTAATTATAATATATGATTACAATATCCCAATTTGAATTATACCAAATAATTAATTTCAAACATACTGTTTTATTGATAAAAGAATGAAAAAAAGTCATTATCTAATTGCCTACCACGTGCTAAAAACTGAATTAGGCACTTATATATACATTATCTCATTTTTTATCTCATTCTGTTCTAAGAACTATCAAAATTACAACTACTATAATTATAAAAGAAAAAACAATAGCTTACTTTAGAGTATAGATGAAGAAACTTTATGCATTTTATTGAGCACCTCATATAATTCCTGAATCATGAAGTTTATGGTATAGAAGAAGAAACCAATAATAAATGCATAAATGAACAGAACCCATTACTTCTGATGCTGATCAATTGTGTAAAAACATAAACTAGTCCAATAAGACATTGAATGACATATCAAGGTACTTTCAAGATAAGAGAAGACGAAATTGTGTAATATGTCTGGACACCTTTTCTGAGGAGATGAAACATGCACTAGAACTTAAAAGATGAGAAGGAATCTAGCCATTTGAAAATCTGAAAGAAGAGCATTTCAAGCCAAGGACACAACAGTAAAAATCCTGAGATCAGTATGACACGAGAGTGTACCAGGAAGAGGACAACAGCTATCAACATGATTGAAGTCACATGTAGTAGGCGAGGGAATTAGTTGAACAAGGTAAAAATGAAGAGCAAGTGAAAGTGAAAGTCACTCAGTCACGTCCTACTGTTTGCAACTCCATGGACTATATATACAGTGGAATTCTCCAGGCCAGAATACTGGCCTTTCCCTTCTCCAGGAGATCTTCCCAACCCAGGGATGGAACCCAGGTCTCCCGCATTGCAGGTGGATTCTTTGCCAGCTGAGCCACAAGGGAAGCCCAAGAATCCTGGAGTGGGTAGCCTATCCCTTCTCCAGGGGATCTTCCTGACCCAGGAATCATACTGGGGGCTCCCGCATTGCAGGCAGATTCCTTACCAACTGAACTATGAGGGAAGCCCAGTGAAGAGCAAATGAGGAGCCAAATATAAGGCTTTGCAAAGCAGGCCCTATCAAATACCGTATGTTTAAGTGCTAAGAAAATCCACTATCAGCATAAGCTATTGGAGGTGGGTGGAACTATAACTAAACCAGTGTCCTATAACTAAACCAGGGTGCAACTGGCTTTACTACTTACTATTTGACGGTGGACAAAGCCTCTGGAATTTTCTCTCTAGAGTAAGATGTTGCAAAGTGAAAAAGTTTAGGAGATTCCCATACCAATCCATTTAGCAAGCAATCACCTTCTTCCCAACACCTGGAGAATATGTCATCTCATGAGGGCCATCACACCAAAAGATGTTTTGGACCAACAGCAATGTGTCAGCTTGCCCATACTCATCTCAGAAACAAGACTAATTCCACCTCTTTTCCCATCTCCTTTACCCTGGCTTATCCCTACTGTTTCTTGCACACTTTAACTTTCCTGCTCTTCTGATGCTCCAGTGTGTAAAAGAAGTCCTGCTCAAAGATCAGCACCTTATTCCACATCTCACTTCCCTAGAATAGAACATCCACATTGACTCATTATAGTATCTCCATGCTTAATACAATACTTGGTACATAATATGTGCAAAGAAAATATTAATGGTATAAATGATAAATTAATTTTCAGACTCAGTTTTCTTATCTTTAAGTTGATTCAATGCTTTTAAGTTGTTTTGAGAATTCAATAAAAGGAACATAGCAGATATAGCTTAATATTATTTCATTATTTTAGATGCAATAATTTTCCATGGAGTCTAATAGACTTTATTTCTATAGCAGTTTTAGATTTACAGTAAAATTAAATGCAAAGTTCAGAGTTCACATATACCCCCTGCCATCATGCATGCCAAGCTTCCTCGTTTACCAGCATCCCCTACCAGATTGATACACTTATTTTTTTTATTTTTATTTTATTTTACTTTACATTGAGCCTACAATGATACATAATTATCAGAGAACATCCGTAATTTATATTAGGATTGTATTTTCTATAGGTTTTGTCAAATATATAAGGACATGTAGTTCACCATTATAGCAACATACAGAATAATTTCACTGCCCAAAAAGTCCTCTGTGCTCTACCTATTAACGCCTCCCTCTCCTCTAAACCCTGGCAACTGCTAATCTTTTTTGTCTACAGTTTTCTCTTTTCCAAATGTCATATAATTGGATTAATACTATTATAAGTATGTAGCCTTTCCATATTGGCTTTTTTCACCAAGTAATATACATTTATGTTCCTTCCAAATCTTTTTATGGCTTGATGGTTCACTTCTTTCAAGTTCTGAATAATATCCCATTATCTCAATGTACACAGTTTGTTGATTCATTCACCTACTGAAAGACATCTTGGTTGCTTCCAAGTTTTGTCACTTATGAATAAGCTGCTACAAACATTCACACACAGGTTTTTGTATGGATATAACTTTCAACATATTTGGATAAACAGAGGTGCATCCAATTGTTACATCATACAAGAGTATGTTTAGTCTTGCTAGAAACTGCCAAAATGTCTTCCAAATTATTTGTACCAGTTGGAGTTCACTACCAGCAATGAATGAGAGTTCCTGTTGTTGTACACCCGCAACAGCATTTGGTGTTGTCAGTTTTCTGGATTTTATTCATTCTAATAGGTATGTAGTAATTTTTCAATGTTTCCTTATTTCACTGCTCTCTACGGAAAGATGATATTGAGAGTCTTTTCATACAGTTCAACTGAGTTTCATTAGGACTCTTTTACAGTTGCCATTTTTCAAAGAGGTTAATTTTCCCAGGCCACACAGCTGAGAAGAAATAAAGAACACCTGCTGCTGCTGCTGCTGCTGCTAAGTCACTTCAGTCGTGTCCGACTCTGTGCGACCCCATAGACGGCAGCCCACCAGGCTCCCCCTCCCCTGGGATTCTCCAGGCAAGAACACTGGAGTGAGTTGCCATTTCCTTCTCCAATGCAGGAAAGTGAAAAGTGAAAGGGAAGTTGCTCAGCTGTGTCCGACTCTTAGCGGACCCACAGACTGCAGCCCACCAGGCTCCTCTGTCCATGGGATTTTCCAGGCAAGAGTACTGGAGTGGGGTGCCATTGCCTTCTCCATAAAGAACACCTAAGAGGAGTCAAAGGACAGATTTGCACTCAGGTTTTCTAAATTCCGAGATGTACACTTTCCCACAATCTCATATTTCTTTCTAAACCATTTAGGTAATTTGTGGAAAACCCACATGTGCTGCTTCCCTGGTGTCTCAGAGGGTAAAGCATCTGCCTTCAACGTGGGAAACCCGGGGTAGATCGGAGACCCAGGTTCAATCCAAGAACCAGGTTAAATCCCTGGGTCAGGAAAATCCCCTGGAGAAGGAAATGGCAACCCACTCCAGTACTCTTGCCTGAAAAATCCCACAAAGGGTGGAGCCTGGTAGGCTACAATCCACGGGGTCACAAGAAGTCAGACACATCTGAGTGACTTCACATTTTCACATATGATGCATTTTTAAATGGAATTAGTTAAAACACATAGAAATAAGAAATTAATATGTAATTAAACTCAAAGTTAGATATTTAGGCTTCAGTTCAGTTCAGTTCAGTCGCTCAGTCGTGTCCGACTCTTTGCGACCCCATGAATCGCAGCACGCCAGGCCTCCCTGTCCATCACCATCTCCCGGAGTTCACCCAGACTCACGTCCATCGAGTCCGTGATGCCATCCAGCCATCTCATCCTCGGTCGTCCCCTTCTCCTCCTACCCCCAATCCCTCCCAGCATCAGAGTCTTTTCCAATGAGTCAACTCTTCGCATGAGGTGGCCAAAAGGTAAAAAGTACATTTAGGATCCTGTCTAATTTTTATATGGGGTTACCTGGTGGCTCAGTTGTAAAGAATCCACCTTCAATGCAGGAGAGGCAGGTTGGATCCCTGGGTTGGGAAGATTCCCTGGAGGAGGGCATAACAACCCACTCCAATATTCTTGCCTGGAGAATCGCAGGGACAGAGTCCCTCAAGGGCTACAATCCAAAGAGCTGGACATGACTGAAGCGACTTAGCGTGCACTCACTAATTTTTATGTACTATGTGATCACGTATAAAATGTATTTCACAGGGATACAGAGTGCTGCAAATCTGACAGATATAGTCCTCTTCCACTCTTAGGGATATTACACTCATTTTCCTCTCTACACTTCCTGGCCTTCTAATCTTTAAAGCTGGATAACACATGTCCGTGGATCACAAGCTAAATGCCCTGCTACCTGAGGAGAGGAGGGAAGCCCTGCAGCTGAACAGCTTTCTTGCACTAGGTATTCACAGTTTAGGCGCAGTCAGTTAGCTCTTTTTCTGCTGCCCCACAGTAATTTTTACCATAATATTTTAATATTGAGTAGGGAGTGCTGATTTACATATATACCTTCTGAACTAGAATTGAGCCATTTATATGGCAAGATAGGAGCCATTTACACAGCTAATTTGCATCAAAAGCACCAAACATCACCAGCCACATAGCAGGATTGCAAATAAATGACTGTGTAATGAACTGACTGGAAATGGACTGCTGTGGTCAACTGGGGAAACCAAGGCAACTTGAACTTGAAGGAAACATTTTATAAGACAGCTAAGTTCTATGGGGTTTGGGGATGGTGGTAACAAATCCTCAGGTTCCTAACCAATGGCCAGGGGTTTAGGGACTCGAGAAGAACATATTATATTCCCCTTAAAAGGAAGGAACAGCGAGAACATTTCTAGCTGGTGGAATGTGGGACAAAGAAGCATTTTGGTACAAAAATTATCAAATTCATACTTCAGTTGCAGTCAGTTTCTGATTTATAAGTCAACAAATGTATATTATTTTTATTTAAAAGTCCACAGGTTGACCATTTTTCAAGCTCCAGACACTAAGTAACAGTACTAACAATTTCCAAGTGTTTAGTTACTGCCCATTCCTGTTCTAAAAGCTTTCCCTTGGACTAATTTATTTATTTCTCATTACAGGCAAGTGAGGTCAGTGATATCATTATTAATTTTTATATTTTACAGATAAATAAACTGAGGGCTGGGGTGCTAAGTGATTTGCCTAAGGTCAACAGCCAGCATACAACCTAGGCAGTCGGACTACTGAATCACTTACCTTTCTACTATACTTCCCACATTAAATAGTTCCTAGTGATGGTTTCCAAACTGCATATAAATGCATAATTATACAGGGATCATTAGCTAACTTAACATGTATGGTCTGGTTTTATTATTACTTTTTCAATCAACTGGGATTAGCCATTATTATACTGCATGCAAAATGGTAATACATTTATTAATTGCACAATGCAATCAAAACAAAATTGGTGAACAATAGAAATAAATATATAATCCTAAAAATTCATTTTCTACATAATACATTATTTTCTTTCCAAATAGAAACATACATTTTTATCATAATACTTGAAGAATTTGTAAAATCAGGGAATTCCCTGGCTGCCCAGTGGTTAGGATGCTCTGCTTTCACTGCAGGAGACACAGGTTCTGTCCTTGGCTGGGGAACTAAGATCCTGCATGACAGTGCAGCCAGATAAATAAATAAAATTAAATATAATAATTTGTAAGAAGAGCATATTTTCAGCCCAACAGATTTAGGAAGCAACATATTAGTGTCTAAAAAAAATTTTCCCCAAGTCATGATTGTCTCTGTTTAAAAATTTTGCTCCAAAATATTTATGGTATACTTTTCATACAAACTTACCTGAACATTGGAGAAAATATGATAAACGTTCAGTTCAGTTCAGTTCAGTCACTCAGTTATGTCCGACTCTTTGCGACCCCATGAAACGCACCACGCCAGGCCTCCCTGTTCATCACCATCTCCCAGAGTTCACTCAGACTCACGTCCATCAAGTCCGNTTTTTTTTCTCAACACTGAAAGTTTAATGAGTAATAGTATAAATAAAATAAATTTCCCATTAAGCACAGCATTACGGGGCCTATTGTGTGGGTCAATCACCTTGTTTATAAGAAAATCAATTATTAGATATAATTTCTCAAATCTCTTATTTTACTCCATTCTAATCTCTTCAAAGACCCTGATACTGAGAAAGATAGAAGGCAGGAGGAGAAGGGGATGACAGAGGATGAGATAGTTGGATGGTATCACCTACCCGATGGACATGAGTTTAACAAGCTCCAGGAGTTGGTGAAGGAGAGGGAAGCCTGGCGTGCTGCAGTCCATGGGGTCACAAAGAGCTGGGACATGACTGAGTGACTGAACTGAACTCAACAGAATCTCTCCAAAGAGCATGTTTTCTCTTTTTATTTTTAAATTATCACCAATAAGTCTGTTTTTATCTTATTTTCCCCTTATTATCTATAAAATGGATAAACAAGTCATATCACTCTATCCATTCATTTATTCAGTCATTCAACAACCACTTAATAGATGTCTATAAAGTTGCAGGCATTGTTCTGCGTCATGAACATAAGACTAAGAAAACATGGTACCTACTCTTAAGAAACATTACAGTCTTGAGACAGAGACAGAGACTAAGACAAATAAACAGATAAGTAAATGTAAAATCTTATGGAAATAGCATTTGAATTCAGTTCTCAGCCATGATTGTACATAAAAATTAAATTAAATATTTTACAATTAAAATTATAATACTGATGCCTGTGCTCCATCCCCAGAGATTCTGAAGTCAAATATCTAGGATGCTACCCTGCCATTATTACTTTTCAAAACCTTTCTAGATGATTGTCATGTTTGGCTGGGGCAGTTTATGAGTGTGTGATCTGTGTAGTTTCACAGGACCCAGAACTCTGAAGATCTGTGCTAAGTTCAATATTCTGCTGATGCCCTTTTGAAATTCTTATCAATTTTTAGTATGAGAATCTTGTTTTTGTTTTGTATTTTGGGTAGAAATGTGTAGCTGGCCCTATATGTAGTAAGCAATGAAACCTACTGTCTTAAAGTGCTCTAGATGGTAATATTTCAGAGCAAGAAAATTGTTCATGTAGATGCTGAAAAGAATAAAGGGCTTTGTATGATTTAAGTAAAAAGAGAGTGTGGGACAAGAAGGGTACAGGGAATTAATATCATGAGAACCTCAGTAAGGAAGCAGACTTTATTCCTATAAAATTCTGAAATACAACCTACATATAATCACTGTTGATCATCAGTGCTTGAATTCATATCCTGCTTAGAATGGCATTTTCTTTCCTAAGATTATTTTTAAGCATCTACCTAAAACCAATTCTGATACAGGAAATTAAGTTGAGGGTTTTTTTTTTTTTTTCTTTAATAATCTACTTTTAGGTAATTCCTTTCTATTTAGACATTAGATGAATTTGAATGCATGTTTGGGAGAGAGAGAAAGCAAACCAAAAGGAGGAAGATATCATTTGCTAAGTGACTGAAAAGTAGAGTTTTCAATCATTAGGATTTGGTTTCTTATAATTTAGTGAAATGGTTAGAGGTTGGAGACTTTTTGGTTTTAGAAAGGAGGACCCAATGCTAACCATCCACTAACTCTACTTATGCTTCTCCAAAAATGGCTGAAATATGCTGATAGAAAAAACGGATTAGAATGAAGAACTAATACTAATTGGGTTTCTACCCTTATCCCATCCAAAGTTGATCAAATACTGGCAAATCTTTCAATGTTTCTAAACATGTATGCAAAACATGTACAATAAGGATTATTCATCAGTGATTAGCAGTAGTTAGCAGCATTCATCTGCTGAAAGTTATTCTTTACACAATAAACAGTGAGTATAACTTTCAGCTGCTGCCTTTTGTAATCAATAAAATCAATAAATGCTTATTGAATATCCATCATTTAAAAGAAAATACCCTGCTTTAGGAAAACGGTGCATCTCCTAAGCACCTTTTAATCTAATTGAACATACAGAACTTGTACAGGAAACACAAACTAAGAATACAAATTTTCATGGAAGTTTCTAAGAAATAAGTTGTATAGATAAAAGGACCATTAAGTGTGCCCATTAAACAGATGTAAAAATGTCTCAAAGTAGTCAGATAAATCATCCTAGAGAAAAAGGCAGCAGAAAAATGGACTGTACAATGAGTATAAATTAGATAAATGTGGAGAAGAAAACGTTGTTCTCAGGTGGCGCAGTGGTAAAGAATTCTCCTGCCAACACAAGCCACACAAGAGACACAGTTTCCATCCCTGGGTTGTAAAGATCCCCTGGAGTAGGAAATGGCAACTCACTTCAGTATTTTTGCCTGAAAAATTCCCTGGACAGAGAAGCCTGGTGGACTATAGTCCATAGGGTTGCAAAGAGTTGGAATGGACTGAGTGACTGAGCACAGCACTTGAGAGTTATTCAGACAAGAGAAACAAAGAAGAGGAACGACAGCTTCTAAGAGGAAGATATTCAAAAACATGTTAGAAAGCCTTATGGGAAAATAGCAAAATGAGAACTATTCATTACTTACTAATTTTTGAATTTCTTTATATCCATTAAAGTTATCACTGATAACTTTGTACCAGGAACTTTGTTCATATTTTCCAATTTTTTATCTCTACTACACACTTTAATTTGCATACTATTTTATTATCCTCATTATTAAATTATGGTAACTTACCCAAGGTAACTCATCTACTAAGTGGCCAACTCAATATTCAAACCTAGATTTTCTGACTTCCATTTGTCCCTTCAATCTGCAGAAATGCCATTAGGTATTAAACTGTTACCCAGTGTCAACAAACCATAGAAACTGTCTGCTCCTCTGCTGACGATTGGTGGGGTAGGTAATTTAAGGATTTGCATACATAAATAAATTTCATCATAAAAATCGAGTACCTAAAAATCATTATGATTAAACTTAATGTATTTGTACACAGTGTATTCGTCTGGAAAATTATCCCACAAGTTTTATTTTCTAGGAAAGCTTCTACAATTTAAAATATTTAGAAATTCTACATAATCACATCCCTTTGAGATATCCATGATACATATGAATTTATTAAAGACTTGGTGACAAGGAAATCTAGTAAATTTGGCTTAACTTAGTATTTCTGAAAATCTATGAACCACAGAGTCATTGTAGGGCGTGCCTGTATCATATACCTATCAGAACTGTGGAGCATACTCCAACAGTCTTATGTAACCAAGTGTGTGTGTGTGTGTGTGTGTGCTCAGTCATGTCCAACTCTTTGTGGCCCCATGGACTGCTCTGCTATCCTTGGAATTTTCCAGGCGAGAATACTGGAGTGGGTTGTCATTCTCTATACCAGGGATCTTCTCAACCCAGCATCTCCTGTATCTCTTGCTTTGGAAGATGGATTCTTTGCCACTAACACCACCTGGGAAAACTGATGTAACCAAATATATATATATATATACATACATATATATATATATATATTGCTACACACATAGAAAGTGCAAGCTGTAATGTAAAAGCAGTGTTTTGTTTCTAAGGTTAGACAGTATCATATTTGCCAAACAATCGCAAATTTAAAAGTTCCAAAGAGAAAACATAAATTTAGATTTTCTTTTTAAGAGCACAAAGCTATGACAAACATGAACAAATGTATGGCCTTTGACTCTAATTACATTTGAATTCAGTATAAAAAAATTCTCCATATAATATGAAATGCTTTCCAAAGCTGTGTGACAAAGGCATTTCTTTTCTATTAGTTCTGAAATGAAGTGGCTAGAAAAAATATCCATTTAGTTGGTTTCTTTTACCAATATGGGTTTAACTCAAACAAAGTGATAAAACAAATTAATGAGTTATATCTTTTAATTAATTACTACATAGAACTAAAACTAAGAGGACTCAGAACATAAAATTTATAAGATCCTAGTTAATGGTACTCATTTTTATTTAGGTGACTAATTGGTGGCATAAATGCCTTATGAGTAGTAGACTTAATAAAATACATTGACTGATAAATGGGCAAGAACTGGGGGGATCAAGTGTTATCCTGGATTTCTAGGCAAAAAAATACTCACTTTAGTGATGCCAGGAAAATGAAACATGTATGTGTTTTATACCATGGAACGAGTTCTGTATCTTTCTTTCTTGAGTCACTGTAGTAGAGTTAATCAGAGTTAGCCTTTAAATCTCAAGTAAAGAGAAGTAATTAGGAATCAATGTCAAGTAATCAAGTGTGGTTCAAAACGACAGAGATCAGGACCTGAATATCAGACACTGATAATCAGAAAGGGAAGTTAAGTTGGAAGTGTCTGCCATGATTCAGGACTTACTGGTCTTGAAGGTCTCACAGTTGTCATGTGACAACCACAAGTTCCCAATATGTGTAAGGGATTCTTGAGTCTGACTCAAAGGATAGTATATTTTTTTCTCCCAGACTCTTTACATTCCTGGTAAGTCCTGAATTTATAATTATTTGTCAAGCCAAACAGAATACAGCAGATGTCAGGACAGAAGCAACAAAAGCATGTGGAAAGGAAAAAATGTTCAGTGGTATAGAGTCACAGAAAACACACATGAGTTCTCTGCATGAACAGTATCATCAATATTCATGACTCAAACCTCTATTTTGATAACTCCAAATATGATTTCCAGTCCAGACCATTCTCTTTAGGGATGGAACTACATGTCTAACTGCCAACCAGATCATAAGCTAAGCTAAGCTAAGTCACTTCAGTCGTGTCTGATTCTGCGCGACCCCATAGACGGCAGCCCACCAGGCTCCCCCCGTCCCTGGGATTCTCCAGGCAAGAACACTGGAGTGGGTTGCCATTTCCTTCTCCAATGCATGAAAGTGAAAAGTGAAAGTGAAGTCGCTCAGTCGTATCCGACTCTTAGCAACCCCATGGACCTATACCATAGAAAAACTAAAATGCTATATATTCAAAATTAAAATTCAATTTGTATTATCCCAATTTGCTATTTTATGTCAGTTCTGTTTCCAGCCACATTTACCAGAAAAATAAAAGTGCTCTTAACCTCTGACCTCTTAAACTCCAATTTGCAAACCATTACTCCCCTTTATCCCCCTTTCTTCACCCTATATGACTTGGAAATTCCATTTCTTTCCTCCATTTTTGAACAATGCCATAGTTTGGAACTCATCATCTTTCACTCTTGCAATATTCTCTTGGCTGGTCTCACTAAATTCTATCTCATGAACTACACGCAATTCTATCTCCAATACTAAGAAGGAATTTTAAAATCTCAAATTGATTATATCAATCATGCACTTAAAATCTTTCTAAATTGTCTCATTATGAATAGCAGACAGTCTTAACTCCTTTAGGAAGCCTACAAAGGCCTTTTCTCTGCTGTTGCCTGCCTTCTACCGTTCCCACTCCTTCTCTCACACATTGGCTGTACTCCATTGGGAGTGGACTACTGACAGGTAGTTATTCATATGCTCTCAGCCCTTTCACATGTCTGCACCTTCAAACACAGGCTTCCCAGGTGGCTTTCCAGGTGGCTCAGTGGTAAAGAATTTGTCTGCCAATGCAGAAGATGCAGGAGACACAATATCTACCTGGGTAGGTAAGATCCCTTAGAGTAGAAAATAGCAACTCACTCCAGGCCTTGCCTAGAAAATTCCATAGACAGAGGAGCCTGGAGGGCTACAGTCCATGGGGTTGCAGAGTTGGATATGATTGAGCACAAAGGTTTACAGTTTTCTGCGTTCAAACATACTTTCCCCACAGCCTGAAATATCTGGTATTCTTGACCTACTAGAGCCCTACTCCCAAAGTAAATATAGCTCAAGATTTGTGGAAAGCAGGCAGTGGTAGCTCCTCTCCTAATTTTTTACCAAAGTAGTTCTTAGGTTCTGGGCAAATATAAAAACTCCTGACAGTGAAAAGTAAGAGTAACAAAGTCCTGCTGAAAGCTGTAGGTTTGGAATTTAGATATGTACAGAAAATTACATATGGAAGATAATTGCTAGGTTGCAGACAATGTGTAGGGCTTCCTATGTGGCACTAGTAGTAAAGAACCTGCCTGCCATTGCAGCAGATGTAAGAGTGAGATGCAGGTTCAATCCCTGGGTTTGGAAGGTTCCCTGGAGAAGGGCATTGCAATCCACTCCAATACTCTTGCCTGAAGAATCCAATGGATAGATAAGCCTGGTGGACTACAGACCATAGGGTTGCAAAGAGTCGGACAAGACTGAGGCAACTAAGCATACACACACACAGTAAATGTGTAAACACACTAGGGCAAGAGCATGAACATGTCATCAAAAAGGATTCCTTTCTACTTGAGAGATAAATCACGTTCTAGACGGCTTCTAAGAAACAATTTGTAGAAAAGCAGAGTGAAAATAGAGGACTGGTTTTTGATGATGAATTCTGTTTAAAAACAAAGAATGGATTCTTGGAAAACTGTATGTAGATCCAAAATTCAGTATATTTTCTCATTTAGATGTAGAAAATGCAACAGTATGTTGCTAGGGCAGGGTGGTCAAGCTGTCCTACTCACGTGACTAGAATTCAAGACTTTTAAAAAATAATTCTTGAAAATATACACTTATAAGGCAATTGATGAAGAAACTTGACCATCATTTTGAAAGAATTGACACTAAATGTAGACTGCAGGAAACCAAGAAGCTTTGGTCTCCTAAACGCAGCTGAAAGGAATGCTTTGTTTTCCTCATCAGAAGTTCTTGCTCAGAGGTCCATACTCCATGCCAACTAGACAACTAGGTAGATTCTCCAATACATTTCTGGAAAACTACCTTTTTCCCTTGCCCTGACTCTAGCAGAAAACTGAGGGAAAATTGAATTAATGGGACTCTGGATTAATCATGCTGAAATCTAAAAAACACAATTAAAGTTTGCATCAGTCAAAAGTTCATTCTACAACCTGCTTTTCCTTCCTGATTGAGAATGCTAGCACCCAAGATGATGTGACCTGGACTACGGGTTGTAGGGTTTCTTTCAGAAATTATATAACATGGAGAAGAGAGATATAGATGTAAGTGTTTATTAGACCCTCCAGATGGAAAGTCACATCCCCTCAAACAGTCCATTATTATTTGAATTTCAAGCCTGATGTCATTTGAGAGATGATGGTTCTGCAGAACTTCAAAGCACTCTGCTAAACATTAAGCTGTATGATGCAGCTTCTATTTTAAAAGTGTCTTCAAAGTACTTTTCAGAGAAAAGCTCAGCCTTATATAAATTTGTCATTAAACTATTTAAAACAAAATAAACAAATAGAACACTTAAATAATAAGAATATATAGTAATGGCAGACATTATGTGAAACATAAGAAAGATAGGAAATAGAAAAATAAGTGAAGTAAAAAACAGGAAAGAAAATGGCTAAATTATAAGCATGTATTTTAGCAAAAATAATATGTCTTTTGGTAAAATTTAATGAACCAAATTTTTAAAAAAAGAAAAAATGAATAGAACTTTACATGAGAAAGTGACTCAGTAGACAAAGTTTATAAAATTTATATGATGATCATACAAGAAAAACTCTAGTACATTTGAATACCTGATATGCATCAATGCACCATATAAAATTGACTCAAAGAAGTGACAAAATGAATATGTCAACAACTATAAAATAAATTGTATCAGTTATTAAATAAATCTTCCCAGAAAAAAATCTAAATACTGTAGTGTTTTTTAGTTTTGACCTAATATAAAACAAATAACCTCAATATATGGACTGCTTTGTTCCTGCTGCTGCTAAGTCACTTCAGTCGTGTCTGACTCTGTGCGTCCCCATAGACGGCAGCCCACCAGGCTCCCCCATCCCTGGGATTTTCCAGGCAAGAACACTGGAGTGGGTTTCCATTTCCTTCTCCAATTCATGAAAGTAAAAAGTGAAAGTGAAGTCGCTCAGTCGTGTCCAACTCTTAGCGACCTCATGGACTGCAGCCTACCAGGCTTCTCCGTCCATGGGATTTTCCAGGCAAGAGTATTGGAGTGGAGTGCCATTGCCTTCTCTGATGGACTGCTTTAGAGCACAGCAAATACTGTGGACCAGTTCCTTTCTTTTTATTTATTTATTTTTACTCATCCCATCATTTATGTTTTTATTGAGATATAAATGAGATGTAACATTATATTAGTTCAGATGTGGAACATAATGGTATGATGCATATAAAGAGAAAGAATCACCACACCACAATAATTCTTGTTCCATCCATCACCATGCATAATTACAATTTTTTTGTTGTTATGAGAAATTTTAATATCTAGTCCCGTAGCAACTTTCAGATATACGGTATAATATTATTAACTGTAATCACCATGCTGCACATTATATTCAAGGACTCATTTACAACTAGTAGTTATAAATATTTTTATAATTGGAACTGAATATCCCAGAATTCAATTATATCTTCCAATGCCAATTTCTCTTACATCCTGAGCAAATTTTGGAAGTTTCCTTTTAGCTCTTTGATAATTTGTAGTAATGAAACAAGCTAACCTGGGACTCTGAAAAGACACACTGAACCCTTAATTCATTCTAACCAGGAATCTAAAACTTAAAATATGACAGTTTTCAAGCTCATGTCTTTAGGTTTAAATAATACCCAAATACCTTGTTACTCTAAGTAATACTTCTGCACTAATAGAAATCTAAAAACATCACTAAAATTGTAGCTACATTTTTTCATTGCTTGGGTTAATATTTACATTTACTTGACCATGCAAAACATTTAAATATCAATTTCATGGGTTCTGCATATTTTTTTTCTTTTCCTTTTTAAATTTTTTATTTAAATTTATTTATTTTAATTGGAGGCTAATTACTTTACAATATTGTATTGGTTTTGCCATACATCAATATGAATCCACCACGGGTGTACACGTGTTCCCAATCCTACACCCCCCTCCCACCTCCCTCCCTGTATCATCCCTCAGGGTCATCCCAGTGCACCAGCCCCAAGCATCCTGTATCCTGCATCGAACCTGGACAGGCGATTCGTTTCTTATATGATATTATACATGTTTCAATGCCATTTTCCCAAATCATCCCACCCTCTCCCTCTCCCACAGAGTCCACAAGACTGTTCTATACATCTGTGTCTCTTTTGCTATCTCACATACAGGGTTATCATTACCATCTTTCTAAATTCCTTATATATGCGTTAGTATACTGTATTGGTGTTTTTCTTTCTGGCTTACTTCACTCTGTATAATAGGCTCCAGCAGTTAGCATAACACTGACAAAAACAGCCAGCAAAATAGTTAAATACTGTAACTAAGGTTCCTAGTGAAGTCATAGTGAAGTCGGTCAGTAGTGTCCGACTCTTTGGGACCCCATGGACTGTAGCCCTTCAGGCTCCTCTGTCCATGGGATTTTCCTGGCAAGGATACTGGAGTGGGTTGCCGTTTCCTTCTCCATCCTTCTCCAAGCGACCTTCCTGACCCAGGGATTGAACCCGGGTCTCCCGTATTATAGACAGACGCTTTACCGTCTGAGCCACCAGGGAAGCCCAACTAAGGGTCAATCACTATCAAATATTCCTAAAAACAAGATATAACAAACAAAACATAGCAGTCCATGGAAATAATTTTCTACCATATCCAATAATAGTTTAGGTCTGGAATATACGTATTTTAACATTCAGAAATTGACTAACACATTCTTCAGAAAAATAAGTACAACTAGAAAAATTAATAATAATCTCCACAGATAACTAATGTATTCAATAATAATTAGCATCCAATCCCAAGTGGCCCTAGTGGTAAAGGACATGCCTGCCACTGCAGGAGACATAAGAGACACAGGTTCAATCCCTGGATCTGGAAGAGCCCCTGGAGGCGGGCATGGCAACCTACTCCAGT
>SJYX01000116.1:0-15970 GCA_006410675.1 Oreotragus oreotragus
CAATAAATGCTGGAGAGGGTGTGGAGAAAAGGGAACCCTCTTACACTGTTGGTGGGAATGCAAACTAGTACAGCCACTATGGAGAACAGTGTGGAGATTCCTTAAGAAACTGCAAATAGAACTGCCTTATGACCCAGCAATCCCACTGCTAGGCATACACACCGAGGAAACCAGAATAGAAAGAGACACATGTACCCCAATGTTCATCGCAGCACTGTTTATAATAGCCAGGACATGGAAACAACCTAGATGTCCATCAGCAGATGAATGGATAAGAAAGCCGTGGTACATATACACAATGGAGTATTACTCAGCCATTAAAAAGGGCATCAGTTCTTTAGTGCTCAGCCTTTTTTTTAACATCCATACACGACTACTGGAAAAACCATAGCTTTCATTATATGGACCTCTGTCAGCAAAGTGATGTCTCTGCTTTTTAACATACTATCTAGGTTTGTTCATCTTAGCAGAGGACACAGCCTTGCCCTGGATTGCTTTTGGTGCTTGTTGGCTGTGCCAGTAGCTTCAGCAGCAAGAAGCTCCAGACTATCTGGTGGCAGCAGCAGTAGAAAAGCCTAGTTGGTGCAGGTATCATTTCCCTTGAGATCGGAAGCAGGCACGTTAACACGTGCTGGCAGCCATCACACACAGTGTCAGCTATGGCACAGTGACTTGGATGGGCAAGAGCAACACCACACACCATCACCACTGATCACTGCAGGGGTCTCAGCCAGAGAGGGAAAAGTGGCCAGTACTACACGGTGACTGAGAAGAGACTGTTAATGAGCACATGCTGTCTCTTTCTTGTTGATACTTTCCTGGTGATTCTTTGATGTGCAAATGAGCTTTATAGCTTTATATATTTTTTTCTTCTATAGGTAAAATTTCACTTGCTATATTGCTAAGCACAGGAAGTCACAGAAAGTTGAACACACTTGGTACCCTCTTACTCTTTGGGTATTAAGCTACTTTGTGATCAAAGCCACAGTAGAAAATAGAAACGGTGTCTTTAAGAAATAGTATCACACACATCAGACCTGCTGACATTTTCTCTAAGACTCTAAAGTACAAGGGATTCACAACTGTGTCATTTTCCTTCCAGTATACACATAGATGACACTACTATTATTTTTCCATATTGTCAGACCTTGGTTTTCTTGATTTATGTGCAGTGGTGAAGAATTTGCCAGCCATTGCAGGAGACATAAGAGACATGAGTTCCATCCCTGGATCGAGAAGATCCCCTCCAGTAAGAAATGGCAACCGGCTTCAGTATTCTTGCCTGGAAAATTCCATGGTCAAGAGGAACCCGGTAGGCTACAGACTATGGGGTCAAAAGTGTCAGACACAACTGAGCACACACACCGAGAACTATCAGAAGAAAGTTAATATCCGAGTCACTTTTAGAAATGACAGTGACCATAGATGCTTTCAAAATGGTGAGAATTTTCTTCACTGAGGAGGCCTTTGGCTAGGAGGGAAAAAAATTTACTGTGTCCCAGCGAAGGATATACAGTCATGGTTATCCATCTGGATTCCCCACTTTAGATAAGTCACATTTTTATGACTTCTCATTGCTTTTGTCAGGAGCATGTGTTGGTGTCAAAGACCTAGCCAGCAGTCTTGAAAAGAATCTTGTTTACTGTTTTGAAAGATACCAGCTTTCTCAGAGCCAGGTTTTAAAATTATTTTCTTTTCCAGTAGTTTTGTCACAAATTCATGCATAACCAAGTTTTTGAGAACCAAGAAGTTGGCTGCCTTTTTAATTGTTGACCTAACTTTAAAGCCGAATTTTCACTTCTTTGGAGAGTCTAGGAAAGCCCAGTCACAGAAAAGCTTGACAGGGAGAAATGCAGTTATGGATTGGCTCAGTTGGCAGATATTTTGCTTCAATGAATAAGGCAAATCTTCTGATTTAAGGCCCTTCTATTGCCTGTGAATGCTGTTGAATAGAAGGGGCTCTTTTGGCCAAGTTTTCATTCTGAGAGAGGAGGATGGGAGCTGACAAATATAGATAGTTTCCAATTCCAGGCAAAGAGCTTCTAAAGCTCAGAGTTGAGAATGACAGTCTTGTCATTTTATCCATTGGCAGAAATCTCTGGATATATCAAAGTAGTGAAAAACTTTTTGAAAGTTACCTTTGTGACGATGACCTTAACATCAAAATATGGATTTATTTTATTTTCTTGCTGAAATAGACAAGATCAGTGATGCAGTACTTGCCAAAAGTGACCTTATTGACTGGAGGAAATGATGTGACTAGAATTTCTCCAAAGGGTTTAGGAGAATGTTTGTCTCTTCTCACAATCCTATCCTTGACTGGCAGAGAGAGTAATGGTTATTGTAATTCTGTGTAGTATGGCTTGCCATCTTGTATAGCGAGCTAGATATTTTCACTACATCGTATCCCCAAGCGATAACAGTCACAAATTATTTAATATCAAAGATACTGCTATGTTAAAGTAAGCTAAAACTTTTAAATCAGATTTCTCATTGGAATTTACTGTTGAGTCAGATTAGTTTTTACAATAGTTGTCATTCATTTCTATTTGGTTTTAGAAAGTGATTTTTAATTTTTTTCTGAAAAATTGGTAAGAATTATTTATTGACAAAGTTTTTTTTTTTAATATGTATTCCACCTATTTGAAGAAAATCAGTTCCTAGTGAAATAAAATATATGCAAAATTATGTATATGTTCTTATGTTCACTGTGTTGAGGATAGGACTCTGGTTTTCATGAATTTTACAAAGGACTCTAGTGACCCTCACAAAAATGAAAACCTCAGCTAAATAGTATCTAAGACATTTCCAACTTTAATATCCCATGATTCTGTTTCAGAATATAGAATTAGAACCAGACTTCAGCAGGACTTAACCGTTATTTGGTCCAATACCAAAACAAGTAAGTATTGTTATTGCTAGGACTGCTACAATGAAACACCACAAACTGGGTGGCTTGAACAGTGGATTTTGTTTTCTCACAATTTGGAGGTTAGCTGGTCCAAGATCAGGCTGTCAGGCAGTTTGGCTTTATTCTGAGGTTTTACTTCCTGTTTGGCTTGCTGTGTCCTTACATGGTCCTAGTATCTCTTTGTGAGTCTGGATTTCTTCTCATGACATCATTAACAGGGGATTAAGGCCTATTCTGAAAAACCTCTTTTTAACCTAATCCTCTCTTTAATGATCTTATCTCCATACACAGTCACTGTCTGAGGTACTGGAGATTAGGGCCCTAACATAGGAACTTTGTGAGCACACATTCAGCCCATAATAAGTACCTTCTCAGGGCAAGGTGGGGATGGTTTTGCTAGGGAGAGGAAGGAATTGAGGTTAGTTTCAAATCTTGGACTTTCTTGAATAGGAAAGAAGAGAAGTTCATGCATAATATTAATAAGGATGATGGAGATACTAAAACGAGGTCCAGGGATGCTATAGGCGAGAAAAAAATAGAGACCTTCAAGAAGGTGAGTTTAATTAGACATGTAAATGATGAGAAGTCAGGGAAACTAAGTGTAACAATTGTCCATTCTCTGAGAAATGTCATAATAAAAAGCATATTTTTAGGCAGTATAAAAATTTCTAAGCAACATGATTTCCCTTTTAATGTCTAATGTTAGAGAGAAAACTTATAATCATGTCCAAATTTCTTAACTTTCTCACTTTTATCTCATTTACTTCCTTCAATATAACTACACTTTGAACACCACTTTAAAAAAGGTTCTCCCTAATTTCTTTCAACATATTTAGCTCTTTGCTTTTTCTGCTTATACACTTACCTCTTCCTGACCCTCCATCATAAAATCTGAAAGAAACCCACTTGGCAAGGGAGATCCCTCCTTAGAAGAAAAGTAATATAAAAGAGAGAACAGAGCCAGAGAGCTTTGGTTGGAGAGGAAGAAAGGCCTGAAAATAATTATGAATTAATTGTTTTGCATTTTTCACATGAGTTTAGATTGTGGAAGTGTGGGATTTATTGCTGATCTTCCCAAGAAGGACTTCAGTGAATGGGATCAGAGGCTACTTAGGAATGGGTAGAGCCATATTAGAGCTGAAATAAGTGAAAAAGAACACAAGTTACTCTTTTAATATGATAATTGCAGAAGGATGCTCAAATAGAGCAATAGCTACAGGGAAGCTAGTGAGGGGGTGAAAGTCAGTCATGTCCAACTCTTTGCGACCCCATGGACTGTGTAGTCCATGGAATTCTCCAGGCCAGAATACTGGAGTGGGTAGCCTTTCCCTTCTCCAGGGGATCTTCCCAACCCAGTGGTCAAAGCCAGGTCTCCCAGTTACAAGGAAACTGGAGATACTGTAAAGTACAAGTTTTTATGATTAGAAAAATTTGAACAAATTTGCATTCTAAAATCTAAATTTTAGATTTAGATTTAAATCTAAAATTCCAAA
This sequence comes from Oreotragus oreotragus, assembly GCA_006410675.1. Classification (NCBI taxonomy): domain Eukaryota; kingdom Metazoa; phylum Chordata; class Mammalia; order Artiodactyla; family Bovidae; genus Oreotragus; species Oreotragus oreotragus. The sequence continues at coordinate 4,405 of SJYX01000116.1, forward strand.
TTTAAATCTAAAATTCTAAAAGAAAAGAGTCCATTGAGAAAGGAGAGAATGCAGATTTGGGTAGGAAAAAGAAGACTTGATGAATCGCTGTCCCTGGGAAGGGGTTGAGATAGATGCAGCTGATATGGGAAGATCTTTAATACAGATACATTTTAAGCAGGTCACTGAGACACTGAATGCCTGGTTGATTATGGTTTTCAGGGAAGTAGGAAGAAAGGTTTCTCTAGAGCAGGAGGAGTAGAAGTCTCGAGAAGAGTAGCGAAGGTCTGGAATATTTGTGGAGACCAGTAGAAGAGGGAATCAAAAGTTCTGGCTCTGAAAAATTTTAGTTTTGAAAGTAGAAAAAGAAAGGACTCCAGCAATTTTAGGGCAAGGATTGCTTTTTTTGGTCCTATAATTAGCAGAAAATGATTGTCGAAAAGAACGATGAAGAAGATGAACTACATTTCCATCATAAAGATGTATTTTCAGTGTATAGCTTCTTAATCTGCTTCAATTTGAAAAGCAAGGAGGTATCCTAAGGCTCAGGAGATCTCCCCCCACCCCTTTTTCTTTTGTTGAGAACTACCAAATGTGGTAACATTAACTGCCGTAACAATTGTGAGAACTTCTCATTTCCTTCAAGTGTAGGCAAATGGAGGATGTGTGTTATATTTTATTTTTATGGTCCTGCTTTCAGGGAGTGTCAGCTGTTTTTAGATTGACAATAAAAATCCTTATTGCTGGGAGAATTATATTTCAAAAGTTTCTTCTCTCAGTTTTCATTTGTAGAAATGTTTGGCAAGGATACACAACACAACACATATACACACACACAAGAGAGGGAATATTTGAATATCTCCGTTGAAGTTTAAACATCAATTGTCAGTAGTGTAGAATTGGATGCAGGCTGTGGATGCAGACAAATTAATTTTTAAATTATTTTTTTTCTTTTAATTTATTCCTCAGTGATGCAAGAAATATGGCTGGACAGTTGTTTGTTTTCATAATTACTTCTGATAGCAGAGTAGTGCTTTCTGTAAAACCCTCAAGCATGACTATGATTTTTGGTATATAAATTCTGCATCATAAAGGATAGTATTGGATATATATTAATAATAAATCAGTCTTACCCATTTTAGGCTTTTTTTGGAATCTCAGACAATACACTTGAAATTATCAATGTCTGTATCTTTCCTCCAGCAATTGATCTGAACATTTACAACTGTTTCTTGAGTGCCTCCTGTATACCAGGTCTTAAGCTGGAGTCTTAAAGATACAGAGATGTATGTATGCATACAACTAATTCCAATTCTCATGGTGCTTAAAATCAGCCACTATTTCCTCCAAAGGATAGCTATTCATACTATATGTGTATACTCCAATTTGATATGTAGTTAACCTGGGGAAACAAAGCAAGAGAGTCCTCTGTGTGTCAACAAAGAACCAGCTCAATGTCCCTGAAAGATTAGGGCTATAATAATTAAATAGCTAAATTTATAAAATTGCATGCAATGAGCAAGATGCTGTTCTTGGTACTTCATGTACACACATTCCTTCATGAATACTACTTTGAGATAGTACCATTCTTGCTTTACAAATGAGTTAAATGAGTTGTCAAAAGTAAGTTCTAAGTGACAGAGATTTCATTTGGGTAATTTGACTTCAGACACTGTATTCGCTACTGCTTCACTCTATATTATTTTGGCATATTAAACACATAACTTTATTGAATTAAAATACTTAGAAGTAGGAGGCCAGTGGTTCTCACCTGGGGAGATTTTATTCTCTACAAGACATTTGGCAATGTTTGGAGACATTTTTGGTTGTCATAACATGAGGAGTAACACTTATCTGGTGGGTAGAGGCCAGGGATGCCTCTAGACATCCTACAGTGCACAAAACTGCCCATAACATGGAATTATCTGGCTCAAAATGTGAATAGCATCAAGGATGAGAAACTCTGCCTGAGAGTACATCTTGGAAACTAGGACCCAGAGAGAAAGGAAACGTGACTCAACACTGCTCTGAATTATATCTTTATCCATATTATAGTTTCTACTTAGAGTGAACTCTTCTGAATAAGGTCATTGAATCAAGTATATTACATTTATGTTTTGTTGTTCCTCATGAGTATGTTCATATTTTGCACTGTCACCTTCTCTGCCTTAAAGTATCTGTTCTCCACACCTTTAGCTACTCTAGATACTGGCAGTGTTTTCACCTTTGTCAGATTATGACAATGGTATCTCACCATTACTTGTTGTCACACTTGTTTGAAGTATGAGATTATATTTTGAAAATATAAAGTGGAGAATTCCATGGACAGAGGAACCTGGCAGGCTGCAGTCCATGGGGTCACAGAGTCAGACACAACTGAGTGACTTATATTTTCAAAACTTCATATTTCAAACAGTTATTATTTTTAAATTTACTGATAATGAGACTAAGGTTAGAGTGTTTGGGTTAGAATGGATTTTTGTTTCTGTGTAGATTTCTTTCAAAGGTGTATATCCTAGCAGTTTCCTTTTCATCTTCTCTGGATTAAAAAATGCATTTGCTTCCTTCTGTATGTGGCACACAAGCTCAAGGTCTTTTTCAAAATGCATTTTCACATCGCCTCATGGTGTCATAGTGCCACATGATTAGGTTGTATTCCTATAGAGATAATGTCAAACAATCTGTACCCTGATCTATGGAAAAATCAGATATTGCTTGTTTAAGTACCCTTTTTTATTTGGTAGCCTATGAAAGCATAAAATAAAATGTTCATTTCAGCTTTCACAATATTGAATCAGTGACATTTCCTTTACCAAAGTTTCTTTCTTTTTTATTGGCTCTAGTCAAACTGTTTTATACCTCCTAGAAAATGTCTCATCTTCTTTATTTCTTTTCAACTTCATTATCTTTTTGATGACACAGTAATTTTCTTTTCATCTTTTAACTCCGTTTAGCTGACGTCTTCACTTTGTCTTTCTTTTCAACCATGCAAGTTCTTACCCATTTGTTTTGGTAACTTTTAATGGAAAATTCTGTTTCTATGAAGTATATGATATTACTTTTAGAAGTACTTAAGTTCTCTAAAGGTTAGGTGAGCAGATTAGACCAAAAAAATGAGTAAATGTGCATGAAAGATTCCTCATGAGAATCCACCAGGAAGGATTTGGGGTGAATAGTGACAAATTATATTAAACTGACATCTTATTTTTCACTAATGTCTTTCCAAGAAAGGTTCAGGAATCTGTTTTATACTCTTTAAATCTGAGATTCAGGAATATTCATTCTACTGAACTAAAACAGGCAGTAAAAGTAAACTGGAAAAAAAAAGAGGAAGAAAAATTGAAAACTGGTAGAGTTAAGAACTCAGGACAGCATATTGGTTTCACAAACAGTAATTAAGCATCATTGCAAACAACTTTTTAGAAATTCAAGACCCATCAAAAACACATTTGATCTGTACAATTAGTTATTCCAGTTCACTAGGCAACTTGCTCTTGTGGAAAGCATATTGAATTTGGAACTGGGAAAACAGGATAAGTCATCACTCATCTGTATGCTTTCTTCCAGAGGTGCAGCTCTGTCATAGTAATCTTTTTCACTGTTTGATCCTTCTCTTTCTCTCTAATTGGGGTTATATCATTTTCATATGATGAGGCAATCCTATTTGTTGATTTAGTTTGTAAATATAATCACAATCTTGCAGAAACATGCAATTCTTAATACATTTAAACCAAAGGAAAATAGAAAATAAAGGAGAAATAGGTGCAATATGTTTTGTTTGTACTGTTACTATTTATACATTTTGGAATAAAGATGGTCACCTACTAAGTGAAGTGGGAGGGAAGAAGCATGACTGAAAACAGTTATGGTTTGAAAGCAGATGGGGAAATGTTAACTGAGACTGTCACCACCATTGAGAAATATGGGAGAGAAATGGTAGCATGGTTGTTAAGAGTGTGAATTCTAAACCTGGAAAGACCTTGTTTTGAATATGTTTATTCCATTTACTAGTTGAGTTTACCTATGTCAGCCCCACTATCCTCACTTGTAAAATACAGATAATAGTAGCATTTATCTCATTGGATATTTAGAAAATAAAATTAAATAGCACATGTAAATTGCTTAACCTGGTGACTATATAGATACCAGTACTGCTAATAACCATTCATTCTTTGACAAATGTCAGTCATTTTTTTAAAGAGCTTTCTATGTTAGTTTGCATGAGTTGTTGTTTAGTCACTAAGTTGTATCTGACTCTTTTGCAACCCCGTGGACTGCAGCCTGCCGGTCTCCTCTTTCCATGGAATTTCTCAGGCTAGAATACTGGAGTAGGTTGCCATTTCCTTCTCCAGGAGATCTTCCTGACCCAGGGATCTAACCTGCATCTCCTGAATTGGCAAGTGTCTTCCTTACCATCTGAACCATCAGGAAAGATCCAGAAATATGAGGAAATAAGTTTCTGTTAAATCACCCAGTGTACATTATTTGTTATGGCAACTCTAGCAAGTATATATGCTGCTGCTGCTAAGTTGATTCAGTCGTGTCCAATTCTATGTGACCCCATAGACGGCAGCCCACCAGGCTCCCCCGTCTCTGGGATTCTCCAGGCAAGAACACCTGAGTGGGTTGCCATTTCCTTCTCCAATGCGTGAAAGTGAAGTCGCTCAGTCGTATCTGACTCTTAGCAACCCCCTACCAGACCCCCTACCAGTCTCCTCCTTCCATGGGATTTTCCAGGCAAGAGTACTGGAGTGGGTTGCCATTTCCTTCTGCAGGGGATCTTTCCTGACCCAGGGATCAAACCAGGGTCTCCTGCACTGTAGTCAGATGCTTTACCATTGAGCCACCAGGGAAGTCCCTCTAATTACACTGAAGAAAAATATTAAAGATATGCTGTACTTGTAGTAACTTCATGTATCTTCAGTTATACCACCACATTCTTTGAGGAGATTGAGACAGAAAGAACTCTATACATTATTCCCTTCCTTGGAATCAAGACTCAGGGTGGAAACAACAGGATAACAATATTTTTGGGCACTGTTCAGAACACTTACTGGGTTAACGGTATATACCAACTGGCTGTTGATAGTAACAAATTCCTGGTTTAGAAATTCAAGCTATCATCATCAGTGCTGAGAATTCACTTTTAAGCAGGTGCCTTGATGCCTGTTTAAAACTTAAGCATATGCCTAATGCTGCTGTCAGCTCTTGATTAGACCAAAACAGTAAAACTTAGGTGATAGGGAGGAGAATGCAGTACCTCTGTTGCAGAAAGGAACCTTATGCTTATGTATAGAATTCCAGAACCTTTATTCACTTAAGTTAAAAACAATTTGTGCAGACATCTGTATGCTTATTTTAATTACTGCCAAACCATCAACAAATAACATTTCACCCAGTAACTAATTTTATTTTTTTCTGATCTAACTTCAGAGGCTAGACTCTTGTCAAAAAAGCCTGTATATAGTGGTGATGTATAAAAAGAAATCTAGTAAATGGAAATGTATATTGAATATGAGAAATAGCACTGAATGGGTATAATATTCAATGTTATTAAAATGAGTCAATTGTTAAAGCAACAATATGAGAGATATTTCACTTGGGTATTTTTAGGAAGTACTCTCAGAATATAGATTGGTTGGCACTTCTCCATAACAGTGTAAAAAACCAACTTTCTTGCATACTTGGAAAATTATTCAGAATATAACTATCACAATTCATTTACTGACTTTTCATCCTAGGAAATATCAAGAAGAATTGTCTGATATGAGTTTAGACCTTGGGCTTGCTAAAAATCAATATTTATCTCTTAGGTCAATCAATTTATTGATATTCATCTCAATGAGAAGTCAGTATGTGTATAATATAACTGTGGCTAAATTTCTGCACAGAAATATTATAAAATGTTATAATCTTAAACTTAGTGTTTTTCCCTGAGCATCATATCTTCTACTAACGGTTTGTTAATATGTATATCTTAATACGGTTTGTATAAGGCCTAAAAGAAAAAAACTTTGATAAGTTAAATATTTTATGATTTTTGTTTCTCTTACCATTTAGTAAAAGCAAACAATAATGCTTAAATTGTTTAAAATGATAGCATCCAAAATAAACTTTCACCAGCTTAATAATAATGGCCTACATAGAAATTATTTAAAACTATGCACCAAGTATTTTCCAAATAAATAATTTTAAAATCAGTACCTGCAAAGAAGAATGAGAAAACAAAAAACCTCATAAAATAGTTCTTTTGAAACAGATAATTGTTATAATGTAGAAAAGTACATATAATCTTTGAATATATAATTCAAGCTAATGTTATAAGCATATGAAGGAGCAGGTTTTCAGTACATCTACCTCACACATTTGTTGTTTAGCTAATCATTTTACTTTGAAGCTAGCTAATATCTGCCTCCATGGTTCTTGTCTTTATATTTGTTTCCCCAAGTATACTTAAATTACATGTTATTTAATACTAGAGAAAGAAGTATTTTGCATATTTCTATATGCTCTTTTTGCAGCTAATATGTGTCTTACCTAAAGACATGTAGGGAATAACATATAAGTGACATAATTGTAAGTAACCTGAGTTATTAATTGTTGTTGTTAACTAGTGGCTTCATTGAGGAGGGCATGTCAACCCACTCCAGTATTCTTGCTTGGAGTATTCTTTAGAGAGAGGAGTCTGGTCAGCTACAGTCCATGGGGTCACAACAAGCCGGACACAACTGAGCAACTAAGCACAGCACAACACAGGGGGTAAACTGTGACCAACTCTTTGCAACACCATAGACTATAGCCTGCCAGGTTCCTCTGTCCATGGAATTTCCCAGGCAAGAATATTAAAGTGGGTAGCCATTTCATTCTCCAGGGTATCTTCCTGACCTGGGAATCAAACCTGTGTCTCCTACATTGACAGAAAGATTCTTTACCACTAAGCTACAAGGAAAGCCCGAGTCATTAATTACCTAATTATATTTTTCTTTGCTGTGGATAGTGGCCTCAGTTCAACTGTTAGCTGTAACATACCCACCAAAATTTTACTGTTTCACTTTTTTCTATAAAATGATGTTAGCTGCTAGAAAATAAAAATAAAAGGTTTATAAAAGGAGATTCACTCTTATGAGATCTTGTATACTTGATATACCATTAATCATGAATGTCAAGTGAGATGTCATGAATGTCAGATGAAATGAGGCCAATGACTTTGGCGTTTACTTGTACACTTCGGGTCACTTGGCAGTGGAAAGTGAGAGTGAAGTCCTTTAGTCGTGTCTGACTCTCTGCGATGCTATGGACTGCAGCCTGCCAGGCTCCTCCTCTATTCATAGGATTTTCCAGAAAAGAATACTGGAGTGGGATGTCATTTCCGTCTCCAACTTGACAGTAGAGACATCCACCAATTAGAGTTAGGTCCTAAAGTTTCTCTTCTTTTCTTTCTCTAAGTTGTGTATCTGAACCATGTCTTATTGCTTTATTTCTTCCAACTCCTGCAATTTAGCAATCTGATTAGATAAAAGGAAATCAGTCCTCTTAACTGTCAGACCCACATTTCTTTTTATATTTTGTTGATTTTGACCACTAGTTTTGTCCAAACTTGTTTTCTTTTACTGGTTTCTATTTCACCTTTTGCTCTCAAAACGAAAGGTGAAAAAAACCCCGTGAAATCTCACAATAGCTTTCCAAATCCTCTCTTTGAATGTTTTAACAATAATGTTTTATCAGTCTTATAGACTAATTATAAATAACCTCCCTATATTGTATCAGCAGGAATGCTAAGAACCTTTTCCTCACACTTGAGACAACATTATTTACACGAAAGATGTTATATAATAATTATAATTAGTTCTTTTGATTCTCATATAAAATCTTTTTTCCTTAAGGTTAAGGATTTGGCTAATTTAGGTTGCATTTTCTTCATGGACTAGTTCAATAAATTTAGTTAAAACATGTAATACTCATTTAAAGGTCTATTTTCATTTTTGTTGACTTTTAAAAAATTATTGAAGCAGATTTGGTTTGCAATATTTTATTGATTTCCATGTATAGCAAAATGATTCAATTATATATATGTGTGTATATATGTATATGTATATATGTATTCTTTCTCATATTCTTTTTATTCTGATTTGCCACAGGATATTGAGCATAGTTCCCTGGACTCTACAGTAGGACCTTGTTGTTTATCTACTCTATATTTACCAGTTTGCTTCTGCTAATCCCAAGCTCCAATCCTTCCCTCTCCCACTCTCCTCCCCCTTGGCAACCACAAATCTGTTCTCTATGTTTGTGAGTCTGTTTCTGTTGCATAGATATGTGTTCATTTGTGTCATATTTTAGATTCCACATATAAGTGATGTAGTATGATATTTGTCCTGGTCTGTCGGACTTCACTTAGTATAATTTCTAGGTCTGTCTGTGTTGCTACAAACGATATTGGCTTATTCCTTTTCACGGCTGAGTAATATTCCTGTGTGTGGGTGTGGCTGTGGGTGGGTGGGTGTACTGCATCTTTTTTCTCCATTCATCTGTTAATGGAAATGTAGGTTGTTTCCATGTCTTGGCTACTGTATATAGTACTGCTATAATCATAAAGGTGTGTGTATCTTTTTGAACTGTAGTTCTTTCTGGATATATGCCCAGGTTGGGGGTTGCTGGATCACATATTAACTCTATTTTTAGATTTTGAAGAACGTCCATATTGTTTTCCACAGTGGCTGCAATCAATTTACATTTTCACCAACTGTGTAATATGGTTCTCTTTTTTCCACACCCTCTTCAACATTTTTTTAACCTTATGCTTATGTATAGAATTCCAGAACCTTTATTCACTTAAGTTAAAAACAATTTGTGCAGACATCTGTATGCTTATTTTAATTACTGCCAAACCATCAACAAATAACATTTCACCCAGTAACTAATTTTATTTTTTTCTGATCTAACTTCAGAGGCTAGACTCTTGTCAAAAAAGCCTGTATATAGTGGTGATGTATAAAAAGAAATCTAGTAAATGGAAATGTATATTGAATATGAGAAATAGCACTGAATGGGTATAATATTCAATGTTATTAAAATGAGTCAATTGTTAAAGCAACAATATGAGAGATATTTCACTTGGGTATTTTTAGGAAGTACTCTCAGAATATAGATTGATTGGCACTTCTCCATAACAGTGTAAAAAACCAACTTTCTTGCATACTTGGAAAATTATTCAGAATATAACTATCACAATTCATTTACTGACTTTTCATCCTAGGAAATATCAAGAAGAATTGTCTGATATGAGTTTAGACCTTGGGCTTGCTAAAAATCAATATTTATCTCTTAGGTCAATCAATTTATTGATATTCATCTCAATGAGAAGTCAGTATGTGTATAATATAACTGTGGCTAAATTTCTGCACAGAAATATTATAAAATGTTATAATCTTAAACTTAGTGTTTTTCCCTGAGCATCATATCTTCTACTAACGGTTTGTTAATATGTATATCTTAATACGGTTTGTATAAGGCCTAAAAGAAAAAAACTTTGATAAGTTAAATATTTTATGATTTTTGTTTCTCTTACCATTTAGTAAAAGCAAACAATAATGCTTAAATTGTTTAAAATGATAGCATCCAAAATAAACTTTCACCAGCTTAATAATAATGGCCTACATAGAAATTATTTAAAACTATGCACCAAGTATTTTCCAAATAAATAATTTTAAAATCAGTACCTGCAAAGAAGAATGAGAAAACAAAAAACCTCATAAAATAGTTCTTTTGAAACAGATAATTGTTATAATGTAGAAAAGTACATATAATCTTTGAATATATAATTCAAGCTAATGTTATAAGCATATGAAGGAGCAGGTTTTCAGTACATCTACCTCACACATTTGTTGTTTAGCTAATCATTTTACTTTGAAGCTAGCTAATATCTGCCTCCATGGTTCTTGTCTTTATATTTGTTTCCCCAAGTATACTTAAATTACATGTTATTTAATACTAGAGAAAGAAGTATTTTGCATATTTCTATATGCTCTTTTTGCAGCTAATATGTGTCTTACCTAAAGACATGTAGGGAATAACATATAAGTGACATAATTGTAAGTAACCTGAGTTATTAATTGTTGTTGTTAACTAGTGGCTTCATTGAGGAGGGCATGTCAACCCACTCCAGTATTCTTGCTTGGAGTATTCTTTAGAGAGAGGAGTCTGGTCAGCTACAGTCCATGGGGTCACAACAAGCCGGACACAACTGAGCAACTAAGCACAGCACAACACAGGGGGTAAACTGTGACCAACTCTTTGCAACACCATAGACTATAGCCTGCCAGGTTCCTCTGTCCATGGAATTTCCCAGGCAAGAATATTAAAGTGGGTAGCCATTTCATTCTCCAGGGTATCTTCCTGACCTGGGAATCAAACCTGTGTCTCCTACATTGACAGAAAGATTCTTTACCACTAAGCTACAAGGAAAGCCCGAGTCATTAATTACCTAATTATATTTTTCTTTGCTGTGGATAGTGGCCTGAGTTCAACTGTTAGCTGTGACATACCCACCAAAATTTTACTGTTTCACTTTTTTCTATAAAATGATGTTAGCTACTAGAAAATAAAAATAAAAGGTTTATAAAAGGAGATTCACTCTTATGAGATCTTGTATACTTGATATACCATTAATCATGAATGTCAAGTGAGATGTCATGAATGTCAGATGAAATGAGGCCAATGACTTTGGCGTTTACTTGTACATTTCAGGTCACTTGGCAGTGGAAAGTGAGAGTGAAGTCCTTTAGTCGTGTCTGACTCTCTGCGATGCTATGGACTGCAGCCTGCCAGGCTCCTCCTCTATTCATAGGATTTTCCAGAAAAGAATACTGGAGTGGGATGTCATTTCCGTCTCCAACTTGACAGTAGAGACATCCACCAATTAGAGTTAGGTCCTAAAGTTTCTCTTCTTTTCTTTCTCTAAGTTGTGTATCTGAACCATGTCTTATTGCTTTATTTCTTCCAACTCCTGCAATTTAGCAATCTGATTAGATAAAAGGAAATCAGTCCTCTTAACTGTCAGACTCACATTTCTTTTTATATTTTGTTGATTTTGACCACTAGTTTTGTCCAAACTTGTTTTCTTTTACTGGTTTCTATTTCACCTTTTGCTCTCAAAACGAAAGGTGAAAAAAACCCCGTGAAATCTCACAATAGCTTTCCAAATCCTCTCTTTGAATGTTTTAACAATAATGTTTTATCAGTCTTATAGACTAATTATAAATAACCTCCCTATATTGTATCAGCAGGAATGCTAAGAACCTTTTCCTCACACTTGAGACAACATTATTTACACGAAAGATGTTATATAATAATTATAATTAGTTCTTTTGATTCTCATATAAAATCTTTTTTCCTTAAGGTTAAGGATTTGGCTAATTTAGGTTGCATTTTCTTCATGGACTAGTTCAATAAATTTAGTTAAAACATGTAATACTCATTTAAAGGTCTATTTTCATTTTTGTTGACTTTTAAAAAATTATTGAAGCAGATTTGGTTTGCAATATTTTATTGATTTCCATGTATAGCAAAATGATTCAATTATATATAT
>SJYX01000116.1:16235-34626 GCA_006410675.1 Oreotragus oreotragus
GAAAGTGAAGAGGAACTCAAGAGCTTCTTGATGAAAGTGAAAGAGGAGAGTGAAAATTTTGGGTTAATACTCAACATTCAGAAAGCAAAGATCATGGCATCTGGTCCCATCACTTCATGGTAAATAGATGGGTAAACAATGGAAACAGTAGGAGACTTTATTTTGGGGGCTCCAAAATCACTGCAGATGGTGACTGCAGCCATGAAATTAAAAGATGCTTGCTCCTTGGAAGAAAAGCTATGACCAACCTAGACAGCATATGAAAAAGCAGAGACATTACTTTGCTAACAAAGGTCCATCTATTCAAAGCTATGGTTTTTCCAGTAGTCATGTATGAATGTGAGAGTTGGAATATAAAGAAAGCTGAGTGCCAAAGAATTGATGCTTTTGAACTGTCGTGTTGGAGAAGACTCTTGAGAGTCCCTTTGGCTGCAAGATGACCCAACTTGTCCATTAAAGGAGCTCAGTCCTGTGTGTTCATTGGAAGAACTGATTTTGAAGCTGAAACTCCAATACTTCCGCCACCTGACGCAAAGAACTGACTCATTGGAAAAGACCATGATGCTGGGAAAGATTGAGGGCAGGAGGAGAAGGAGATGACGGAGGATGAGATGGCTGGATGGCACCACTGACCTAATGCACATGAGTTTGGGTGGGCTCCGGGAGTTGGTGATGGACAGGGAGGCCTGGTGTGCTGCAGTTCATGGGGTTGCAAAGAGTCAGATATGACTGAGCGACTGAACTGAACTGATTGGCTGTTTATACATCTTTGGAGAAATGTCTGCTTAGGTCTTCTGCCCCATTTTTCAATTTTGTTGACCTTTTAAATGAAATATTCTTCTTAAAAAGTTTACTTGGCTATGGCAGGTCTTAGTTCTGGTACGCAGGGTTGTCAGTCTTTGTTGCATCAATTCTTGCTCTTCAGTGTGGCATATGAACTCTCAGTTGTGTCGTGTGGGATCTAATAAACTGACTAGGGATCCAACCTGGGCCCCTTGCACTGGAAGCTTGGAGTCAGTCACTGAACCATGAGGATATTCCCAGAATGTACCTACTGTTTGTTTGATTAACTTGTTTTTCCATAGAAACAATCTTTGATTCCAAGCAAATATTTTTCTGTTTTTTTTTTTTACCATAGGAATTCTGCTAAGTATATTATGTGTAAGCGGTTAGAATACTAATGTTTGAAATGACTGGAGTAAGTACATTTTGGATGATAGTTTTTGGAAAATTAAATAACATTTGTTCTTTCAAAATTTTGGAAGTTTTATAGCTCCACTTATCTGTTGGTTCTTCAGAGAGTCCTTCCACCATGTTGGAATAATTATTAGGATCATTCTATTGCTTGCTCTTTGCTATTTTCTTTCAATAAAATTATCAAAATTTGTAGTCAGATATTTAATTTTTTATTCAACAGTTTCCTTCAAACTATAACTTTGAGCTTTAAAGCTTTGTGAAACTTAGTGTTTTCATATATTCAAAGAGATCAGGAAACATGTATACAGGCATACCTTACAGATATTGCAGTGGTCTGATTCCAGACTACTTCATTAAAGTGAGTATCACAAGAAAGCAAGTCACATGAATTATTTTGGTTTCCCAGTACATATGAAAGTTGTGTTTTTACTATATTTTAATCTGGTAGTTTGTAATAGTATTATGTCTAACAGAACAATGTACATACCACCATTAAAAAATACTTTGCTAACCATCATCTGAGCCTTCAGCATGTTTTAATCTTTTGCAATAGTGACATCAAAGGTCACTGATCACAGATCACCATGGCAAATCCAATAATGAAAAAGTTTAAAATATTGCAACAATTACCAAAAAGTGACAGAGAGACATGAAGTGTACAGATGCTGTTGGGAAAATGGTACCAATAGAGTTGCTTGATGCAGGGTTGCCACACATCTCCAATTTGTGAAAAATGCAATATCTGCAAAGCACAACGAATTGAAGTAAAATAAAATGAGATACTCCAAGCATTTTTTCATCAGTGTAATTCTAGGCCATAGTAGAGTATCTGGCACATAGTGAATATTCAATAAACATGTGTTGAAGGAGCTAATAATTATAGTGAAGTAGAAGAAAGATGAGGATAAAGGAGAAGCAGGTAGAGCAGAAAACAGAGAAAGGGGAGCTAAATGAGGAGGATAGCAAGAGGGAAAGGAAAACGATTCTAGTTATTCATTGTTACTCCATTCTCACAACAAACTTATCAGATCAGTCTTCTTGAAGAAAAAGAGGTACAGAAAAGTTATTTAATGTGCCTGTGCTATAGTCACACCAAAAGTGGCAGAGCTGAATTTTGAATCCAGGCAGTATGAAAGTAGTCGAGCCAGTTGTGTCCCGTTCTTAGTAGAAAGACTGTGGCATTTTCTGTAGTCATTCATCTGGCTTAGCCAAAGACACCATGTTTTTCTAAGACAGTTGGTATATTTACATAATAGCGGTATAATGTTGTGCAGTTCACTGAGCCATGTGTGGCAGTTGGGTTCTTCCGGCACGAAACAGATTCACTTTACTTTCTTAATGAAAAGCTGTCTCCTAAGGAAACCTAGTTGCTGTGGTAGTTTTCTTCTAGCAGTCCATTTTGGGCTTCCCAGGTGGCACAGTGGTAAGGAATCCTCCTGGCAATGCTGGAGACGCAGGAGACGTGGGTTTGATCTCTGCATTGGGACGATCCCCTGGAGGAGGAAATGGCAACTCACTCCAGTGTTCTTGCCTGGGAAATCCTATGAACAGAGGAGTCTGGAGGGCTGCAATTCATGGGGTTGCAAGAAGTTGGACAAGACTGAGCAGCTGAGCAGGCATACACTCAGGGGTCCATTTACCTTCTGTGATACCTTTCCTTCCCAGTTATGTCAGATCTTATCCCACTCAAACTTTCTGAGGTTTCGAAATTGTTGTGTGACGACTGGTAGGATGCATGCCTGTGTGTGCTAAGTCCCTTCAGGTATGTCTGACTCTTTGTATCCCTAAGGACATGTAGCCTGCCAGGCTCCTCTGTCCCTGGTATTCTCTAGATAAGAGTGCTGGGAGGGGTTACCATGCCCTCCTCCAGACTGATAGGGTATGAGTAGAAAACCATTTATTCTATATATTATCTTAAGCCATAGTGTCACTCTATGCATTGGTAGTAAAGAAACAGGCCAACATACTTCCCTCACTTTCCTTCCCTTCCAATAAAATGATTTGTTTCTGGGCTTCCACATTGTTTGTCCTTTCTTTACAGAAAAAATGCTCCTAATTTCTAAGTCCTTTGCTCACTTTTTTCTTTTTTGCAAATTGTATAAATTCTTTCTGTATCTAGGATACCAACTCCTTAACAGATGATTTGAAATATTTTTCCCATTCTCTAGGTTGTCTAGCTTTTTAGCTTGATATAATCTCACCTAACAGAAGCAGAAGATATTAAGAAGTAGTAGCAAGAATACACAGAACAGTACAAAAAAGATCTTCATGATCCAGATAATCATGAAGGTATGATCACTCACACTCACCTAGAGACAGACATCCTGGCATGTGAAGTCAAGTGGGCCAGATGTGTATAAGAGACAGGCATTTGAGTCAGTCTTAATAAGGTGGATGAATACAGAGCCTATTTTACAGAGTGAAGTAAGTCAGAAAGAGAAAAACAAATTCTCCAAGCCAGGCTTCAGCAACATGTGAACTGTGAACTTCCATATGTTCAAGCTGGTTTTAGAAAAGGCAGCAGAACCAGAGATCAAATTGCCAACATCCTCTGGATCATGGAAAAAGCAAGAGAGTTCCAGAAAAACATCTATTTCTGCTTTATTGACTATGTCAAAGCCTTTGACGATGTGGGTCACAGTAAACTATGGAAAATTCTGAAAGAGATGGGAATACCAGACCACCTGACCTGCCTCTTGAGAAACCTGTATGCAGGTCAAGAAGCAACAGTTAGAACTGGACATGGAACAACAGACTGGTTCCAAATAGGAAAAGGATACATCAAGACTGTATATTGTCACCCTACTTATTTAACTTATATGCAGATAAATCAAGAGAAACGCTGGGCTGGACAAGCTGGAATCAAGATTGCTGGGAGAAATATCAATAACTTCAAATATGCAAATGGGACCACCCTGAAGGCAGAAAGTGAAGAGGAGCTAAAGAGCCTCTTGATGAAAATGAAAGAGGGGACAGTAAAAGTTGGCTTAACGCTCAACATTCAGAAAACTAAGATCATGGCATCTGGTCCCATCACTTCATGGCAAATAGATGGGGAAACAGTGGAAACAGTGTAAGACTTTATTTTTCTGGATTTCAAAATCACTGCAGATGGTGATTGCAGCCATGAAATTAAAAGATGCTTACTTTTTGGGAGAAAAGTTATGACCAACCTAGACAGCATATTATAAAGACCAGAGACATTACTTTGTCAACAAATGTCCTTCTAGTCAAGTCTATGGTTTTTCCTTTGGTCATGTATAAATGTGAGAGTTGGACTGTGAAGAAAGCTGAGCACCGAAGAATTGATGCTTTTGAACTGTGGTGTTGGAGAAGACTCTTGAGAGTCCCTTGGACTGCAAGGAGATCCAACCAGTCCATCCTAAAGGAGATCAATCCTGGGTGTTCATTGGAGGGATTGATGTTGAAGCTGAAACGCCAATACTTTGGCTACCTGATGTGAAGACTTGACTCATTTTAAACTAGGAGTTTCATAGTTTTTGGTCTTACATTTAAGTCTTTAATCCATTTTGAGTTAATTTCAGTGTGTGGTGTAAGAGTGTAGTTTCATTTTTCTGCCTGTGGCTATCCTTTTTTCTTCCAAATATTTATTGAAGAGATAATCTTTTTTTCCATTGATTATTTTTGGCTCACTTATCAAATATTAGTTGACCGTATTTGTGTGGCTCTATGTTGGGCTTTTGATTCTTTTCCATTGGTGTATTTGTCTCTTGATGACAATCAGTTCAGTTTAGTTGAGTCGCTCAGTCGTGTCTGACTCTTTGCGACCCCATGAATCGCAGCATGCCAGGCCTCCCTGTTCATCACCATCTCCCGGAGTTCACTCAGACTCATGTCCATCGAGCCCGTGANATAGTAGCTTTGTAGTATACTTTGGAGTCAAGAAGCCTGATTCCTCTAGCTTTATTTTTCTTCTCAAGATTACTTTGGTTATTTGGGATCTTTTCGTGTTCAGTTCAGTTTAGCCACTCAGTCGTTTCTGACTCTTTGTGACCCCATGAATCGCAGCACTCCAGGCCTCCCTGTCCATCACCAGCTTTTTGTGTTACCATACAAATTAAAAAAGTTTTTTCTTTTAATTATGTGAAAAATACTACTGGTAATTTCATAGGGATTGCATCGAATCTGTAGATTACTTTGGGTAATATGGTCATTTTCACAATATTAATTCTTCCAACCCAAGAACATGGCATGTATTTGCTTATGTTTACATTATTTTTGATTGCTTTCATCAGCATCTTATAGTTTTCTGAGTACATGTCTTTTTCCTCTTTAGGTTTATTCCTAGTTATTTTATTTGTTTTTATGTGATGCAATGAGATTGTTTTCTTAATTTCGCTGTCTGATCTTTCATTGTTAGTGTGTAGAAATACAAGAGATCTCTGTGCATTAATTTTGTATTCTGCAACTTTACCAAATTCATTGATGAACCGTAGTTATTGTGTTCTTTTATCTGATAACTAGTTTTTTCATCTTGTGGTTATCATGAGGCTTCTATAAGACATCTTCAACTTTTAACACCCTATTTCAAACTGATAACAATTTAACTTCCATGGAATTCATAAACTTTATTTCTCCTCCCTCAACACATATTATGTGATGGTTGTTACAATTTACATAATTTTTATAAACTGTAGCTAATAGAGTTTTGAGTGAATTATTCACTACTATTACTATATTGCAGAATTCAACTATGACTATATATTTACCAGTACCAAAGGGATCAGCACTACACTTCTGTGTTTTTATGATTCTATCTAGCATTCTTTTGTTACCACTCAAAGAAGTCCCTTTAGCAATTCTTGTAAAGCAGATCGGCTGGTAGTGAATGCTCTTAAATTTTGTTCTATCAGGAATATCTTCATCCTATCTTAGTTTCTGAAAGCCAGGTCACTGGGTATAAAGTTCTTGTTTGACTCTTATTTTCTTTGAATATTTTGATCCCACTTGAATGTTATCACCCCTCTCTCTCCTAGAATGAAAACACCAAACCTGGAACTATGATCTATATTTTGGGTGAGGCAGCTCTTCGGGCTTTGAGGATGGCGTGAGGGGTGTGTGCCACTGGCTGAGAACAGATGGATAGGACTGTGGTTTGATTCCTTCCCCAAGGGAGGCTGTAGGATGGGCTCTACACTTTTCTTTGAATGTTTTGATCCCATTTGAATGTTATCATGCCCTTCTCTCCTGGGATGGAAAATTTCTGTTGAGAAATCTGCCAGTGGTCTTATAGGAGTTTTCTTGTATCTAACTTCCTGCTTTTGCTGTTCTTAAATATTTTTGTCATTTTCTTTTGACACTGTAATTATAGTGTGTCTTGGTATAAACCTATTTAGGTTCAACTTGTTTGGGAGTTGTGTAGCCTCATGAATCTGGATATCTGTTTCTTTCCCCAGGCTGGGAAAGTTCTCAGACGTTATTTCTTTAACTATACATTCTGTCCCTCTCTCTTTCTCTTTTTCCCTTAATATGAATATTGTTTGCTTTCACTGTGTCATGTAATTTCTGCAGGTTTTCTTTAAGCTTTTGCATTGATTTTTGCTCATTGGGTATTTTCTAGTCTCCTATCCTCCAGATTGCTGATTTGTTCTTCTCTATGATTTAGCCTTCTCTACTTTTGAAAGTGTCTATTGACTTCTTTAGTTCACATATTGAATTTTTCCACTCAGGGATTTCCGTTGCTTTCTAATCTTGATTGCTATTTCCTTGTTAGACTTTTCATTTTGTTCATACATTGTTTCCTATTTAGTTTGGTTGGTTGTTTGTATTTTCTTGTAATTCATTAAACTTCCTTAAGAGGATTATTCTGAATTCTTTGACAGTTCAAAGATCTTCATTTTTTTCAGCATTGATTATTGGAGCTTTTTTAGTTTCCTTGGTGGTATCATATTTACCTGATGTTTTTTTGTGTGATTCTTGATTCTTTGTTGGCATCTGCACATTTGAGAAATGGGGCTCCTCTTCCAGGCTTCACAAGTTTGCTTGGGCAGAGATAGTTTTTCAGTGGTCAGCTCACATTGGGTTTCTGGCTGTGTCTCCTGGTAAGGTCCTTGAGTAACTAGGGCCTGCTCTATGATCTATTTTTTGGGTGAGGCAATTCTTCAGGCTTTGTGGATGGAGATGAGGGGTGTATGTCACTGGCTGAGAGCAAATAGGATTGTTGGCCTGGTTCTCTCCCCAAGAGAGGCTGTAGTATGGGTTCTACGGTTGCCTGTGTTCTCTGATCAAGCTTACCATTTGGACAGGACTAGGTACTATATGCAGTATATACGACTATGATTTAGATTTCCTGCCCTGGCAGTGCAGTAGGACAAGACCCATAGCCTCTAAGCTCATTGTTGGGGGACTCAAATCAGTCCACAGTGCGAACTGAATTCCCTGGTTAGGTGAGACCATTTGTTTTGCTGTGCAGACAGAGGAGTCCACAGACTGTGCTCTCTGTTCAGGTGCCACTTTACATAAAGCTATCCATTGGCTTATGCAGCTTGCTGTATTCTCTGGTTAGATTCCCTAGATGGATAGGCTGAAAATTGTATTCAACAGTGAGAAGGGCTGTGAATTAAATTCCCTGCCCAGGCACAGTGAGAACCCAGATGTGTATAAGAGACAGGTTAAATAAGCAGGGTGACAATATACATCCTTGACGTACTCCTTTTCCTATTTGGAACCAGTCTGTTGTTCCATGTCCAGTTCTAACTGTTGCTTCCTGACCTGCATACAGATTTCTCAAGAGGCAGGTCAGGTGGTCTGGTATTCCCATCTCTCTCAGAATTTACCACAGTTTATTGTGATCCACACAGTCAAAGGCTTTGGCATAGTCAATAAAACAGAAATAGATGTTTTTCTGGAACTCTCTTGCTTTTTCCATGATCCAGCAGATGTTGATGATTTGGTCTCTGGTTCCTCTGCCTTTTCTAAAACCAGCTTGAACATTAGGGAGTTCACAGTTCACGTATTGCTGAAGCCATACTGTTATGAAGACCATGTGTCTGTCTTTGTTCAGCTGCTCAGTCGTGTCTGATTCTTTGCAATTCTATGAACTGTCACCCGCCAGGCTCCTCTCTCCAAGGAATTTTTCAGGCAGGAGTATTGAAGTGGGTTGCCATTTCCTTCACCAGGGGAGTTCCCAACCCAGGGATCAAACCCAGGTCTTTGTTTAGTTTGAAATCAGGAAATGTGATGCCTTCTTCATTTGGAGGATTTCTTGGTTATTTGGGTTCTTTTGTAGTTTCAGATAAATTTTAAGTGTTCTTTTCTAATTCTGTAAAAAAGTGCTATTGAAATATTGATAGGGATTCCATTGAATTTATAGCTGGCTTTTGGTAGTTCTGACATTTTAACAGTATTCGATTTTCCAGTGTAAAAACACAGGCTACCTCTTCATTTATTTGTGTCTCCTTCAGTTTCTTTCATGAGTATCTTGTAGTTTTCAGAGTAGAGGTCTTTCAAATGCTTGGTTAAGTTTATTTCTGTGTTATTGTTTTAGATAATGTTGTAAATGAAATCATTTTATTTCTTTTTCAGAATTCATTAGTATATATGTTAATTTCATATTCTACAACTTTACTGACTTCACTGATTAAATTGAAGAGATTTTTGGTTGAAAGTTTAGGAATTTCTATATATAAAATCATGTATCTTCAAATAGAAAGAATTTTATTACTTTCCTTTCAATTCCGATGTATTTTAGTTCTTTTTCTTACCCAATTTCTCTAGCTAGGCTTCTGGTACTAAGTTGACTAGAAATAGTGAGATTGAAGACCTTTTCTTATTCCTGATCTTATAGGAAAAGATTTCAAAATTTCACTCGAGTATGATGTTAACTGTGAGTGTGTCATATATGGCCTTTATTGTATTGAAATATGTCCATTTATGCCTGATTTGTTGTTTTTATCATTAATGAATGTTAAATTTTGTTAAATGCTTTCTACATCTGCTGGGATGAACATGATTCATTTTCCCCCGTTTTATTAATGTGATGTATCACATTGATTTGCCTATGTTGAATCATCCTTTGCCTCCCAGGTATAATTCCCACTTGATCATGGTTAATGATCCTTTTAATTTGTTGTTGAATTTGGTGTACCAGTATTTTATTGAGAAGTTTTGCATTTGTACTCATTAGAGATACTGGCCTATAGTTTTCTTTTCTAATATTGCCCTTTCCTGGTTTTTATTTCAGGATAAGGCTGGCCTTGTTGAATGAGTATGAGAGTATTTCTTACCCTTTGGTTTTTTGGGAATATTTTAAGAAGTGAAAGTGAAAATGAAGTCGCTCAGTCTTGTTTGACTCTTTGTCACCCCTGGATTGTAGCCCACCAGGCTCCTCTGTCTGTGGGATTCTCCAGGCAAGAATACCACAGTGGGTTACCATTTCCTTCTCCAGGGGATCTTCCCAACCCAGGGATTGAACCCCGCTCTTGTGCATTGCAGGCAGACACTTTACCCTCTGATCCACCAGGAAGCCCAAGTTTTAAGAAGGGTTGGTGTTAAATCTTTAAATGTTTGGTAAGGTTCACCAGTGTAGTCGTGTGGTCCTAGGGTTTTCTTCTCAATTAATTTTTGATTATTGATTCTATATCTTTACTATTAATTGGCCTAGTCAGATTTTCTATTTTTTCCTGATTCAGTCTTGGTAAATTATGTGCTTCTAAGAATTTTTCCATTTGTTCTAGGTTGTCTGGTTTTTGGCATATAGTTGTTCATAGTAGCTTCTTATGATTCTCTGAATTTCTGTGCTTTCCATTCTAGTGTCTTTTTAAAATTTATAATTTTGTTAATTTTTCCTCTCTCTTTTTTTCTTGGCCAATTCTAGCTTAAGGTTGGTCAGTTTTTCTTTTCAAAAAATCAGCTCTTAGTTTGGTTTATCTTTCTGTTGCTTTTCTGTTCTCTATTTTATATTTGTTCTAATATTTATTATTTCTTTTTTTTTCTGTCAACTTTTGGATCAGTTTCCCCTTTTGTTCTGGCTCTGTAAGGCATAGGATTAGGTTGTTTATAGTAAGTCATCTACATACAAATGGAGTTCCATTTCGAGAGAACATTTGTAAGTCCAATTTGCTTCTAAAGTGCAACAAACTTTGCTTGATACTCAACTAACACAATCAACTATAAAATACTGATGTTTATGATACTTTCACACAGATAATATATAAAATATAAGCATTTAAAATTTTGCAAGACAGTACCTTGAGAAGTACAGTAGTAGAGTACAACAGCTGGCATAGAGGCACTAGGCAGCGAGTGAACAGACGAGAAGAGTTACTGACTGGAGGAGGCAGTGGAGGTGGGAGATGAAAAAACTGAAGGGTCAACAATAGGAGACAGGAGGCAAGCAATTTTACTCATGCCTGATGTTGATGGAATGCATGTTTGTCACTTTGAAAGCTTGAAACCTGAAGGTTTTTATGGAAGGGACTTAACTATATTCGGGATCATTTTTGCTTCTTAATGTGTGTGTTTATTGCTATGAACTTGTCCCTTAGAACAGCTTTTGCTACATCTGACAAGTTTTGGTATTTTGTAATTCCATTTTTGTTGTCTCAAGAAACTTTTATTTCCCCTTTAATTTTTCTGTGATCCATTAATTCTTCTGAAGTGTTTTTTGATTTCCACATATGTGAATTTTCTGCTTTTCCTCTTGTATTGATTTCTAGTTTCATGACAGTATTGTGAGAGGAGATATGTGGTATGATTTCAGTCTTACTGACTTTTCTAAGACTCATTTTATAGCCTGACATCTGGTCTGTCATAGAAAACGTTGCCTGTGTGCTTGTGTATTCTGTAGCTTTGGGATAGGATGTTCTGCATGTGTCTGTATGGTCCATTTGTTCTATAGCTTTATTTAAAATTACTGTTTCCTTATTGATTCTCAGTCTGGATGATCTATTTATTATGCAGAGTGAGTTATTAAAGTCCCCAACAATTATTGTATTACTGCTTATTTCTCCTTTTAGACCTGTCAGCTTTTTATTTCTATATTTAGGTGATCCAGTGTTGGAACCATAAATATTTACAATTCGTATACTTTCTTGATATATTGACCCTTTTGTCATTGAATAATGACTTTCTTTGTCTTTTTTTAACCATTGGATGATAATAACTTGGATAATTTCATCTCTTTACACTTAAAGTAATGATTGGTAGAAAAGGACTTACTGTTTTCATTTTGTTGGTTGTTTCCTGACTGTTTTTTAGATCCATTGTTCCTTTTCTCTTGTTGTCTGTTTGTTTATGTTTTGGTGTCTTTTGGTATCAGTATGCTTTGACTTTTTAATTGTGTTCTTTTTTCCCTCAAGGGTAAAACATTGACTCATTTTTATTTATTTATATTGGAATATAGTTGATTTATAGTTTTGTGTTCATTTCTGCTGTACAGCAAAGTGAGTCAGTTGTGTGTATAACTGTATCCCCTCCTTTTAGATTCTGTCTCCATGTAGATCATTTCAGAATATTGAATGGAATTCCCTGTGCTATGTAGTAGGTTCTTATTAGTGATCTATTTTGTATGTAGTAGTAGGTACATGTCAGCCCCAATTTGCTAACTTATCCATCCCTCAATTCTTTCCTTGGCAACCATAAGTTTGTTTTCTACATTTGTGACTCTATTTCTGTTTTGTATCATTTTTAAAATTAAGAGATTCCACATATAAGTGATATCACATGACATTTGTCTTTCTCTGTCTCATTTCATTCAGTGTTACAATCTTTAGGTTTATCCATGTCACTGCAAATGGCATAATTTTATTATTTTTTATGGTTGACTAATATTCCATTGTATACATGTATTACATTTTCTTTATCCATTTCTCTGTTGATGGACATTTAGCTTGCTTCCCTGTCCTGGCTATTGTAAATAGTGCTACAGTGAACAATGGGAGTGCATATATCCTTTTGAATTATGGCTTTCTTTAGATATATGCCCAAGAGTGGGATTTCAGGATCATATGATAGCTCTATTTTTAGTTTTTTGGTTTTTTTAGTTACTGTACTGTTTCCCATGGTCTCTGTACCACTTTACATTCCCACCAACAGTGTAGGAGGGTTCCCTTTTCTGTGTCTCCTCTCCAGGATTTATTCTTCATAGATTTTTTTGATGATCCTAACTGGTATAAGGTGATACCTGATTGTAGTTTTGATTTGCATTTCTCTAATAGTTAGTGATGCTGAGTATCTTTTCATGTGCTGTATGGCCATCTGCATGTCTTCTTTGGAGAAATGTCTACTTAGATCTTCCTCCCATTTTTTGATTATTTGTTTTTTATATTGAGCTGCATGAGGTATTTGTGTATTTTGAGGATTAATCCCTTCTTGGTTGCTTTGTTGGGAAATATTTCCTCCCATTCTTTGGGGTATCCTTTTGTTTTGTGTTTCCTTTGCTGTTCAAAAACTCTTAAGTTTAATTAGTTTCCATTTGTTTATTTATTCTTTATTTAATTTTTATTACTCTCTGAGCTGGATCATAAAAGATGTTACTATATGATTTATGTCAAAGGGTGTTCTGTCTATGTTTCCCTTTAAGAGTTTTATAGTATCAAGTCTTACATTTAGATCTTCAATCCATTTTAAGTTTACTTTTGTGTATGGTGTCAGAGAATATTCCAGTTTCATTCTTTTACATGTAGCTGTTCACATTTCCCAGCAGCTCTTATTGAAGAGACTGTCTTTTCTTCACTGGGTATTCTTGCCCCTTATGTCATAGATTAGGTGACCATAGGTGTGTGGATTTACCTCTTGACTTTCTATCCTATTTCATTGGTATAGATTTCTGTTTCTGCGCAGGAACCAGATGGTTCTGATGATAGTAGCTTTGTAGTATACTTTGGAGTCAAGAAGCCTGATTCCTCTAGCTTTATTTTTCTTCTCAAGATTGCTTTGGTTATTTGGGATCTTTTCGTGTTCAGTTCAGTTTAGCCGCTCAGTCGTTTCTGACTCTTTGTGACCCCATGAATCGCAGCACTCCAGGCCTCCCTGTCCATCACCAGCTTTTTGTGTTACCATACAAATTAAAAAAGTTTTTTCTTTTAATTATGTGAAAAATGCTACTGGTAATTTCATAGGGATTGCATCGAATCTGTAGATTACTTTGGGTAATATGGTCATTTTCACAATATTAATTCTTCCAACCCAAGAACATGGCATGTATTTGCTTATGTTTACATTATTTTTGATTGCTTTCATCAGCATCTTATAGTTTTCTGAGTACATGTCTTTTTCCTCTTTAGGTTTATTCCTAGTTATTTTATTTGTTTTTATGTGATGCAATGAGATTGTTTTCTTAATTTCGCTGTCTGATCTTTCATTGTTAGTGTGTAGAAATACAAGAGATCTCTGTGCATTAATTTTGTATTCTGCAACTTTACCAAATTCATTGATGAACCGTAGTTATTGTGTTCTTTTATCTGATAACTAGTTTTTTCATCTTGTGGTTATCATGAGGCTTCTATAAGACATCTTCAACTTTTAACACCCTATTTCAAACTGATAACAATTTAACTTCCATGGAATTCATAAACTTTATTTCTCCTCCCTCAACACATATTATGTGATGGTTGTTACAATTTACATAATTTTTATAAACTGTAGCTAATAGAGTTTTGAGTGAATTATTCACTACTATTACTATATTGCAGAATTCAACTATGACTATATATTTACCAGTACCAAAGGGATCAGCACTACACTTCTGTGTTTTTATGATTCTATCTAGCATTCTTTTGTTACCACTCAAAGAAGTCCCTTTAGCAATTCTTGTAAAGCAGATCGGCTGGTAGTGAATGCTCTTAAATTTTGTTCTATCAGGAATATCTTCATCCTATCTTAGTTTCTGAAAGCCAGGTCACTGGGTATAAAGTTCTTGTTTGACTCTTATTTTCTTTGAATATTTTGATCCCACTTGAATGTTATCACCCCTCTCTCTCCTAGAATGAAAACACCAAACCTGGAACTATGATCTATATTTTGGGTGAGGCAGCTCTTCGGGCTTTGAGGATGGCGTGAGGGGTGTGTGCCACTGGCTGAGAACAGATGGATAGGACTGTGGTTTGATTCCTTCCCCAAGGGAGGCTGTAGGATGGGCTCTACACTTTTCTTTGAATGTTTTGATCCCATTTGAATGTTATCATGCCCTTCTCTCCTGGGATGGAAAATTTCTGTTGAGAAATCTGCCAGTGGTCTTATAGGAGTTTTCTTGTATCTAACTTCCTGCTTTTGCTGTTCTTAAATATTTTTGTCATTTTCTTTTGACACTGTAATTATAGTGTGTCTTGGTATAAACCTATTTAGGTTCAACTTGTTTGGGAGTTGTGTAGCCTCATGAATCTGGATATCTGTTTCTTTCCCCAGGCTGGGAAAGTTCTCAGACGTTATTTCTTTAACTATACATTCTGTCCCTCTCTCTTTCTCTTTTTCCCTTAATATGAATATTGTTTGCTTTCACTGTGTCATGTAATTTCTGCAGGTTTTCTTTAAGCTTTTGCATTGATTTTTGCTCATTGGGTATTTTCTAGTCTCCTATCCTCCAGATTGCTGATTTGTTCTTCTCTATGATTTAGCCTTCTCTACTTTTGAAAGTGTCTATTGACTTCTTTAGTTCACATATTGAATTTTTCCACTCAGGGATTTCCGTTGCTTTCTAATCTTGATTGCTATTTCCTTGTTAGACTTTTCATTTTGTTCATACATTGTTTCCTATTTAGTTTGGTTGGTTGTTTGTATTTTCTTGTAATTCACTAAACTTCCTTAAGAGGATTATTCTGAATTCTTTGAGAGTTCAAAGATCTTCATTTTTTTCAGCATTGATTATTGGAGCTTTTTTAGTTTCCTTGGTGGTATCATATTTACCTGATTTTTTTTTTTGTGATTCTTGATTCTTTGTTGGCATCTGCACATTTGAGAAATGGGGCTCCTCTTCCAGGCTTCACAAGTTTGCTTGGGCAGAGATAGTTTTTCAGTGGTCAGCTCACATTGGGTTTCTGGCTGTGTCTCCTGGTAAGGTCCTTGAGTAACTAGGGCCTGCTCTATGATCTATTTTTTGGGTGAGGCAATTCTTCAGGCTTTGTGGATGGAGATGAGGGGTGTATGTCACTGGCTGAGAGCAAATAGGATTGTTGGCCTGGTTCTCTCCCCAAGAGAGGCTGTAGTATGGGTTCTACGGTTGCCTGTGTTCTCTGATCAAGCTTACCATTTGGACAGGACTAGGTACTATATGCAGTATATACGACTATGATTTAGATTTCCTGCCCTGGCAGTGCAGTAGGACAAGACCCATAGCCTCTAAGCTCATTGTTGGGGGACTCAAATCAGTCCACAGTGCGAACTGAATTCCCTGGTTAGGTGAGACCATTTGTTTTGCTGTGCAGACAGAGGAGTCCACAGACTGTGCTCTCTGTTCAGGTGCCACTTTACATAAAGCTATCCATTGGATTATGCAGCTTGCTGTATTCTCTGGTTAGATTCCCTAGATGGATAGGCTGAAAATTGTATTCAACAGTGAGAAGGGCTGTGAATTAAATTCCCTGCCCAGGCACAGTGAGAACCCATTCTAAAGCCAGCAATGCTCTTTGTTGTCCTAAGTCAACCTATGCCCCAAGTCCCCTGACTGAACAAGGCTATTGACTTTACCCTGCTTACTGTGGCTTTGCCTGTCTCTCCGTTCTAAAGTTACTGGGCCACGCAGCTTTCAGGAGCTGTCTGTAGCCCTTCTGCCCTGTTGGGCCAGAAGACAGTGCCCACAATGGGTGAGGCTATAACTTAGCTCCCTTGCCTGAGTGGCAGGGAAAGGGGCCCCTCTGGGCTATTCTGCATTTTCTGAATAGGCCTTCTAATTGGGAGTGGCTGGGAGGTACTCTCAGCCTTGGAATGAATTAATTCCCCTGCCTTCATGTAGCAGGGAGAGCCTCCACACCGGCACTGGCTTTGTTCTGGGGACAGTCACCTCTGTTCACCCACCTCTCAGCTGGAGCGTCACTGGGCTGCACTGCCTCTTGGCATTGTCACTAGCCCTTCTGGTCAAAAGGTACTGAAGATATTCTTTATAGTGGGTGGGGCTGTGATTCAGCTCTTTGCCTGGGAATGGGCAAACCAGGTTCTAGGTTCAGCAAAACTTGTTGTTAAAAAATTCCTTAATCATACTATGGACTCATTGGAAAAGTCCTAATGCTGGGAAAGAGAGAAAGCAGGAGAGGGGGTGACAGAGGACAAGATGGTTGGATAGCATTATTGACTCAATGGACCTGAGTTTGAGCAAACTCCGGGAGATGGTGAAGGACAGGGAAGGCTAGTGTGCTGCAGTCCCTGGGGTTGCAAAGAGTCAGACATGACTAAGCGATTGAACAACAACAACAGCTATGGAGTCATGAGACCTCCTAGATTGATGAAAGTCAGTTTGGCACTTTAATGTTTCACTTTTTTCAAACAGAAATTATCTTATATAGAACAAGTATAGCATAGCAAAAAAGCAGAGTTAGTCATTAAAAAAGGCTCTATTCATCATCTCCCTTTTCAAGAGCTAGTAAGTATTTGATATGCACATATAAACTGGCTCCCACTGCTCAAAACTCATCACCCAGATCCTTCATCAAGATTTTTTTTTCAGAATGTGCAGCTGATAATTCTTAATAAACTTAACTACTTGAATCGCTAAACCTTAGCAAATAGTGGCCAACGCTGTTTGTTTTTTGCTAGTGAATAGTATACGTGGTGGGAGTAGGGTGTTTGGAAAGGCAGTGGAAAGATTGTTGAACAGAATATTTACAAAATGTCAGGAAAAGTTTTGTAAACATAAAGCTGAAAGTGAATGAAACTCAAACATCTTTGTAAATTCAGCATAACTATTATTGATAAAAATATATGTATCATCTCAAGATATGTTTATCTATCATCTATCATTTATTTATCATTTCAGTCCTGTCCAATTCTTTGTGACCCCACGAACTATAGCCTGCCAAGCTCCTCTGTCCATTGGATTCTCCAGGCAACAATACTAGAGTGGGTTGCCTGGCCCTCCTCCAGGGGATCTTAGCAACCCAGGGATCAAACTGGCATCTCTTAAGTCTCCTGCCTTGGCAGGCGAGTTCTTTACCCCTAGAGCCACCTAGGAAGCCTGAATATCTATTAGGTTGGTGGAAAAGGAATTGTGGTTTTGGACTGTGAATTTTAAATCATTATCATTAGGCTCAAAGACAATATCATTATTCAAAATAACCATTACAATCAACATATTTTTTCAATGAGAAATAAGTTCGTTTATTCCTATAACATAAAAGTACATGTTCTGGGATTTGACAAACTCTTGGAAAACATTTTCTGCCTACTGCTGGATGGGGAAGCATTTTCCTTGGAAAAAGTTGTCAAAATGCTTGAAGACATGATAATGGGTTGGTGAGAGGTCAGGTGAATACGGCAGATGAGGCAAAACTTCATACCCCAATTCATTCAACTTTTGACGTGTTGGTTGTGTGACGTGCAGTTAGGTGTTGTTGTACTGAAGAATTGAGCCCATTCTGTTGACCAGTGCTAGCTGCAGGTGTTGAAGTTTTGGTGCATCTTGTCAGTTTGCTGAGCATACTTCTGAGTGTAATGGTTTTGCTGGGATGCAGAAAGCTGGAGTGGGTCAGATGGGCAGTAGATCACCAAAAAGTGACACTGGCCTTTTTCTGTTTGGCTCAAGTTTGGCTTTGGGAAGTGCCTTGGAGCTGCTTGGTCCAGCCACTGAGCTGGCAGTCGCTGGTTTTTGTGTGCAATCCACTTTCTGTCATACATCACAATCCAATTGAGAAATAGTTCACTGTTGTGTAGAATAAGAGAAGGTGACACATCAAAGCAACAGTTGTTTTGATTTGCAGTCAGCTCATGAGGTGCTCATTTAATTGACCTTTTTCAACTTTCCAGTTTGCTTCAAATGCTGAATGACAATAGAATGGTCGATGTTGCGTTCTTCACAACCTCTTGTGTAGTTGTAAGAGGATTACCTTTGATGAATTTCTCAATTGGTCGTTCATTGTCATCTTATAATAGCTGACCATCGCACTCTCCATCTTCAAGGCTCTCGCCTCCTATGCAAAACTTGAACCAGCACTTCAGTGTACATTCAGTTCAGTTCAGTCGCTCAGTCGTGTCCGACTCTTTGCGACCCCATGAATCGCAGCACACCAGGCCTCCCTGTCCATCACCA
>SJYX01000116.1:43466-96622 GCA_006410675.1 Oreotragus oreotragus
AAAAATAAAGTCTGACACTGTTTCCACTGTTTCCCCATCTATTTCCCATGAAGTGATGGGACCAGATGGCATGATCTTCGTTTTCTGAATGTTGAGCTCTAAGCCAACTTTTTCACTCTCCTCTTTCACTTTCATCAAAAGGCTTTCTCCTCCAGCCTCAGTTTCCTGTTCAATAAAATAGTTAACAGATACACCTCTGTAGAACAACTTAGCATCTTGTTTCCACATGAAAGTTGTTCAAAATATAACCTTTTTCCCTTTCCTTCTGTTACAGTATATGCAGGAAAGTTTCCTTTCTAGACCTTTCCTTTTTCTGTCTACTATGTTGTAGCCATTTTATAATTTTCTTATCAGAATTTGTTTTTCAAGGGCTCTGATGCTTTTAAAAGAATGTGGTCATGGATTCATTCAGATGTCCTCTCTAAAATTTTTGAAATATGCTTTTTTAAAGTCCAGGGAACCTGTCAGACTGTGCTCAGTGTTTTCTTTCTTGGCTTTTTCAAGTACTAAGATGACAAGTTGACTTTCTCCCAAGGTTCCTGTCAGTTGAATTTCATGAAGTAGTTCTTTCTTTTTGGTCAAAATTAAGTTCAGAGAAATAGTCCCTTATTGCTTCATCAGATAGCTGAGAGAAGAAATTTTCAGCAAAATGAGACTTCTAACAGATATCTGGTTCATTGACGTCTCAGCTATAACCTGCCTAGACTAGTTCATTCTCACATCAGAATTATTTTTGCCCCTTACTCCTTTAATTCTCAGTGTGGTGCAGTGCACTGTTTCTCAAGCTGGTCTAAAGATGCAATTTCATGGTCCATGTGTATTCTATAGAAATTTAAAATTTTGTGTTTTATTTACTTTTTTAGTGCTTTTTCTTTCTTTTTAAATTTATTTTAATTGAATCTAGTTGGCTTACAGGTTTGTGTTAATTTCTTCTGTACTACACAGTAGCTCAGTTATACACATACATGCATTCTTTTAAATATTTTTTCCATTATGGTTTATCTTAATAATAATCTATAAGTGAATGTAATTGCATTCTGGATTATTATTCACTTCCTGGATTTGCATGCATGTTTATGATTTCATAGATGTTAGATGATCATCTAAAATAATAACTATTTAATATTATTCTGCTAATAAAATCAGTTGGGCTGCCACTAAGATAATGTCTCTTACTAGTTCAGTCAGTTCAGTTCAGTCGTTCAGTTGTGTCTGACTCTTTGCGACCCCATGAACCGCAGCATGCCAGTCCTCTGTTCCATCACTGATTCTTGGAGTTCACCCAAACCCATGTCCATTGAGTCGGTGGTGCCATCCAACCATCTCATTCTCTGTCGTCCCCTTCTCCTCCTGCCCTCAATGTTTCCAAGCATCAGGGTCTTTTCTAATGAGTCAGTTTAGAGTTTCAGCTTCAATATCAGTCCCTCCAATGAACATCCAGGACTGATCTCCTTTAGGATGGACTGTTTGGATCTTCTTGCAGTCCAAGGGACTCTCAAGAGTCTTCTCCAATACCACAATTCAAAAGCATCAATTCTTCAGTGCCGAGCCTTCTTTATAGTCTATCTCTCACATTCATACATGACTACTAGAAAAACCATAGCCTCGACTAGATGGACCTTTGTTAGCAAAGTAATGTCTCTGCTTTTTAATATGCTGTCTAGATTGGTCATAACTTTCCTTCCAAGGAGTAATTTCATGGCTTCAATCACCATCTTCAGTGATTTTGGAGCCCAGAAAAATAAAGTCAGCTACTGTGTCCACTGTTTCCCCATCTATTTCACATGAAGGGATGGGACCAGATGCCATGATCTTCGTTTTCTGAATGTTGAGCTTTAAGCCAACTTTTTCACTCTCCTCTTTCACTTTCATCAAGAGGCTCTTTAGTTCTTCTTCACTTTCTGCCATAAGAGTGGTGTCATCTGCATATCTGAGGTTATTGATATTTTTCTCACCATAGTATCACACAAAATAGTTTCCAGACACCAACATATATCATACCCTGCATATTCCTCTCTCCCATCTCCCAACTCCCAGAAACCACTAATATTTTTACTGTCTCCATAGGACTTCCTCTTCCAGGAATTTATAGAGTTGGGATCATACAGTCGTAATCTTTTCAAATTGGCTTCTTTCACTTAATAATATATATTTGCATATTTTTCCTGTCTTTACATGAGCTTNCATATAGGTTTCTCAAGAGGCAGGCCAGGTGGTCTGGTATTCCCATCTCGTTCAGAATTTTCCACAGTTTATTGTGATCCACACAGTCAAAGGCTTTGGCATAGTCCATAAAGCAGAAATAAATGTTTTTCTGAAACTCTGTTTCATTTTTGATGATCCAGCAGATGTTGGCAATTTGACCTCTAGTTCCTCAGGCAATTAAATAAATAACTTATAAAAAGCTTAGATAAGTACAATAACAAAGGAGATGATAAAGTATAACATCATGGTTTCAGGGAGGGGGTCAAAATTTTAATTATGGACATCAGAGAAGATTTTACTGAAAATCTAAACACCTAAAGGAAATGAGGCATTGAAGCTTATGTACATCTTATAGAGGCACATTGTGAAGAGGGATTGGTAAATGTAAAAGCTCTGAGAGTGGTTCTGCTACATTTAGAGGAAGAGAGAGAAATCCAGTGCAGCCCCATGAGAAGGAAAATGGAAGAGATGCTAGAAGCAGGTCCAGGTGAGCCATAATACACTGAAAGTCATAGCAAGGCTTGAGCAGAAGAGTGGGATGAGCTAATGTACACTTTAATAGTACAACTCTAGCTTCCTTCTGAAAAACACAGTGAAGAGGTGTCAGGGCAGAAACAGAGTGGTAATTGAAATTCTACTGTAATAATTCAGCAAAGAAATCATGGTGCCTCGGACTAGCACAGGGCTTTCACAGTGATGCTAACTAGCTGAATTCCGTATATGTTTCAAAATCGTAGACCAATTTTTTCATTGTCACAGAGATGCTTGCATGATCCTCTAGACTTGGTTGAAAGGGAATTTGAGATATTATTTGACTGGGAGAAAGAGGAGTAGCCCAAACACTAAAGAAGTCTATCATCACCCATGATAGGTCTTACTCAACAAAATGTGCCATTTTCCTTGCATTTGCGAATAAAATTGGAACAAGAAGAAAGAGCATATTTGAACAAGACTTTTCAAGGTTAATTGTAAGGATCTCTTCAGCTTTATACGGGTCGTCAGTTTCCTTTAAAAAAATGAAAGGCAGGGAAAGGAGCCTATGTCAGATGCAGGATAAGAGGCAGCATGATTCAGTCCGGGGAGAGCCAACCTACCCTCCGGAATAAAAGACAGAGTCACGGGGCCACAGGGATTCTCCTCGGAAACAACTTTATACTAAAAAACATGAATACGTAACAGCCTCATGCAAAAGCCAAAGTCTGTGCTTTCAAGAGTCCTTTTAGAGACACACTTATTCGCATAAATGTAAATCTTCATCTCTCAACTAGTTCTAGCATTCAGAGGAAAACCTTCTCAACTTTTGTGTATTTGCANCAGGGTGACAATATACAGCCTTGATGTACTCCTTTTCCTATTTGGACCCAGTCTGTTGTTCCATGTCCACTTCGAACTGTTGCTTCTTGACCTGCATATAGGTTTCTCAAGAGACAGGTCAGGTGATCTGCTATTTCCATCTCTTTCAGAATTTTCCACAGTTTATTTTGATCCACGTAGTCAAAGGCTTTGGCAGTGTACATTAGCACTGTACAAATGCATTTTTGATGTAGTGAGTTGTTTCTGTTGCTTTATGATGCATTTTCAACTCATATAAAAAATCACTTGAATTTGCTTTCTGTCTAACATCATTTCCATAGTCTAAAATAAATATAAAATAAATAGCAAATAATAAATCATTGGCAAAAAAAAATGTAAAGCAAGAAGTGTATATTAAAATGATGTATAACATAACCACATTTATTAAGAATGTTTTCCAATATCAAACAATTTCACCAACCACAAGTATATTTGTATCACCCTAATAAAATAATTTGAAATTTGTAATTAGTTTTCAAAAGTTTTATTAAAACAATAAATAGAAATTTTTGAAAATATAGATGAATAAAAAGTGAAAACNTAATAAGTCATTGGCAAAAAAAAATGTAAAGCAAGAAGTGTATATTAAAATGATGTATAACATAACCACATTTATTAAGAATGTTTTCCAATATCAAACAATTTCACCAACCACAAGTATATTTGTATCACCCTAATAAAATAATTTGAAATTTGTAATTAGTTTTCAAAAGTTTTATTAAAACAATAAATAGAAATTTTTGAAAATATAGATGAATAAAAAGTGAAAACTTTTTTTAACCATAGGGAAGTAACACTATATATCTGCACATATGCGTTTTTAAACAAAAACGGAAACTTAAACTGAATTTACTTTTTGAAAATTATTTTATATGTAACAGTTTAACATCTTCTTATAATCATTAAATGCAATATTATTTTAACCATTGTATATTATCTAATTATTATATTCTAAATTATTTAGTGAATCCACAAATGCTCAGTATCCAGAATTTCTCCCAAGTAAATCATCTTGTAAAAATTTTGGCCAAGAATTTAATAGAGTATATTTGGGAAGACAAGAGCAATAGGGAGAAGAAAAGAATTTGAGAGGGCACACTGAACCACACATCCTCCCAGGGTATATTTCTAGCTCCAGTATTCCTGACTCATACACCAAAAAAAGAAAAAATATAATATAAATATATTCAGCCTGAACACTCAACTGGTTTAAAGTCCTTTGATGACTGAAAGCACAGTTCCAGACATCAGAAATGAAATCTCAATCTGTGCCAGTTAAATGTTAAATAACTGTATTTCATTATTAATACCAATAATATTTTATTCATTACACATACCAAAGAGATCAGAGTTCATTCACTCTTTCATTCATTAAACACGGCTATGACAGCCTTGCTGTGTCCCTAGAATGAGAGGAAAAGAGAAAAATGAATATCATCATTTTTAGTGTGTGAAGTAGGAAATGGAGGCAATTTGGGTGGTCAAATCCAAGTAACTTATAGTTTTCTTTCAGTGCCCAGATGATTGGAATTGCTTTAGCTGGGCCTGCTGCTTATCTAATCAGACTCTTCTACTTCCTGTGTTCCAAACTGGCTTGTATGTCCACCCTTCATACCTTTGGTCTCTTCTTTCTTTGCAGAAAAGAAAACCGCATTTTAGCAATGAAGACTCAACTGCTTCTTAAATTTTTCTTTGGTCCCTTTCAAAGAGTTTTTTAAACTGCATTCCAAAATTTGCTGTTTACAAGTAATTGATATCTTTGTAGTGGAAATAGAGCAACTTCCATGCTTTAAAAAAGTGTAACCATCCTTGGAAATTTGTATTTAAATAGTTTTGAGGGGTTTCATTATATTAGGACTTAAATTGTTTAATGTGGCAATAACGTGAGGAATCCTCAGGCCTCCTGTTTTACATATCCCTGGAACTTTATGCTACTCATTTGCATAATTATCCTAGTTATAATTTAAATAATTGTTTGTTTAATTCGTGTATCTCCCATAGGTATAAGCTCCTTGAAGGCAGTTACCATGTTCATCTTCAGTTCTGTATTCTAGAGTGTAACATAGTTTGTGGCACAAAGTAGGAACTATAAGATACAAGTTGAATGAATAAATAACTGAATGGAGAGTCAAGAACAGGATAGACTATATAGAATTTCTCAGATGCATCTGACCAATAAATTATATTAATATGTATTGTATATTAGTACATAATTATATATCAATATATAATATTAATATGTGTTAATATTTCACCATATTGATGCATGTCTTTTATGTATATACATCTATTTTTTTAACTTTAAGTTGTGAATAAGGCTCACAACAGCTTAAATTTTGAGAATAATTGTTCAGCCAACATAGTCACATAATTTACAAACATCCTCTCCACATCTATCTTGTCCAAAAAGACATCAGCAAAACACTCCATTAAATGCCTCATTGTCATGCAGATTCACTATGTCTGTATAATTTAATTAGTTTGGTATAATTTATTCTTAGTGAACTTAAAGTGGCTCTTGGTGATTGCCACTTCTTTTCTAGGTGTTCATGAGCCATCTGTCTAATTATATGTCTTGGAATTTTGCTGAGAACTGATGGAATGTGTCATGATGTATAATTTCAATATGTACATTGCATAGAAACTTTACATAGAAATCATAAAAACATTTTCCTTTATATAATTTTCTACCGTTGTTCCCAGGCATCATGTTCATACAGATACTAGTTCCACTGGTGATGTAATTATATGCAGAGGAAGGGTTTTCCTAAAGTACCCAAGACCAGGGATGCACTTGTACTTGTGAACCACATATTAGTCCATCTGAAGAAAACCAAGTGGGTTCTTCCATCTGTTCATGTTATCTGTTTTTTCTTCACATGACCTTTTCCCTTTCCTTTCCTTTCATTTTCTCTTTTCTTATTTCTCTTTTTTGGGGCAGAGATTGTTTCTATGTTTCTTGTTCACAACTGAATAACAGCTACTACTAATAACTCTCAGCTTATGTCCTCTCCATTTCAGAAAGTATTCTATTTTAAGCTGAAATCTCTTATCTCATATTCTGTGCAGAAAGGGTTAATTTTTTGGTTAAGGTTTCCATGCTTGAATTAATCAGTTTTTTTTTTTTTTTTCAGGACATGGAGTTATATTGCATGAACACGATTACCTGTTAATCATGTGGATAGTTGGAATTAGAGTTTCCAGGGCTAGAGGGGATATATAAACAATTTAGTAGTATCCATTAAACATGGTGGGTTATTTGGGTATCCAAAGATGAGAAACTGAGGACAGACTGAACAGATGAAGCCTGGAATTTTTGGAAAGATAGTAACTGAGGCTACTCCCTGTCACTCCTGAGTTATATGGTCTTTTATCTACACATTTCTCTGTGTGCAAGTCCTACGGTTTTGGAGCTCTCAGAATATTTGCATGTTTTGGCTACCCATGGCCTTTGATGTCACAGAGGAGCAGAGTGCAAGTGGCTTGGATGACCCAAAATGCTGACCCTCAATTCTAGTACTTACTTTATCTGAGTATTTCTATCTCTGAATCTCAGCTTACTTTCATATGTAGAGAGGATCTGCTTAGTTACTACTTGTCAGTGGGTTGGCTGGAGGTTATCTTTTTGTTAGTTAAATTTGTTAAATGCCCTCTGCTGAGAAGGGGATAAAGGCAGGGCAAACATATTAACAGATATTTTTGCTTGTATAGAATATAATAAACCTATTTATGGACATTTAAATTTACCTCTTATTTTAGTAATAGCCATCTAGTGTCTTCTATTTGCATTTGGTTTACCCTTACTAGTATAAAGATATATTTTCATCATAGAGATTATGAGCACCCATGTTTTACTATTTTGGATTAAAATGAAATGATCAGCATTGGATACTGAAATTAAAGGTCTCTTTAAAAAATACCCTTCAGCATAGACGATGTCTTTTTTATTATCTTTAGGTATATTAATAACCGTTTACTGAAGTTTTTATTTCTCAGTTCAGTCGCTCAGTCATGTCCGACTCTTTGCGACCCCATGAACTGCAGCATGCCAGGACTCCCTGTCCATCACCAACTCCTGGAGTTCACTCAAACTCACGTCCATCGAGTTGGTGATGCCATCCAGCNGTCCTGGGGTGGCTGCCTGTGGGAATCAGGACATCCTGGGACTGGTGCCAGCTCACTAGTGAGATAGGTAAGCCACTGGCATTTATTGACTAGAGAGGGGACTACAGAAAGATGTTTTGCCATACTGGTGTCCTTATGGTGGAATGAGCTTCCTAAAGTGGCAATTGCCAGCATCAGTATCTTTAGGGGATTCCC
The DNA here is from genome assembly GCA_006410675.1 of Oreotragus oreotragus. Classification (NCBI taxonomy): domain Eukaryota; kingdom Metazoa; phylum Chordata; class Mammalia; order Artiodactyla; family Bovidae; genus Oreotragus; species Oreotragus oreotragus. The sequence goes on from SJYX01000116.1 coordinate 51,345, forward strand.
CATTACCTTATGCCTCTCTAAGAAGCTCTTCAAGGTCAGCGAAATGTCTAACCTAGGGACCTTTCAAATTACTGCCTCTGTGCTGAGACTCAGCATGCAAAATTTTGTGTGCACCCTTTTAAAGTAGTGTCACTGTTCCCTACAGCCCTCTGGCTTTCATGTATGCAAGCCTTGTTGGTTTTCAAGATAAGATGTTCTCAGGGCACATTTTCCCAGAGCAGGGTTCCCAAGCTGGAGAGTTGACATGAGGCTCAGACCCCTGCCTCTCTGAGGAGATCCTTGGAGATTGTAGTTATCCTTCCCTTTGTGGGTTACCTAATTGGGGGCATATCATTCTTGACTGTACGACATCTCCAGCTCTCCTACCTCTCTCATTGATTTCTTTATATTTTGAGTTGTGGGTAATCATTTGTGCTAGTATTCAAGTTGTTCTCATAGTTAATCTGTAAATAGTTGTAATTTGAGTGTGGCTTTGGGAGGAGATGAACTTATGGTCTCTTCTTGCTCTACTATCTTGACCACCACCCCCATGTATATCCATGGATAGTTTTATTACCAATTAACAACTTGTGACAATTAAAATTAAGTCCTAGACCAGTCTGCCATTCCTTATAAACTCTCAGGAGACTCCAAAAGCATTTTACTTAGGTGTTCACGCTGTTAATGATAGAAATTAGCACAGCAGACTGAAACAAAAGAAGCCAGTGATACATAAAGATGGAGTATAATCTGTCATGAAGTTATATGTGAGAAACAGCAGTGTTGAAAGGCTAACCGCAGTTGTTCAGATCTTTGGTAAGCAAAACCTTGTTTTTAAAAGAGATTTGGTTGCTTGCAGAGCAAATGATTTTTAGCTTTTCAAAACTTCAGTATATTTGATTTCTGATCTGGGAAACAAATACTACTATATTCAAACTCACTTTAGCATTTCAATGACTGCAACAATTCAAAGGAATATTAAAGGGGTATTAGAAGAACACTCTGTGTTCCCACTGGCTTTAGGTCTATGGATTAGCACTCTCAGTCACTTGTGTTTTATTCATGTAGGGAATACAATTGTTGAAATATTGACCTAATTTAACTGGTCTTTTTTGCTAATACAATTGGTATACAGTTTTAGACATTTGTATGTAAAATTTCTTATGAGTAGTTTGTCTTTCTGCAATTGCCCTTCCAGGTTATTTGTGAAGTTAGGTAGTAAAATGACAAGTTGGTTTTTTTGTACTTAGCTAGGGTCTACACCCAGCATTTTATTCTTTAATACTTAAGCAAGTTGTCACTAAAATATTGAGGCAAAATTATGACATAGATGAATATAAAGTTGAAAGAAGCTCTATTAAACACTATTTACACTTTTAACATCAATTAAAGGAAGAAATGACTAAGTGACCAGGCAAGTTCAATATCTCTCAATTTTAATTTTATGAGATGTGTATAAGAGACAGACAATATATAGCCTTGATGTACTCCTTTTCCCATTTGGAACCAGTCTATTGTTCCATGTCCAGTTCTAACTGTTGCTTCCTGACCTGCATATAGGTTTCTCAAGAGGCAGGTCAGGTGGTCTGGTATTTCTATCTCTTTAAGAATTTTCCCCAGTTTATTGTGATCCACACAGTCAAAGGCTTTGGCATAGTCGTTAAAGCAGAAATAGATATTTTCCTGGAACTCTCTTGCTTTTTCCATGATCCAGCGGATGTTGGCAATTTGATCTCTGGTTCCTCTGCCTTTTCTAAAACCAGCTTGAACATCTGGAGTTCACAGTTCACATGTTGCTGAAGCCCGGCTTTGAGAATTTTGAGCATTACTTTACTAGCATGTGAGATGAGTGCAATTGTGCGGTAGATTGAGCATTCTTGGCATTGCCTTTCTTTGGGACTGGAATGAAACCGAGCTTTTCCAGTCCTGTGGCCACTGCTGAGTTTTCCAAATTTGCTGGCATACTGAATGCAGCACTTTCGCAGTGCAATCTTTTAGGATTTGAAATAGCGCAATTGGAATTCCATCACCTCCACTAGCTTTGTTCATAGTGATGCTTCCTGAGGCCCACTTGATTTCACATTCCAGGATGTCTGGCTCTAGGTGAGTGATCACACCATCATGATGATCTGGGTCATGAAGATCTTTTTTGTACAGTTCTTCTGTGTATTCTTGCCACCTCTTCTTAATATCTCTGCTTCTGTTCAATTCAGTCTCTCACTCATGTCCGACTCTTTGCGACCCCATGAATCGCAGCATGCCAAGCCTCCCTGTCCATCACCAACTCCTGGAGTTTACTCAAACTCATGTCCATTGAGTCGGTGGTGCCATCCAGCCATCTCATCCTCTGTCGTCCCCTTTTCCTCCTGCCGCCAATCCCTCCCAGCACCAGAGTCTTTTCCAATGAGTCAATTCTTTGCATGAGGTGGCCAAAGTATTGGAGTTTCAGCTTTAGCATCATTCCTTCCAAAGAAATCCCAGGGATGATCTCCTTTAGAATGGACTGGTTGTATCTCCTTGCAGTCCAACGGACTCTCGAGAGTTTTCTCCAGTGCCACAGTTCAAAAGCATCAATTCTTCAGCGCTCAGCCTTCTTCACAGTCCAACTCTCACATCCACACATGACCACTGGAAAAACCATAGCCTTGACTAGAGGGACCTTTGTTGGCAAAGTAATGTCTCTGCTTTTGAATATGCTACCTAGGTAGGTCATAACTTTTCTTCCAAGTAGTAAGCATCTTTTAATTTCATGGCTGCAGTCACCATCTGCAGTGATTTTGGAGCCCAAAAAGATAAAGTCTGACACTGTTCCCACTGTTTCCCCATCTATTTCCCATGAAGCAATGTGACCAGATAGGTGAGAACAATAATCATATGTACATTGTTTTAAACATTGTTTTATCTGCTATAGACATATAATTTATCTTTTTACAAAATAACTTTGTGGCTAAATGACATTTTTAATGAATAAAAACTTAGTTTAAGTTTTGTAGTACATTAAAATATTGATTTGGAATCAGAATAAGTATAGTACTTGTTCAGCTTTCATTCAGTTCAGTTCAGTCGCTCAGTCGTGTCCGACTCTTTGCAATCCCGTGAATCGCAGCACACCAGGCCTCCCTGTCCATCACCATCTCCCGGAGTTCACTCAGACTCACGTCCATCGAGTCCGTGATGCCATCCAGCCATCTCATCCTCTGCTGTCCCCTTCTCCTCCTGCCCCCAATCCCTCCCAGCATCAGAGTCTTTTCCAATGAGTCAGCTCTTCGCATGAGGTGGCCAAAGTACTGGAGTTTCAGCTTTAGCATCAGTCCCTCCAAAGAAATCCCAGGGTTGATCTCTTTCACTTTGCTGACTAAAGTCCACCAGGTCAAGGCTATGGTTTTTCCTGTGGTCATGTATAGATGTGAAAGTTGGACTGTGAAGAAAGCTGAGTGCTGAAGAATCGATGCTTTTGAACTGTGGTGTTGGAGAAGACTTCTGAGAGTCCCTTGGACTGCAAGGAGATCCAACCAGTCCATTCTGAAGGAGATCAGCTATCATTAGTTAACAAGAACAGAGACAGTCTTAGCATGTAAATAATACATTTTCATCAAATGAAGTTCATTCCATTCCATGGGAATAAAAGTGCCAAAGAATTTGAAAGTAGAGGAAGAATTTAATCATTGCATGGCACTTACAAAATAACCTTAAGTGTAACAATGTATTTCATATCTACCTTGATTTATTTAAAGAAAACAAACATTTTATTAAATAATGTGGAATGTTAGTGGTTTTCTTGGCCATTGTTTTAGTTTAAACTTTATAATTGTGCTAGAACTGGAATAGTTGTCGTCGCTTAAGTGGTAAGAATAAGGAGTTCTTTGTCCCTGCCCTAGAGGAGCTTATTTTTTGTAAAGTCAGGGACACCATTCAAGTCTGAGACTGCTGCCATGGTACTTTTTACACCGTGATGTAGTGCTTTCTCCTGAGATGACAAGTGAATGAAACAGCATCTTTCTATTCCAGTACCACCATTTATATAGCTCTAATATCGTTTGTGGCTAATAGTTAAAGGGTTGAAACAGAAATATAGTACATCTGAGTATAGGTTTATTTCATAAAAAGGTTTCAAGCAGCCCAGTTGTCTGTGTGGGTGGTCTCAGATTGCATGTAAGAGAATGGAGAAAGAAGGTAAGGTGAATGTAGTGAAGTAAAATATGTGCCAGGAAAAGAAAGAAGAGTAGGAAAGAGAAAAAGAAGGAACATAGGAAGATGCAGAGAGAAGGAGGGAAAGAAGTGAAAAATTCAAAGAATGCAAATTCAGTACAAAATTGAGATTAACAATATAATCTAAAAAATTCTAAAATTACATTGTTAATTAAGGTAGGATAGAATATGTACTTTATTATTTTCTAATATTTTATTTTCTTCCAACTCCTTTTTGTTTTTCCATATAATTGAATAATATGTTCCAGTAATTCATTTTTCAAGATATTTAGATTATGAGATAATCATTATAACTCATTGTATGTAAAGATACTGGTTAAAATTCTAAGAGTCACACATCTGGTAGTAAAGCTAAATGAAAAATCAAAAATGTTAGGCTTGAGCATGGAGATAAAATGTATCTCCTTATTTCTTATATCATTTTTGTTTCCATTTGCATATAATATCTTTTTCCATGCCTTCATTTTCAGTTAGTGTATGTCTTTAGATATGAAGTGAGTCTCTTGTAAGCATCATGTGTACAGGTCTTTGTTTTTGTATCCATTTAGTCAGTCTGCATCTTTTGATTGGAGCATTTAGTCCGTTTACACTTGAAGTGATTATTGCTAGATATGTACTTATTGACATTTTGCTCATTGTTTTGGGGTTATTTTTGTAGGTCTCTTTTGTTCCTTCTTTTGCTGTCTTCCCTTCTGTGATCTGATGACTATATTTAGTGTTATGTTTGGATTACTTTCTGTGTGTGTGTGTGTGTGTGTGTGTGTGAACTATTATAAGTTTTTGGTTTGTGGTTACATTGAGATTCATATATAACTCTCTCCCCATCCTCTCTTCCTGGATGTATACACATGCACACAAATTATTTTTAGTTGTTAGTCTCTCAAGTTTGAATGCATTCTAACAACTCCACATTTTCACTTTACCTCTCCCATCACGTTTAATATTCGTGATGTGATATTTTACATCTTCTTATTTTGTGTATCCTTTAACTACTTATTGTGGATATAGATGACTGACTACTTTTGTCTTTTAAACTTCTATGAATTTTGCATGTTTGATCTACCACCTTTATTGCATGTTTGTCTTGCCAGTTGGACTTTTCATTCATAGTTTTTATATTTTGGGTTGCAGTCTTTTCTTTTTTAACTTACAGAAGTCCTTTTAACGTTTCCTGTAAAGTCAGTTTAGTTGTGCTCAACTCTTAGCTTTTGTTTGTGTGTAAAACTCTTCATCTCTCCTTCAGGTCTGAATGATAGCCTTGGTGGGTGGAGTTCTTGGCTGTAGGTTTTTTCCTTTTATCTCTTACAATATATCATGCAACTCCCTTCTGGCCTGCAAAATTTCTGCTGAAAAGTCAACTGGTGGTCTTATGGGAGTTCTCTTGTACATAATTAGTTGCTTATATCTTGCTGCTTTTAAGATTCTTTCCTTCTCTTTAATTTTTGCTATTTTAAGTGTAATGGTCTTAGTGTGGACCTTTTTGCATTATCTAGTTTGAGAGTCTCTGTGCTTCCGGGACCTGTATATCTGTTCTCTTTCCCAGGTTAGGGAATTTTTTAGCTATTAATTTCTTTAAATAATTCTCTATCCCTTCTCATTCTCTTCTCCTCTTGGAGCCCTTATAAGACAAATATTGGTACACTTGGTGTTGACCTAGAGATGTCTTAATCTATCTGTGTTTAAAGATTTTTTTCTGTTCATCTTGTGTGATTTCCACTAGTTTGTCATTCAGCTTGTTGATCCAGTCCTCTCTATCACTTAGTTCGCTGGTGATTCTTTCCAGTGTATTTTTAATACAAGTTATTGTTTTCCTCAGCTCTGCTTGGTTCTTCTTCATATTTACTGATTTTGTTTAACTTCTCACTGTGTTCATTCACTCTTCTCCTGAGTTTGTTGAGCATCTTTATGACCATTACCATTGAGCTCATTGTCAGGTAAATTGCATATCTCCTCTTTGATTTAGTTCTTTTTCTGAGATGTTGTCTTGTTCCTTCATTTGTAGCATATTCTTCTGTTTTCTCATTTTTATTAGTTCTCTGTGTTTGTTTCTATATATTGGCTAGTTTGCTTAAGCAGAACATGTTCTTATGTAGGAGATGTCCTTTGAGGTCCACCAGCACACTCCTGTCTGATCATTAAAGATACATGCCCTGGGGATGTCTATGATGTTGACTGTGTGGACCCTTCCATTGTGTTGGGGCCAACTACTATTGATGTACTGGTAGGTGGCGCTGGTCTCTGGTCTGTTTGGCTGTAGATGCTGCCTTGCATAGTGGCTGCTACACATACCAGGGTGTCCCAGGACTGGTGCCAGTCCACTGGTGCTTAGGGTTGAGTCCTGGGGTGGCTGCCTGTGGGAATCAGGACATCCTGGGACTGGTGCCAGCTCACTAGTGAGATAGGTAAGCCACTGGCATTTATTGACTAGAGAGGGGACTACAGAAAGATGCTTTGCCATACTGGTGTCCTTATGGTGGAATGAGCTTCCTAAAGTGGCAATTGCCAGCATCAGTATCTTTAGGGGATTCCCCATTACCTTATGCCTCTCTAAGAAGCTCTTCAAGGTCAGCGAAATGTCTAACCTGGGGACCTTTCAAATTACTGCCTCTGTGCTGAGACTCAGCATGCAAAATTTTGTGTGCACCCTTTTAAAGTAGTGTCACTGTTCCCTACAGCCCTCTGGCTTTCATGTATGCAAGCCTTGTTGGTTTTCAAGATAAGATGTTCTCAGGGCACATTTTCCCAGAGCAGGGTTCCCAAGCTGGAGAGTTGACATGAGGCTCAGACCCCTGCCTCTCTGAGGAGATCCTTGGAGATTGTAGTTATCCTTCCCTTTGTGGGTTACCTAATTGGGGGCATATCATTCTTGACTGTACGACATCTCCAGCTCTCCTACCTCTCTCATTGATTTCTTTATATTTTGAGTTGTGGGTAATCATTTGTGCTAGTATTCAAGTTGTTCTCATAGTTAATCTGTAAATAGTTGTAATTTGAGTGTGGCTTTGGGAGGAGATGAACTTATGGTCTCTTCTTGCTCTACTATCTTGACCACCACCCCCATGTATATCCATGGATAGTTTTATTACCAATTAACAACTTGTGACAATTAAAATTAAGTCCTAGACCAGTCTGCCATTCCTTATAAACTCTCAGGAGACTCCAAAAGCATTTTACTTAAGTGTTCACGCTGTTAATGATAGAAATTAGCACAGCAGACTGAAACAAAAGAAGCCAGTGATACATAAAGATGGAGTATAATCTGTCATGAAGTTATATGTGAGAAACAGCAGTGTTGAAAGGCTAACCGCAGTTGTTCAGATCTTTGGTAAGCAAAACCTTGTTTTTAAAAGAGATTTGGTTGCTTGCAGAGCAAATGATTTTTAGCTTTTCAAAACTTCAGTATATTTGATTTCTGATCTGGGAAACAAATACTACTATATTCAAACTCACTTTAGCATTTCAATGACTGCAACAATTCAAAGGAATATTAAAGGGGTATTAGAAGAACACTCTGTGTTCCCACTGGCTTTAGGTCTATGGATTAGCACTCTCAGTCACTTGTGTTTTATTCATGTAGGGAATACAATTGTTGAAATATTGACCTAATTTAACTGGTCTTTTTTGCTAATACAATTGGTATACAGTTTTAGACATTTGTATGTAAAATTTCTTATGAGTAGTTTGTCTTTCTGCAATTGCCCTTCCAGGTTATTTGTGAAGTTAGGTAGTAAAATGACAAGTTGGTTTTATTGTACTTAGCTAGGGTCTACACCCAGCATTTTATTCTTTAATACTTAAGCAAGTTGTCACTAAAATATTGAGGCAAAATTATGACATAGATGAATATAAAGTTGAAAGAAGCTCTATTAAACACTATTTACACTTTTAACATCAATTAAAGGAAGAAATGACTAAGTGACCAGGCAAGTTCAATATCTCTCAAATGTAATTTTATGTGTGTTAGATAGTCTATTAATCATGATATGTATATTACTAAGTCATTTTCTATTAAAAAAATCCTACTGTTTTCATTGTTCACCACATTTATTGGCATTCAACATTACCTGACCTTGTGGTTCAGAAAGAAAAATAGTATGTGGCTCTTGGAAGAAAAATAAATGCAACAGAAGATCTTTATGCTTTTAGAAACTTGTAATCTAATTAGCAACATTTTAAGTACCGAAACTGAGTTTTTGTAATTTAAATTGCTATTAGTGTGGATTACTGCAGATTACCCTAGCTCCGCTGCTTAACAGCTGAGGAAAAAATAAGTAGGAGTGAAACAGTCGGGTGGGATAAAGAATGTAAGGCTTCTTGAAAAAGATGAATTTTGGACTATGTGTGAAAGTGAAAGTGATAGTCGCTCAGTCATGTCTGACTGTTTGCAACTCATACTCTGTAGCCCACCAGATTCCTCTGTCCATGGAATTCTCCAGGCAAGAATACTTGAGTGGGTAGCCATTCTCTTCTCCAGGGTATCTTCCCAATGCAGGAATTGAATCTGGGTCTCCTGCATTGCAGGCAGATCCTTTACCATCTGAGCTGCCAGGGAAGCCCTATCCTATGTGTAGTATGTAACTTACTTTCCATTGCAAGTAACAGAAAATTCAAGTTCAAGTGGCTTTTAAAACAAAGGGAATTTATTGGCTCCTGTAACAGAAGAATTGAAAGGTAGATCTGGCTTTCAAAATAGCTTGATCTTGAGATGCATAAGATTTTCAGGGTCTGGTTCTGTTTCTCTGCAGTCTTTTCACTCTGTCCTCCTCAGCATGTTAGCATTATCTTTAGGAACCCCTCTTTTGGTGCCTGAAACACTGATTTCAGGGTTCTGGACTCTGTACACTCATCTCCCTCTTGATAGTACATTGTCCTTGGATGAGGTTTGGAATTTTTGAGGCACGCTGAGTCTCTGAACCAATAATTCTGACTAGGGTTGGGAAATAGAATGCATATACTCTGTTACTGCATTGGGAGAGAAATTCTTCAGAAGTACCTGCATCTCAAATGTAAACCTGTTAGGAAGGGGAAAGGAGAAATATGCGTTGAAAAGGTAACCAATAAACATTGGCTGGTCTTGAATTTGAAAGAAATGAATAATATAGACTTGTGGATAAGATTGGGTAGGATTCCTCTAGAAGGACTGATGTGGCAATTAACATCATGAAGATTACTTTAGCTAGCATGTAACGAAATTGTATGATATTGATGAATCACATGATAGGGAGTTTGTGGTTGGTTTTGAAGACTTCCTTAATGATGTTAACTTTAGAAGCTACATCCTGTGACTGGTACCTTGTTTCATGAGTTGATGCAGCTGAAACTGATCATTCTTCAATTCTAGCTTCCCTCCATGGATATGGCAGATATAAGAAGAGCTGTTTCAAAGACATAAGCAAAATTATCAAAATAAGCCTTTTATTTATGCATGAGAAAAACTACAGTCTTAGGGGATGTTAAAGTTACCTGAATAAAGATATTATGGACTAAGAAATTATGTATAGCTTTTCTTGGTATAAATTGTGACTGCATTGATAGTTTTCTGTTCAACTTACCCAATTTCCACCGTAGAAAATGCCTTGAAATGATGCTCCATTGTTAGTAATATTTTAAAAACTGTAAAATGCACAGTTTGCTGGTGTTAGTTTCTGTATTCCAGTGCGAGTATATTCTTAAAACCAAATAAGAGTATACTATTGTAAAAGGTAGATGGGCTATCATTGAAAAGAAAATATACATTCTCATTGTAATCTAAGAGAATGTCTTGAAGCTGAGATAAAATCTGGGACAACTGAGATCCCGCTGAAGGAGAACAAAGTCTTCTTGTTTTATCCTTGTGATTATTTCATTATAGAGTTGGAACGGTAGACTTGTGCAAAGTAGTCCCTGTATTGGAGTAAGCTGGTTCTTAATTCATTGTAACAGAATTGGAGATGGATGGGGAGAGGTCCTGGTGGAGACTATTGAAGAAGGCTCTTAGCGTGTTGACTCTGAGAGCAGTGACATCCAGTAATCCTTACGAGTAATTCTGTATGTTGTACTTACTTTCCATTTTACATAAATATTTAGTTACATATATGTACCTTAAATGTATAGTTTTGCCTTTGCTCAATTATAGGGAATTGGAATAGACTTATATTAGGCCTGAAATGGAGTCACTCAAAGGATGGTTTTAACTTTGACACTGATGCCAGGACTGTGGTAATAGTGGTGGTCTCTTTTTGAGAAGTGCTGTGAAAAATGGAACCATGTGCTTAGGAGGGTCAGCAGCAACAACAGAGGCCTGGATTACCTGGTGGGGAGACTAGAAGAAAAGAAACACCCCTGAGTACAATAAAACATTTTCAGAAATATACCTGAATTTAAGTAAGGGGACTCTTGTAAATAGCTGGAGACACTTTGATGGGGGTTATTAAATGAGAATGTAAATTTATATTGTACTCAAAGACTGGGCATTTTCAAGAATATTATGGCTAATATTATAAAGAGCCACAGTAACAATGACATAAGAATGGTATTAGAGGACTATAATACAATACTATTAGCCATTTATAGAGTCAACCAGAGGACAAAATAAACTACATATCAAGGAGATCAGAGGAAGAATAAATGAGAAATATATCATTTTAGTGAACTTAAAAATTTTACTATGTTTCAAAGAATCTTCAAGCTTTCAGTTTGACTGAAATATGTGCTGTGAATTGTGTGAGCTAACAGTAGTTAACAAGAAACAGTTGAGTCTGAAGAAAAAAAATGAGAGAATAGGCTCTGAGATTCTAATTTTCTTTTTTAGTTATTGTCCAACATTTCAGCCCAACATTTCTGAGGTGACATCAAGTTTTCCATTCCAAGAACACTGCCATGATTCTCAAACACCCATTTCATATGGTCTTTATTTTGTTTAGAAGCAAACCTTAATCAGGAAAACAAACAAACAAACAAAAAACCCTGAATGATTCCATATGCTGGTTATGTTTGTAACTCTTTTATACCATAGAAGTAGTTTTAAGAGATATGTAGAGTATCCAACACTATTTCTATGCCCTTTTGTATTTTAATGGAATACATCACTTTGGTATTAATAAATCATATTTAAAATGCCAAGTTATCTCTATCAATATGAAAGAAAAACTTCAATAAGCCATATATATTTACCATGGAATTACTGTATTAGACCCTAAAAAGGTGGCTTTTTGTGTTTTTACTTGTGTGTAAATGTGTCATTTGTTGTTTGTTTAATAAAGTATTGTGCTAACTAGAGGGGGGACTTAAGAGGTGATCAGTATTGCTGTGATGAGAAGACAGCAGTATGATATTGCTCGTTGTTGTTGTTCAGTTGCTCACTCGTGTTTGACTCTTTGTGACCCCAAGGACTGCAACGTGCCAGGCTCTTCACTATCTCGCAGAGTTTGCACATACTCTTGTCCATTGAATTGGTGATGCTATCCAACCATCTCATCCTCTGTCTTCCCCTTCTCCTCCTGCCTTCAGTCCTTCTCAGCATCAGGGTCTTTTGCAATGAGTTGGCTCTTTGTAACAGGTGACCAAAGTATTGGAGCCCAGTGTCAGCCCTTCCAATGAATATTTAGGGTTGATTCCCTTTAGGATTGACTAATTGGATCTTATTGCAGTCCAAGGGACTCTCAAGAGTCTTCTTCAGCACCACAGTTCAGAAGCACTTCAGAGCTCAGCCTTCTTTATGGTCCAACTCTCATTTCTTCTTCTTCTTCTTTTTTTTAATATCAGCTTATCTTTATACAGTATGCATTTTAGTATACAGTATTTGTTATCAAACAGTTACAAGTATGAAGATCAGCAAAATTCTTTGAGCTGTTTAACTGCTATTAATCTGTTAATATTTACAGAAATGTTTGTATATTTTATATATAGTAGAAAAATTACATATCTACATAGTTACTTGATATTAAATTTTCTGAGGTGACATCAAGTTTTCCATTCCAAGAACACTGCCATGATTCTCAAACACCCATTTCATATGGTCTTTATTTTGTTTAGAAGCAAACCTTAATCAGGAAAACAAACAAACAAACAAAAAACCCTGAATGATTCCATATGCTGGTTATGTTTGTAACTCTTTTATACCATAGAAGTAGTTTTAAGAGATATGTAGAGTATCCAACACTATTTCTATGCCCTTTTGTATTTTAATGGAATACATCACTTTGGTATTAATAAATCATATTTAAAATGCCAAGTTATCTCTATCAATATGAAAGAAAAACTTCAATAAGCCATATATATTTACCATGGAATTACTGTATTAGACCCTAAAAAGGTGGCTTTTTGTGTTTTTACTTGTGTGTAAATGTGTCATTTGTTGTTTGTTTAATAAAGTATTGTGCTAACTAGAGGGGGGACTTAAGAGGTGATCAGTATTGCTGTGATGAGAAGACAGCAGTATGATATTGCTCGTTGTTGTTGTTCAGTTGCTCACTCGTGTTTGACTCTTTGTGACCCCAAGGACTGCAACGTGCCAGGCTCTTCACTATCTCGCAGAGTTTGCACATACTCTTGTCCATTGAATTGGTGATGCTATCCAACCATCTCATCCTCTGTCTTCCCCTTCTCCTCCTGCCTTCAGTCCTTCTCAGCATCAGGGTCTTTTGCAATGAGTTGGCTCTTTGTAACAGGTGACCAAAGTATTGGAGCCCAGTGTCAGCCCTTCCAATGAATATTTAGGGTTGATTCCCTTTAGGATTGACTAATTGGATCTTATTGCAGTCCAAGGGACTCTCAAGAGTCTTCTTCAGCACCACAGTTCAGAAGCACTTCAGAGCTCAGCCTTCTTTATGGTCCAACTCTCATTTCTTCTTCTTCTTCTTTTTTTTAATATCAGCTTATCTTTATACAGTATGCATTTTAGTATACAGTATTTGTTATCAAACAGTTACAAGTATGAAGATCAGCAAAATTCTTTGAGCTGTTTAACTGCTATTAATCTGTTAATATTTACAGAAATGTTTGTATATTTTATATATAGTAGAAAAATTACATATCTACATAGTTACTTGATATTAAATGTGAAAATAATTATTTCAATATTAACATATTTGTTTTTCAAGTTTGCATCTAATATTAAATTTATTTTTAATATAAATTTATTTATTTTAATTGGAAGCTAATTACTTTACAATATTGTATTGGTTTTGACATACATCAGCATGAATCCACCATGGGTGTACACGTGTTACCCATCCTGAACCCCCCTCCCTCCTCCCTCCCCATACCATCTCATTTCTATACATGTCATATCTAAGGTTTAATGGCAACAGTTACTTTTGTCAAATTTTGAATCACTGTTTAGTTTATAGCTGCCCATGTGCTTTGTCAGATAAATAATATTTAGCTCCAATTTCAGAGATCATTTTCAGTTTTAGTGATGATAATCATCCTGTGATTTAATGTTGGTTATTAAATCCATAGTCCAGAGATCCTACACCAGGAAACTGATTCCCCAGAGCATTTGACTTTGAAGCCAGTGGGACTTACTTTTAAGAGTCCCAGAAGGATGGGGGAAATAGAGACTACACTCTTAAATGGCACACACAAAATCTTGCATGATCTAGAAGTCAGGGAAGAAGCAGTAATTCAGCAAGAGCCTGAGTCAGATCCACCTACCTCCTGATTCTAGAGAGTCTCCTGGAGAGGCAGCAGTCAACTACAGATCACACTGGGAGCATCTATTTTGGGAGTTCCTTCTGCCATGTGGATATTAGCCTTGGCAAGTGCCATGTTGGAATTTTTCATTTTGCTTATTGGCCCCAGGAATCAGAACAGTCCTGGACTAATATTCTATAGGTACTAGTTTTGAATTGCCTCAGGTCAAGCAACTAACTTGATGCATAGACCCACCCACCAGGTGATAGGCTGCCTTAAGATCCCCTGAGCCCACAACTGCCTCTGGTCATGACCTTTCCTGGGTTCTGCAGTCAGTTGCCTCTTGACCCAGTCCTGCCAACCAGTGAACTGTCAGCCTACACACAAGGCAGGATTTAGAAATCAAAAGAACTGGGGACCAACAAGCCTACCAGAGTGCCCACAACAGAAAGATCCATGCAGCCCTCATAGACGAAACCCCTAGAGCAGATAAATATGGAAACAAAAGGGGAGTACCCTGCTGGGACACAATGGACATCTCCTAGAAAAGGGTAATTCTTCAAGGCTGAGCAACATAATCAACCTCAGTCAGTCAGTTCAGTTGCTCAGTCATGTCCGACTCTTTGCGACCCCATGAATCGCAGCACGCCAGGCCTCCCTGTCCATCACCAACTCCCGGAGTTCACTCAGACACGTCCATCGAATCAGTGATGCCATCCAGCCATCTCACCTTCTGTGGTCCCCTTCTCCTCCTGCCGCTAATCCTTCCCAGCATCAGAGTCTTTTCCAATGAGTCAGCTCTTTGCATGAGGTGACCAAAGTACTGGAGTTTCAGCTTCAGCCTCATTCCCTCCAAAGAAACCCCAGGGCTGATCTCCTTCAGAATGGACTGGTTGGATCTCCTTGCAGTCTAAGGGACTCTCAAGAGTCTTCTCCAACACCACAGTTCAAAAGCATCAATTCTTTGGTGCTCAGCTTTCTTCACAGTCCAACTCTCACATCCATACATGACCACTGGAAAAACCATAGCCTGACTGGATGGACCTTTGTTTGCAAAGTAATGTCTCTGCTTTTGAATATGCTATCTTATTTTAATTAGATCCCATTTGTTTATTTTTGCTTTTATTTCCAGTGTTCTGGGAGGTGGATCATAGAGGATCCTGCTGTGATTTATGTCGGAGTGTGTTTTGCCTATGTTCTCCTCTAGGAGTTTTATAGTTTCTGGTCTTACATTTAGATCTTTAATCCATTTTGAGTTTATTTTTGTGANAGTTGCTTGTATATTTTTGAGATTAGTTGTTTGTCAGTTGCTTCATTTGCTATTATTTTCTCCCATTCCGAAGGCTGTCTTTTCACCTTGCTTATAGTTTCCTTTGTTGTGCAGAAGCTTTTAATTTTAATTAGATCCCATTTGTTTATTTTTGCTTTTATTTCCAGTATTCTGGGAGGTGGATCATAGAGGATCCTGCTGTGATTTATGTCGGAGAGTGTTTTGCCTATGTTCTCCTCTAGGAGTTTTATAGTTTCTGGTCTTACATTTAGATCTTTAATCCATTTTGAGTTTATTTTTGTGAATGGTGTTAGAAAGTGTTCTAGTTTCATTCTTTTACAAGTGGTTGACCAGTTTTCCCAGCACCACTTGTTAAAGAGATTGTCTGCATCTATTCTCTTGTGACATATGTATATGCAACTTCAATTATTTTTGTTACTCAGGCAGAATACTGGTGGTTTCATTTGTTCATTGAGGTAAAGGAGGGCTTCATTTCCTCCCCAAGGATGGCCAACTTTCCTCTTATTCGAGGGTTTTAAAGACTTGGTCTTGGTTTCTCAAAATCCTGTTACTCAGTATACGTTTCTCTAAAATTTTTATTTTGTGATGGAACGAGGAAAGGAGGATACATAAAACTTAATGTAAGTTTTGCAGCTGTAAGCTGTGAATTTGCTATGACTAAAATGCTTTGCATCTGCAAAGTAAGTTAACAAGAAATTTGTTGTTTCTTCATGAACACTATGCCTGTAAGTCCTGTATTTGTTAGAAAGGTTAGTGCCAGCTAGGAACAAAGGAGTCAGGGTAAATATAGCTCCCTGGAATATGTATAGCCAAGAGACTGAAATAATTTTCACTTACAAAAGTTATTATTGACTGCATACAAATTTTCAGGCAGTGAAGAAGGGATTTCTTTTCTTTTTTTTTAACAACAACTCTAAAAGTTACGTGTCAGTTTCCCAGTTTTAGAACTGAGAAGGCTGAAGACCAAAATAATAAAGTAACCTGACTTGGGTCACCCAGCTAAGAAGTGGCAAATCAAGGAGTCAGACCCCAGGAGCGGCAGCCCAGAGGTGGGGCCAGAAGACCCCGAGCTCACCTCCTCCCACAGGCACACCAAGACCAGTGATTTACTGGACAACTAGTGATGAGAAGACTAGCAGAAAAGATGTTCTGCCACTAAAGATATAAAAAAGGAGCCCCAACAAGCTGGGTGGGAGGAGAGTGATGTGATGTTATCAAGACCTCCGCCCCCAGGGAGACAACCCACAAACAGGAAGAATACTAATATCCAAAATATACAAAGAACTCACACAACTCACCATCAAAAAAACACTTCCAACTGAAAAACGGGAAGGCCCCGAAACAGACACTTTCCCAAAGAAGACGTACAGATTGGCCAACAGGCACGTGAAAAGATGCTCAACATCACTAAGCATCGGGGAACTGCCAATCAAACCCATAAAGAGATAGCACCCCACACCTGTGAAATGGCTATCATCAAAAAGACAGCAAATAACGAGTGCTGATGAGAATGTGGAAAAGGAGGAAGCCTCATGCACCGTTGGTGGGAAGGTAAATCAGTGCAATCACTATGAAAAACAGGATGGAGAGTCCTCAAAATATCAATAATAGTACAACCATGGGATCCAGCAGTTCCACTCCTGGCCATTTATCTGAAGAAAATCAAAACACTAAATCAAAAAGATATACACACCCCTTTGCTCACTGCGACAATATTTACAACAGCCAAGATATGGAAGCAATCCAAATGCCCACTGATAAATGAATGGATAAAAATGTTTTATATATATAGATGTATATATATACATACACACAAAGGAACCGTTGCCATTTGTGATAACATGGATGAACCTAAAGGTTATTATACGTAGTGAAATAAGTCAAACAGAGAAGACAAATACTATGTAATTTCACTTACACGTGGAATCTGAAAAACAAAACACATGAACAAACGCAACAAAACAAAAGCAGAGTCATAATGCAGAGAACAGGTGGCTGCCAGAGGAGAGGGTAGTGAGGGGAGGAGAGAAACAGGCGATGAAGATCAAGATGTATAAACCGCCAGTTACAGAATAAACGTCAGTGTGAAATGTACAGTGTGGGGACCCAGTTAACAATCACGTGATATCATGTACACCCATGGCAGATTCATGTCAATGTATGCCAAATCCAATACAGTACTGTAAAGTAAAATAAAGTAAAAAAAAAAAAAAAAAATCACGTGATAGCTTTGCATGGTGACAGATGGTAACTAGCCTTATCACAGGGAACGTTTTGAAATTTATGGTCACTTGGAATCACCGTATTGTTCACCAGGATACTGTTGGAGGCTAATATTCATATAGGAGAGATCCGATTTGTGGTTACTAGAGGCAGGGGTCGGGGAAGGGAGAAGTAAATGAAGGCATTGCACAGGTGCAAACTTAAAACCATAAGATAAATAAATACCCGGGGGACTTCCCTGGTGGTCCAGTGGCTAAGAATCCACCGTTCAATGTAAGGGACAGGGTTGGATGCCGGGTCCGGGAGCTGTGGCCCTATGTGCCACCTCAGCTAGAGAGAAGCCCGTGCCCCGCAGTGAAAGAACCCACGGGCGGCAACTAAAAGCGGACGCAGCCAAACACATGATTACCAGGGATGTAATGTGCACCAGGACTTCCCTGGTGGCTCAGAGGTTAAAGCGTCTGCCTCCAATGTGGGAGACCTGGGTTCGATCCCTGGGTTGGGAAGATTCCCTGGAGGAGGAAATGGCAACCCACTCCAGTATTCTTGCCTGGAGAATCCCATGGATGGAGGAGCCTAGTAGGCTACAGTCCACAGGGTCGCAAAGAGTAGGACACGAGTGAGCGACTTCACCTCACCTCACCTCACCTCAATGTGCACCATGATAAGCATAATTAACACTGCCGCACCTTACACATGGAAGTTAAGAGAGTAAATCTGAAGAGTTCTCTGCACAACGAAAAAAGTTTTTCTTTGCCCGATTTAATATCTCAACATTTAAAAGAATGAGGATTATGGCATCCGGTCCCATCACTTCATGGAAAATAGATGGGGAAACAATGGAAACAGTGACAGAGTTTATTTTCTTGGGCTCCAAAATCACTGCAGATGGTGACCACAGCCATGAAATTAAAAAGCAGAGACATTACTTTGCCGACAAAGGTCCCTCTAGTCAAAGCTGTGGTTTTTCCGGTAGTCATGTATGGATGTGAGAGTTGGACCATAAAGAAGGCTGAATGCTGAAGAATTGATGCTTTTGAACTGTGGTGTTGGAGAAGACTCTTCAGAGTCTCTAGGACTGCAAGGAGATCCAACCAGTCCATCCTAAAGGAAATCAATCCTGAACATTCATTAGAAGGCCTGATGCTGAAGCTGAAACTCCAATATTTTGGCCAACAGACGAGAACTGACTAATTTGAAAAGACCCTGATGTTGGGAAAGATTGAAGGCAGGAGAAGGGGACAGCAGAGGATGAGATGGTGGGATGGCATCACCGACTCAATGGACGTGAGTTTGAGCAAGCTCCAGGAGATGGTGAAGGACAGGGAAGCCTGCTGTGCTGCAGTCCATGGGGTCACAAAGACTGCAACTGACCAACAATTTTACATCTATATGAGGTGATAGATGGTCACTGAATTTACTGTGGTAATCATTTCATGAAATAAGTAAATCAAATAATTACATTATATACCTTAAATGCATACAGTGCTGTATGTCAATTACATTGCAATAAAACTGGGAGAATAGCATTGAAATATGTATACTATCATGTAAGAAATGAATCGCCAGTCTATGTTCGATGCAGGATGCAGGATGCTTGGGGCTGGGGTATGGNTGAGAACTGACTAATTTGAAAAGACCCTGATGTTGGGAAAGATTGAAGGCAGGAGAAGGGGACAGCAGAGGATGAGATGGTGGGATGGCATCACCGACTCAATGGACGTGAGTTTGAGCAAGCTCCAGGAGATGGTGAAGGACAGGGAAGCCTGCTGTGCTGCAGTCCATGGGGTCACAAAGACTGCAACTGACCAACAATTTTACATCTATATGAGGTGATAGATGGTCACTGAATTTACTGTGGTAATCATTTCATGAAATAAGTAAATCAAATACTTACATTATATACCTTAAATGCATACAGTGCTGTATGTCAATTACATTGCAATAAAACTGGGAGAATAGCATTGAAATATGTATACTATCATGTAAGAAATGAATCGCCAGTCTGTTTGATGCAGGATGCAGGATGCTTGGGGCTGGTGCATGGGGATGATCCAGAGGGATGATGTGGGGTGGGAGGTGGGAGGGGGGTTCATGTTTGGGAGTTCATGTACACCCATGGCGGATTCATGTCAATGTATGCCAAAACCAGTAGAGTGCTGTAAAGTAAAATAAAAAATTAAAAAAAAAAAATCAAGGTTTTAAGCTCCAGTGATGCCTAATTTCAAACCTGATTCATTCCCTCAAATCTTCCTGTTTCATTGCTATTGTTGTTGCTATTTAAGAAAATTCATTTTCGTAAAAAAAAAGAAAAAAAAGAATTCATCACTGAACTAATATAACTTGCTTTTTATGTTAGCCCTTAAACAACTAAGAGTTAGAGAAACAGACCCCCTCATCAAGACCCTGGAGCAGCAAATGGTATTTTAGGCACCACTCTTTCACCTTAACTCTGGTGCCCACCCATCGGACTGAGACTGGCTAATGTTAGGGGTTCATTGTCTCCCATCTGCAGCAGAGTCCACAGACGTTGTATTTTCTCCCAGATCCTGCTGCTTGAAGGTCCTGAATCCAGTGTCCCGATTGCCTTGGGGCATGCTGACTTGTCTGTCCTTCCCCACAGGTGAGATCTGAACATCCTTTACCAGTAGCCTTCTCCCTGAGGTAAGCTGAAGTTGAAAGAACCTCACCAATTCTACAGGTTATCATCCCCCGCCCCACACCTGCACTTCCAAGTTCCTAAACATCTCAAATCTAGACTCTATCCTTCTAAATGAATATTTTAGCAACCGCATAATTTTTATCATTCTCCAACTCTCCATCCAGGTTAAACCACTTCTTGAAGCAGCTGTCCTCACTCGTGACTTTCAGCCAAACACCTAAATTAGCCTAAAATATGAGATAAGGTGATACCATTATTTCCTTTTAAAAAAGTCATGGATGAGCTTATCCTGTTGTGTCAATAATGTGTGGCTGTTTCCTAATAAAGTCCTGGGTGGGTTTATCAGAAACCCAAGGCTGTGGGTTTCTGGTTCCACCTGCTGTTTCAGGATCTCTCTCTGAGGCTGGTTTATATTATTGTGTTCGAGACTGTCCCACAGAGACATTAATCACTGCCCACCAGGTGTACTCCCAGATGTTAGAGAAACATCTTTTATACAGTTTTTTGATGATGGCGGGGGGAAGAGGTGGCAGAATTCATTTCCTTCTCATGACTTCCACATGGTCCCCTGCATCCTCAGGCTACTGTCAAGTCTGCTATCTACTTCTTGTCTTGAGTGAGAGACACTAAGTATCCTTACAGTGAGAGATAACAGAGGAGGAAGAGGCAAAGAGACTGAATGAAAGGCCACAGAAAAGTTTGTGTACAACCTTGGAGGGGGATGCTGCTGCTGCTAAGTCGCTTCAGTCGTGTCCGACTCTGTGTGACCCCATAGACGGCAGCCCACCAGGCTCCGCCGTCCCTGGGATTCTCCAGGCAAGAACACTGGAGTGGGTTTCCATTTCCTTCCCCAATGCAGGAAAGTGAAATGTGAAAGTGAAGTCGCTCAGTCATGTCCAACTCTTCACAACCCCATGGACTGCAGCCTACCAGGCTCCTCCATCCATGGGATTTTCCAGGCAAGAGTACTGGAGTGGAGTGCCATCGCCTTCTCCGTGGAGAGGGATGGAGGAGACAAAAATACAAGGACTGAATCAAAGAGGAGGATAAATGATCTTTACCAATGATATTCTCTTGCTTCTGAACATTTATTTATTCTATTTGTGGACAAAACAGAAGTATTTCCTGAAACTATTATGCTCTGTCCGCAAATATGAAACTCTGCCCTACTTACCCTCCCATATGTATTTCAAAGTCTATTGTTGTGCCTAGAGCCTTGTCCAACTCTTTACAACCCTATGGACTAAAACATGTCAGACTTTCCTGTCCTTCACCAACTCCTGGAGCTTGTTCAAACTCATGTCCTTCGAGTCGGTGATGCCATATCTCATCCTCTGTCATCCCCTTCTCCTCCCTCCTTCAGTCTTTCCCAGAATCAGGGTCTTTTCCAGGGAGTCAGTTCTTCGCATGAGGTGGCCAGAGTACTGGAGTTTCAACTTCAGCATCAGCTCTTCCAATGAATGTTCAGGACTGATTTCCTTTAGGATGTACTGGTTTGATCTCCTTACAGTTCAAGGGACTCTCAAGAGTCTTCTCCAACACCACAGTTCAAAAGCATCAATTCTTCAGTGCTCAGCCTTCTTCATGGTCCAACTCTCACACCCATACATGACTACTGGAAAAACCATAGCCTTGACTAGACGGACCTTTGTTGACAAAGTAATGTCTCTGGTTTTTAATATGCTGTCTAAGTTTGTCATAACTTCTCTTCCAAGGAGCAAGCATCTTTTACTATCAGGACTGCAGTCACCATCTGCAGTGATTTTGGAGCCCAAGAAAATGAACTCTGTCACTGTTTCCATTGTTTCCCCATCTATTTGTCATGAAGTGATGGGACCAGATGCCATGATCTTCATTTTTTGAATGCTGAGCTTTAAGCCAGCTTTTTCATTCTCTTTTTTCACCTTCATCAAGAGGCTCTTTAATTCCTATTTGCTTTCGGCCATAAGGGTGATGTCATCTGCATATCGGAGATTATTGATATGTCTCCCGGCTATCTTGACTCCAGTTTGTGCTTTATCCAGCCTGGCATTTCGTATGATATACTCTGCATATAAGTTAAATAAGCAGGGTGACAATATACAGGAGCCTTGATGTACTCCTTTCCCAGTTTGGAACCAGTCCATTGTTCCATGTCCTGTTCTAACTCTTGCTTCTTGACCTACATACATGTTCCAAGTCTATGCATCTGATAAAACTGATAATTTAAATATGTTTCCAAAGGAAGCACTAATCAGGACTCCCCTGGTGGTCCAGTGGTTAAAACACTGCATTTCCAAAGCAGAGGACTCGAGTTCAGTTCCTGGTGGGGGAACTAAGTTCCCATGTGCCACGTGACACCCCTCACCAGAACAAAGGAAGCACTGATCACTACTCTGAAATATCAAGCATTGACCGTCTAGAGCCCGGTAGCTAGACATGCCATTTGAAATCATTCAGCAAAGATCTCCAAAAGCCCAATGAATCCAGCCCCAAACACATTTCAATGTAACTGGGAAACAAATACTTGCCTGACTATTGAAAAGGAAGTATGTGGAAATCCTATGGTTCCATGGAAGGGAAACAGATCATCCTGCAATGGAGGCCAGCAGTGGGGAGCATATGTTCTGGAACATTTCTAATACAAATAACTTCTACCCTTTTGCTGCATGAATAGTAGGTGAAGATGACTATCCGGATCGGATCCTGGCCTCTCTGGTTGCTAGCTTTGTGACCTCGGGGAGGATGTTTCACTTCTCTGTCAATCAGTTTCATCAGCTATAAAAATGGGCATAATTATATTTGCTTCGTAGGTCCATTGTAAGGAGTGAGCAAGGTCCTGTGCGTGAATGAGCTCACTTAGTCCTTGCATGATAGGTGCTTAATGAGCATTAGTTGTTTTTCTTTTTTTTTTCTCTCATAATTTGAGACTAAAACTTCTGTTTGAAAGGAGCTCTGATTTTAACTACAAATATCACTACATCCAACTTGTGGGGCGGGGTGAGAGCTCAGATGAGAACTCCAATCAGGCTTCTCATCACATACTCATCAGCGTTCCAAAGCTGGCAGCAGTCAGATGTGGAATTTTAATTTCCCGAGACTCAGAAGTGGGGAGTTGTTTTTACCTCAAGGGATTGCGTGCATGGAAAATAAACTTTGTAAAACATCTGGCGTCGCACACGGGCACGTGGCTGTGTGGGTGTGTCCTCTTTGAGAGAGTGTTGCCAGCTAGAGTCATGAAGACATTCACCTAAGTTATACTCTAGAACCATTCTTGCTTTACGTCTCATATTTAGATCTACAGCCCACCTGGAATGTATTTTTGTTTATGGCATGAGAAAGGGAATGTATAATAACTACTGATTATCAGATAAAGCTGGGGAGGATAGTCAAGACAGGCTTATTCTTCAGCAGACTCTTCTTGATCCATCGGGCACTCTCATGACCTTGATCCTCCAAAACTACTGGGGTTCCCCTGCACCTTATCCCCCTTCCTTCTGGCCTTCTGGCTGCCTGTGTCAACTCTTTTTCCTGTTCTTCAAGCCAGTTTCCTATATAAACAGACGTACCTAGTTAGGGAACGAGACTCTTCTGGGGAAGAGACCATCCTTCAGAAGGGAAAGAGAAAGAGAAGAGAAAGAGAGACCACCCTTCAGAAGGATGGTCGTGGCGAGCCTCTGAAACGCTGGAGTGCAGGTGGACAATCGCAGTGGGATGAGCCGGCACCCCTCTTTTCTAATCTGTTTATATAAGCCTGGTGGGGATGGTGGCTGGGATGTGGACTGAGGCAGCAGAGACTGCTTGAGGACTTCTGCGCTGCCGCCGCTACTAAGTCGCATCAGTCGTGTCCGACTCTGTGCGAACCCAGGAGGACTTCCGTGAGGATCTGGCAATTGGACAAGTTCCACAGACCGACCTCCCATCCCATTGGGATGGGCACGCAGGGGAGCAAAGGCAATACAAAGAGAAAACTGCGGTCCAAACGGGCATGGGGCCCGCTTGACGATTTCACCCGAGTCTTCACCTGCTCACGTGCTTAAAGAAACGAGGAGCTCCGGCTCCCCCTGCAGGACAGATCCCCCGGTAACCAGGAGGGGCGTCGGTGATTCAGAATGCAACCTTCGGGGCGCTCCGTTTACACTGGGCTCTCCAACATCCCCGAAAAAAAAAATAACATTCTCACAGCTGAGCAGCTGGCAATAGTATTCATTAAAAACAACTAAAGCAGCCCATGAGTTGTCAGAGAGCCGCATGGCACCTGGAAAAATAGCATCCTCATATTTAAGGGGGAAAAAGAATAAAAGCTAAAAGGAAATAGAGAAAGAAAAGGAACTCTTCTATCTCAAAAGACACAGATTTCCCCAATTCTGAGAATGTGAATTACAGCCAACTTACAAAGTCCCTTGAAATTAACAGGTTATATTGGAAGAACTGCCACAGCCTTATCTAAAAGTGAGCAAGAAAAGCCCCATTATGATGAAAACAAAACAAAACAAATCTCTAAAGCATGCCACGGCCTAACACAAAGAAAAAAAGTTAAAATGTTTGCATATCACGTCCCCGAATAAGCACACCATACATTCCTGGAGGAACTTGGTTTGGGGACCAGCGAGTCAAATTTTCTGGCATGGCGGAACACAAAACACGGGAATTGTAGAGTTGTGGGTGGCCAGGGTATTTACGATGAGGCAGGAAAAGTTCAGGGCTAAGAAATAAGAATAATGAATGTGTACAGAGAGAAGTTGGAGAAGGCAATGGGAACCCACTCCAGCACTCTTGCCTGGAAAACCCCCTGGGCAGAGGAGCCTGGTAGGCTGCAGTCCATGGAGTCGCTACAAGTCAGACATGACTGAGCGACTTCACTTTCACTTTTCACTTTTCTGCATTGGAGAAGGCAATGGCAACCCACTCCAATGTTCTTGCCTGGAGAATCCCAGGGACGGAGGAGCCTTGTGGGCTGCCATCTATGGGGTCGCACAGAGTCGGACACGACTGAAGCGACTTAGCAGCAGCAGCACAGAGAGAAGTGTAAGTAGGGGTGGGAGATGGACAGAGAGTTTAAAACTTTCCAGGTTTAAATTTCATCATTCTTGGAGTCCAGCACCCTCCCATCCTGTACGCCGTACTAGCTGGTGTGTGCTCAATTACATCCGACTCTTTGCCACTCCATGGACTGTAGCTGTCTGGCTCCTCTGTCCATGGGATTCTTCCAGCAAGAATACTGAAGCGTGCTGCCATTTCCTCCCTCAGGGATGTCCCATGAGGCACACTTGAACTTTGATATCCGCTTTTTGAATAAGCTGCCTCAAGGGGGATTCTCTCCTTTCAATCCAGAATCCTAACAACTGCAGCAAGTGTGAGGAGACGGCCAGTGAATAGGGAGGCTGTCTTCCATACGCAGCGTTGTGACACAACACACCACCTCACTGACAAAACTCTCTCTGTTCCAGGGATGCTGACATCCACACAAAGTTCTTGAATCTCAGGTTACACACCAGAGAAATACATCCTATTGGATGTGTTCTGTCTGCAGTGGGCACCTCCAAGCCGCTGGGATGTGTGATTTAACTATTCTACCGCACCAAAGAAGGCTGTGGAACCTGGAGCTTCCAGGAAAGTCCTGCTTTAAAATATTCTGCTGACATCAGCCTTGACATTGCCCCAATTCTCCTGTAAGAATTTATGCTCATCCTTGCTCAGGATAACCCAGCTAAAACTGTCTCCCAGATTCACTCTTTCCAGTGGTCCAGTGATGAGCAGAAGATCATTAAGATCTTCTGTATCAAACACGCATCATGGGGCCAAAGAGATAATCACTTTTCATCTGAATTCCTGAAGTCCTAATGATGTTGACATCAAGCACCAATGCTGTGAATTCTGTGTGGCAGAAATACATTTTTAAAAGTCACTTACATTTTTCAAATTATAAGACCTTGAGCAAACTGCTTAAACTCTCTGGACTTCCGAATACTTTTCAGTAAGAGATATAACATGTACTTCTTCATATGATCATAGTGTATAAATACACAATAGAATGTGCTCAGTATAACACCTGGCCCATGATAAGCACTGAATAAATATAAGCTGTTATTATTATTATTAGAAGTACCTGGCTGCCTCTACCAACTCGATTTCAGAGGCAAGTGAACTCTGCCCCTTCCAAAAATATTTCAGATGCCACTCTGGCCATCAGAGATTCATTACTTTGGGTTGTCAAATAATCTCTACTGTAGCACAGGAAAATTCCCACTAGGAAATATGAAATACCACCTAATGGTCACTCAAGCCTTAAAAAAACTAGTTTTCCACATGGATTATTTCCTCCTATATGTTTTAATGAAAAGAAGAATGAGAGTAACCCTCAGCCTTTTAAAAGAGGCACGGATTTGGAGGACTGGCATGGGGGTAGGCTGATACCGCAGTCCTGTCTGTACTCACCAGACAGATGAGCTGTTCTCCTTATAGATACTGAGAGCTTCACAGTTTTAGAAACAGGTGCCTCTTTACCAGGTATATGGATTTTTTCTGCCATCTAATGGTCATTTTTGAGGACAACAGCATTTATGCCCACTTAGAAGGTGCTCCACCCTGGATAGCACATAAGAACTTGAGGCAATGGCACCCCACACCCCACCCCAGTACTCTTGCCTGGAAAATCCAATGGACGGAGGAGCCTGGTGGGCTGCAGTCCATGGGGTCGCTAACAGTCGGACAGACTGAGCGACTTCACTTTCACTTTTCTCTTTCATACATTGGAGAAGGAAATGGCAACCCACTCCAGTATTCTTGCCTGGAGAATCCCAGGGACGGGGGAGCCTGGTGGGCTGCCGTCTATGGGGTCACACAGAGTTGGACATGACTGAAGTGACTTAGCAGCAGCAGGTATCTCATATAAGTGGAATCATAATTTCACAGGTGTACATATATGTCCAAACACATCAAATTTTATGCATTAAATATGTGCACATCTTGCATGTTAATTACACTTTAATAAAGCCAGTTTTTTTTTTTTTAAAAAAGAAGCCAGTGGGAGTTTGCTGTATGACTCAGGGAGCTCAAACCAGGGCTCTGTGACGACCTAAAGGGGTGGGATGGGGTGGTAGGTGGGAGGGAGTTTCAAGAGGAAGGGGACATATGTATACCCNTTTTTTTTTTTTTAAAAAAGAAGCCAGTGGGAGTTTGCTGTATGACTCAGGGAGCTCAAACCAGGGCTCTGTGACGACCTAAAGGGGTGGGATGGGGTGGGAGGTGGGAGGGAGTTTCAAGAGGAAGGGGACATATGTATACCCATGGCTGATTCATGGTGATGTATGGCAGAAACCAACACAAGACTGTAAAGCAATTATCCTTCCATTAAAAGTAAATAAATTTTGAAAAAAAGAAGAACTCGCTGGCTCCCAGGCATCTTCTCCAGCTTCCAGCTTACTAAAACTAAATCAAGGAGAAATTATAACATTTAGACAGTCAACTAATTTGCTAGTCTCTAGTACTCTTGCCTGGAAAATCCCATGAATGGAGGAGCCTGGTGGGCTGCAGTCCATGGGGTCTCAAAGAGTTGGACACGACTGAGCGACTTCTCTTTCACTTTTCACTTTCATGCACTGGAGAAGGAAATGGCAACCCACTCCAGTGTTCTTGCCTGGAGAATCTCAGGGACAGGGGAGCCTGGTGGGCTGCCATCTATGGGGTCGCACAGAGTTGGACACGACTGAAGCGACTTAGCAGCAGCAGCAGCAGGACAAGAGCAGGATCAAGTGGGCGAGTGCAATGTTTCTGCATCAGCTTCCACTTGGGGGAGCTCTTCCTTCTTTATTGCCTTCCCTTGTAGCTCAGTTGGTAAAGAACCTGCCTACAATGCAGGATACCCCAGTTCAATTCCTGGGTCGGGAAAATCTCCTGGAGAAGGGAGAGGCTACTCACTCCAGGATTCTTGTACTTCCCTTGTGACTCAGCTGGTTAAGAATCCACCTGCTATGTGGGAGACCTGGGTTCAATCGCTGGTTGAAAAGACTCCCTGGAAAAGGGAAAGGCTACCCACTCCAGTATTCTGGCCTGGAGAATTCCATGCGGTCGCAAAAGTCGGACACGACTGAACGACTTTCACTTTCACTTAACCTCACTTCTAAGGTTGGAGTTAATCTGTATTTTCATAGTCCACTCTAAGTGACCCTTCTCCTGGCCACAGTGGTTGATTGAGGGTGGATGCATGATCCAACCTGAGTCAATAATCGATAAAATTTCTGCAGATATGTAAGAAATAGACTCTCTCCAATCCCTACTGGACATAAGCAAATATATATAGCCAAAAAATTCGCCGTCTTGGAACCAGAGGGGAGAGACTAACAAATTGGAGAAACCACCACAGAAAAGAGAGAAATGGAGATAGAAACTGAATCCTGGTTAGATCACTGTAGCCTTGGTTAAAGTCTCTCCTGAAGCTAGTCCTTCCTCTTCCCTGTCGGCCAATAAAGTTCACTGTTTATTGAAAGCAGTTGGAGTCGGATGTTCTGCCTTTTGAAATAATAATAGTAATAGTTATAATTCAAATAGGTCCCACACAAACTGTTCCTAGACTTTTCATTAGTTCTTGGAGACTCCTTTCTTCCCATCTCACCAGACTAAAGGGAAAATGTGGGTGAAAGCCCACCAGTGCTCACTGGGTTCTGGGGGTGCCGACTTGGTCATTAATAACTGGACCTGAGTAGAGGGAGAAGGCAGAGGCAAGGGTGACCCCAAGGGGATGCACTTGAGTTACTTCAGGACTGACTGCTATTTCCATCAAATTTGGAGGAAGGAGAAGAGGCTCAACGAGGTATAATCCAAATCTGAGAATTGTCCTCATGTTCAGTCACTTCAGTCATATCCAGCTGCAACCCCATGGACTGTAGCCCACCAGGCTCCTCTGTCCATGGAATTTTCCAGGCCAGAAAACTGGAATGGGTAGCCATTTGCTACTCCCAGGGGATCTTCCAACCCAAGGATCGAGCCTGTGTCTCCTTCATCTACACTGGTAGGGCCTTTAGGGCATGGACGGTGTGTTCATCTTCAGTCCGTCCCCTAGGAGACCCCCCAGGACAGTGTGCAATTAATGAAAAACAAATAACTGTAAGATACATTATCCAAAACCAATCAGAGAATAATTAAGTCCTGGGCTCTTCTGCGGGTCTGGTGACTGTGTCAAAAGTTCTGAGATGTTCTGCAATGCCTGCTGGTGAAGAGGAGCAGTCTGTCAGGGAAAGAGGTGGCGCTGAAGCTGTACCTGGAAGATGCCGGTGGAGAAAGGGCAGGAAGGCGCTCTGGGCTGGGAGAAGGACTTGGGCAAAGATGCTCTGCCTCCCCATCTGACTGAGGGGTTACACTGTGCAGGATTGTATCACTGCTCCAAATAACTGGACAGAGGGTCAGAGGGGAGCAACCAGGCAGGGACCCTTCCTGGCCTGACAGCCGGTGACTCATCGCGGTGGCTAGGGAAGTCAAGGGAGCCAGGAAGGAATTGCATTTGGGGGAAACAGGTCACAGAAAATTAAACAGACAACAAAAAAGGTTCTTCATTGCAACGTTCTACCTTCCTCAGCCAAGTCTGGAGACCATTTGGTGCCCTGCTATTGAAATCCAAGGAATAGGAAATGAGGCAGCTGGTGCTAATGTTTTGGGCTTCTTTTTTTCTGATTATGCACAAGATGGAGAGAAGGGAGAGGGGACCCTGAGCCACTGTGATCAGCAAATCCAGAAGCCAACTGCATTTGGGCTGCCTTTACCTCTGAAGGAATTTTCCAGAGGAAGAGTTACAGAGAATTTTCTATTTTAAAAGAGTCTCACTCCCATAATTGTTTCCAATTTAAGAAAAAAAAAAAAAAAAACTCTTCAAAAGGATAGCATTACTTCGAAGCAAGTTGTTTCCTACACATTTTAAAAAGAAAATATGGCACAACCTAAAGCAGCTTTCTGTCAGCTATCGGGGATTTGCATGAGAATGATCAAAGGAGCCCTTTTCCCTCTCTGAGATATATAAACGTATCAGGCTTCTCTTAAAAGGCTCTCTGAGTGTATGCAGTCGCTCTTCTATCATAACTGTTTACACTTACAGGCAATATAACTCTCATGGCTGGTTTTATGAATTCCTTAGCTGTCTGCAAAAGGAAGTACTTTGAAACATTTGAAAATCCATTCAAATCTTATTTTCTGGCAGCAGGTGACTTGAAAATGATTTTGCGCTCCTTCTTGTTTTCTGATTCTTTGAAGAGTGATGATGCCGACTGGCTTTACGACTTCCACAGGGAGACAGAGACAGAGTGAGATGAAAAGACCTGTGCCCTCACCCATCACCCTTATGCAGTTTACACCTGCCAAGTTCTTGGTGACCAGATTAGGTTTATCCCAAAGGAATAATGAGATAATTGTGGCATCGCATCCTGGAAACCTGCCCATGTTATTTTTTTCCATTTTAATATGAACACTATAAGGTTGAGCAAAGGTGGCGTGGGACAGTGGAAGAGGCAAGGAATTGGGTACCATTAAATCTGAGACGCAAATCCCAATTTGGCATGACTAATAACCTTTTAAATCTTCTGTTTACTTTATCCCTAAAATATGATAGTTATGTCCACTCCAAAAAGTACTGAGGGTTAAGTGAGATAATATACATCAAATATCTCCTATACATGATACACAGTATTGGTTCAAGGAACTGGTTTGATGCTTGTGGGGCAGGGGGTGGAAATCACTGCTAGTAACAGTATCATTATCAAGCTTTAAATAGTTATCCAGTGAAGGAAAACATTTAAATAGGAGAATCCATCTCAAATTATCCATGATGATGGCAAATGATTATTGTAGGAGTAATTAATATCATTGATAAGTAATAGGAAATTGATGTTTTTCCATGTGGGATATGTTTATTGTTTTATTAAGGCCAATATATGCTAATTTTCACATATTTAAATGATATAATTCTATAAAAGTGGGAAATGGAAGTTCCTTACAGTTTTACACCTTCCTGCTTTAAGATACAGTGATTATCCTTTCAAATTTGTTTTTGGGTATGTATAAAAATAGTGTTAGAACAAAATAATGGATCTTCACTCAAGAGTAGGACTGGATCTGGATGGGATGATGGACTCTTTTATCTCTAGGGCCTTATCTTTGGGATGGAGTCCATTGGAAACTTCAGACTTTTGATTTGCCTACAGCAAATTGGGCTTTTCGATTACTTTAACAGAGTGGTTGTGAGTTGTCTAAAAACATCAATATTTCCTATTGAACTTCCTAAGAAAGGTGATGGTTTTTATCGAAAGACAATTTCAAAAAGTTACAAATATGACTCATGGAAACATACAGTTAAGGACATGTCAACTATTTAATTCAATATATATTTAATAAGTTTAAAAAATCACTCAGATGGTACACCTGATTCAAAGTAGAATTCAAGAAACAGAATTGAAATAGTCATTCAACGGAAAGCCGAAATGGATTTGATAATGGTTGCAAAAGTGGTTAATGCTCTTCAGGGCCATAAACTGAAACCTTCGGAGGTTAGATTTCTGAACAGACAGAAATATAAAACTTAAGGTATAAATTCATAGTATCAATGCTCCCATCAAGTAATAAGGAACAAAGTTAAACATAGATGCACTTGCTTAGATCATTAAACAATCCTTGGATGAGACCTTTCAACAACACCTAGTTAGACTTTGAAAGGACATGCTGTTATCTTTTGCTTTATTTCAAAATTTTGGATGTTAACTATTCTTGTTATTTAAAATTGCTCTTGTTTTTTCTTTAAAGTCATATGTTCCTATTATCTTTTGACTCAAAATCTTTTCACCTATGTCTCTAATTTCCTTTTCCTGTCTTTCATTTATATATATATATATTCATAATATATTTCATTATATAACTTTTATAAAGATACAAGATCTTAAATTACCTTTACTTGCTCCTTTTAATCTTATAGATATATAAATGACTACAGTGAGACTGGTTCCTTGTCACCAGACTGGTCAATTCTATCTCCCATTCTAGAAGTGATTCCATCAAAACATAGTGATTAACTAGAAAGACTCCTGTCCTATTGTTACTTTTTGCGTATTTCTCTAAATTTCCAGCTTAGAATAAATTCCTCTGAGGCTCTATCCCACCCTCAAGACCACATAAGATTCTCATGTGTCCTAATGCACTTCTCACACTGCTGGAATACACTTGCTGGCTACCTGCCACCACCAATATACCTTCCTATTAACTTGCTATCCTAAATGGCAAAGACTGTCTTCGTCCCATTTCCTCTGGCCCTGGCTGATATTAGGCACTCAGTAAATAACAACAGAATCAAGGAATGATGTATTGACACTATTTGTATGATCAAGGAAGCAAATGTGAAAATAAAAATGAAAAATTAATTTAAAACTTCCTTCCTCATCTCCCCCAACCATAGTTTTGTTTTAATCATTCTACCAAACTTTGTTACTGAACTTAAACATAATAAAACTCCATCTTTTAATGTTTAATTAGTGCTTTTGCCTTTACTCAGATTATTTACTACTCTTTAGGTGACACAGCAAGATGGTCAAATTCTGAGTTTCTCAACTCAAAATTGAGCTCAGTTGTTCAAAACCAGCTTTCCTGAGTGTTAACACAGATTTAACTTTTGTGCCATAGTCAACAGTTATAAAAAGGACCTTTCCCTTGTAAGAGCTAAAGCCAGTTTTAAACTCTTCAAAAGGATAGCATTACTTCGAAGCAAGTTGTTTCCTACACATTTTAAAAAGAAAATATGGCACAACCTAAAGCAGCTTTCTGTCAGCTATCGGGGATTTGCATGAGAATGATCAAAGGAGCCCTTTTCCCTCTCTGAGATATATAAACGTATCAGGCTTCTCTTAAAAGGCTCTCTGAGTGTATGCAGTCGCTCTTCTATCATAACTGTTTACACTTACAGGCAATATAACTCTCATGGCTGGTTTTATGAATTCCTTAGCTGTCTGCAAAAGGAAGTACTTTGAAACATTTGAAAATCCATTCAAATCTTATTTTCTGGCAGCAGGTGACTTGAAAATGATTTTGCGCTCCTTCTTGTTTTCTGATTCTTTGAAGAGTGATGATGCCGACTGGCTTTACGACTTCCACAGGGAGACAGAGACAGAGTGAGATGAAAAGACCTGTGCCCTCACCCATCACCCTTATGCAGTTTACACCTGCCAAGTTCTTGGTGACCAGATTAGGTTTATCCCAAAGGAATAATGAGATAATTGTGGCATCGCATCCTGGAAACCTGCCCATGTTATTTTTTTCCATTTTAATATGAACACTATAAGGTTGAGCAAAGGTGGCGTGGGACAGTGGAAGAGGCAAGGAATTGGGTACCATTAAATCTGAGACGCAAATCCCAATTTGGCATGACTAATAACCTTTTAAATCTTCTGTTTACTTTATCCCTAAAATATGATAGTTATGTCCACTCCAAAAAGTACTGAGGGTTAAGTGAGATAATATACATCAAATATCTCCTATACATGATACACAGTATTGGTTCAAGGAACTGGTTTGATGCTTGTGGGGCAGGGGGTGGAAATCACTGCTAGTAACAGTATCATTATCAAGCTTTAAATAGTTATCCAGTGAAGGAAAACATTTAAATAGGAGAATCCATCTCAAATTATCCATGATGATGGCAAATGATTATTGTAGGAGTAATTAATATCATTGATAAGTAATAGGAAATTGATGTTTTTCCATGTGGGATATGTTTATTGTTTTATTAAGGCCAATATATGCTAATTTTCACATATTTAAATGATATAATTCTATAAAAGTGGGAAATGGAAGTTCCTTACAGTTTTACACCTTCCTGCTTTAAGATACAGTGATTATCCTTTCAAATTTGTTTTTGGGTATGTATAAAAATAGTGTTAGAACAAAATAATGGATCTTCACTCAAGAGTAGGACTGGATCTGGATGGGATGATGGACTCTTTTATCTCTAGGGCCTTATCTTTGGGATGGAGTCCATTGGAAACTTCAGACTTTTGATTTGCCTACAGCAAATTGGGCTTTTCGATTACTTTAACAGAGTGGTTGTGAGTTGTCTAAAAACATCAATATTTCCTATTGAACTTCCTAAGAAAGGTGATGGTTTTTATCGAAAGACAATTTCAAAAAGTTACAAATATGACTCATGGAAACATACAGTTAAGGACATGTCAACTATTTAATTCAATATATATTTAATAAGTTTAAAAAATCACTCAGATGGTACACCTGATTCAAAGTAGAATTCAAGAAACAGAATTGAAATAGTCATTCAACGGAAAGCCGAAATGGATTTGATAATGGTTGCAAAAGTGGTTAATGCTCTTCAGGGCCATAAACTGAAACCTTCGGAGGTTAGATTTCTGAACAGACAGAAATATAAAACTTAAGGTATAAATTCATAGTATCAATGCTCCCATCAAGTAATAAGGAACAAAGTTAAACATAGATGCACTTGCTTAGATCATTAAACAATCCTTGGATGAGACCTTTCAACAACACCTAGTTAGACTTTGAAAGGACATGCTGTTATCTTTTGCTTTATTTCAAAATTTTGGATGTTAACTATTCTTGTTATTTAAAATTGCTCTTGTTTTTTCTTTAAAGTCATATGTTCCTATTATCTTTTGACTCAAAATCTTTTCACCTATGTCTCTAATTTCCTTTTCCTGTCTTTCATTTATATATATATATATTCATAATATATTTCATTATATAACTTTTATAAAGATACAAGATCTTAAATTACCTTTACTTGCTCCTTTTAATCTTATAGATATATAAATGACTACAGTGAGACTGGTTCCTTGTCACCAGACTGGTCAATTCTATCTCCCATTCTAGAAGTGATTCCATCAAAACATAGTGATTAACTAGAAAGACTCCTGTCCTATTGTTACTTTTTGCGTATTTCTCTAAATTTCCAGCTTAGAATAAATTCCTCTGAGGCTCTATCCCACCCTCAAGACCACATAAGATTCTCATGTGTCCTAATGCACTTCTCACACTGCTGGAATACACTTGCTGGCTACCTGCCACCACCAATATACCTTCCTATTAACTTGCTATCCTAAATGGCAAAGACTGTCTTCGTCCCATTTCCTCTGGCCCTGGCTGATATTAGGCACTCAGTAAATAACAACAGAATCAAGGAATGATGTATTGACACTATTTGTATGATCAAGGAAGCAAATGTGAAAATAAAAATGAAAAATTAATTTAAAACTTCCTTCCTCATCTCCCCCAACCATAGTTTTGTTTTAATCATTCTACCAAACTTTGTTACTGAACTTAAACATAATAAAACTCCATCTTTTAATGTTTAATTAGTGCTTTTGCCTTTACTCAGATTATTTACTACTCTTTAGGTGACACAGCAAGATGGTCAAATTCTGAGTTTCTCAACTCAAAATTGAGCTCAGTTGTTCAAAACCAGCTTTCCTGAGTGTTAACACAGATTTAACTTTTGTGCCATAGTCAACAGTTATAAAAAGGACCTTTCCCTTGTAAGAGCTAAAGCCAGTTTGCACAGCATTTTAACTTTTAGTAAAGAACTGAATCAAAATGAGTTTCTTATCATAAATATTAGATGCCACTGTGACCAGTTGGGGTGTGTTGTCCAGCCAGTGCGTCCCTGTGTAACCGTGCCCATCTTCACTCCAGAACAAAGCATGGATATAAGAAATGCCAGATCACAGTTAGAGGATACTTGCTACACTGATGAGCTTTTCAAGGACCAAGGACCATTGATGAGTCAGGAGTAATACTTAAACCACTGGGCAATCTCATATTGCCGTAACGAGAACTGAAAGATGCTAGAGAGCTGAAATAGCAGAAAGCCAGCCTAACCACATTACTAATATCACTAGCAGGCAACATAGTGAGCACTCAGTAAGTGCCTGTTAATGCTGCTGCTCTCTCTTCTCCTGTGAAAGGCCCAATTCCCAATCCCCATCTGCCAGTTCTTACATACACACTGACCAAGCAAGAAGGAGCATTTTTCCCTAGGTCAGTTCAGGAGATCAGAAGTGAGGCCTCTAATGGAGGAACTGTCCAGTGTTGCAGTCATAAATAAATTAATAACTAGCGCTTGTGGGAGCACTTGATTTCTAACATTTGCCAGTTTCCATGTTATAAATACTTTCATCATCCCATCACCAATTGCAAGCTACCAACATGATTTCACTTAATCATATTCTATGATATTACATGAATTATATATATTAAATATTTCAGCTCCCCCCCTTTAGCTTCCTATAAGTAAAAATAAAAAATGAGTATTTAAAACACATAAGCAATGCTATCAACTAACATGACCTACTGGACAGATTATTCTGCCAAACAACAGCAGAATACTATTTTTTTTCCATTGCAAATTAAACATTTTTCAATACTGATGATATGCTGTGACATAAAATAAATCTTAATTATTTAAAAAGGCACAAATAAGACAGACTATGCTTTCTGACTGCAGAGGGTTGCATTTACAACAGAAGTTATTAAAAATTTTCCAGATATTTAGGAATTAAACAGGATACTTTCAAACAACCCATGGGTCAAAAGAGAAATCACAGAGAGAATTGAGATATCTTTTGAATTGAATAAAAATTGAACCAAAATATTTCAAATTTTTTAGAACAGAGTTGGAAGGGTGTTTGAAGTATAACTTACATTTTTAAATGCTTATATCAGAAAAAAAATAAAAGTCTTATATCAACAACACAGCTTTCACCTTAAGATGATGGAAAAAGAAGGACATATTTTACTAAATCTCAAGAGAAGAAAGGAAATACATATGAAAAAAGTAAATAGAAAACTAGAGACTATCAATTAAACCAAAGGGTTGTTTTTGTAAAAAGGCAGTCAAATTAACAACCTAGTAAGTACATTAGTCAAGGAAAATGAAAAAAATGTGTTGACTACCATTATTTGGAATAATAAAGGAATACCACTACAGATCTTACCTTAATAAAAGTAGAACAAGGAAATATTATAAAAAATCTGATGCTAATAAATTTGAAAGCTTAGGTGAACTAGACAAATTCCTTGAAAGATAAAAATATCCAGCATACACACAACAAAATAGTAAACTTCAATAGCACTGTATTTTAACTTTGTATACTGAATTTTTCTTACAATCCAAATAAGCTTTGTTTCACTGGTTAATTCTAACAAACACTAAAGAAAAAAATAACACATTTCATTCACAAAGTGCAGTTAACACTACATACTTCCACTGCAGGGGTCACGGTTTGACCTCTGGTTGGGGAACTAACATCCTGCATGCCATGTGGCATGACCAAAAAACAAAATAAAAATAAAGAGGTCATCCTGGCTCATCTGAGTAGAGCCTAAGTAATCACAAAGATCTTTGAAATGTGGAAGAAGAAGGCAGAAGAGTCAGTAACATGTATTGTGATGTGAGAAAGACTTGACTAGCCATTTATGGCTTTGAAGATGGGACGACATCATGAGCCAAAGAATGGGGGTGACCTCTAACAGATGGAAAAAAAAGAGAGAAAAGAAAAAATCTTCTTTAGAAGAGTACTAATGCATTTCAAACATATACAATTATATTTTAAGGTCCCCATAACCTGGTACTGATGAAGGAATGGACACATAGATCAACTGAATAGAATAGAAAAAATTATGTCTCAAATGCCTATGGAAATTTAGTATGTGATAAAGGTGACATCTCAGTTAAGTACAGAGGATCTTATCTTTGTAATAAATGTACTAGGTTAATTGAATATATATCCAATAAGGACCAAGGTAAAATTGTGTTCATCTATCATATTATGAGAAATTCCAAATGGGTTAGAGATCTAAATATAAAAAGTGAAATTATGTAAAAGATAGAAGAAATTGTGGATAAAAATCCTCTAATCTCTCTTACCAGGGGAAACCATTGTTAACAATGACTCAAATTCCAAAAGCAGTTAATCAAAACATTGTTAAACTGATTATATTAAATAAATTTTTTAAACTCAAGAGGAGTAAATCATTACATGAGGAAAATTTGCAATCATTCTGTGAAGGGTTAACATGTTTAATGTACAGTTTCCAAAAACAGAGGAAAAGTCAGTCAACTCTATAGCAAAAAAAAAAAAAAAAAAAGACAAGATATGGAAAAGTCACAGGAAAAAACTTAAATGGCTCTTAATCTCAATTCTATATTTAGAAATCACTTCTAAAGACACATGGTCAAACATAAAATATATTAACACGCCTGTTCACTGAAGTACTATCTGTAAGAGAAAACAACAGGAAACTGTTGAAATGATTAATCATTAGGAACTGGTTGGATAGTTCAGAGCACATCAATGTGAAGTATTATACAACTATATAAAGAATGAGGAATATATATCACTATGGTGTCATCTTAGGATATGCCATAAAATAAAAATGAAAAGATGACAAAGCATACATACATATAACATATGTTATATATATATATATACACACAATGCTACAATTTTACCTAAGAGAGGGTATAAATGTGCTTACGTCCATATTTATAAATGTTTCAATGAGAAGAGCAATGGGAGGAGAAAGCATAGTACAATGATTTAAAGCCTAAGGGAGTAGGGCAGAGAATAGAGGTGTATGTAAAAACAGAAGTTAGGTGGCTGAATTAATCTTGTTTGGTAGATCTGGTATTGGGGCTGATTTTGTCTTTCCAAAATCATAATGCAAATTTAAATTGTAAAAAGGTCCTAAAAATAAAACATAGGAGCTTTTTCATTTTCTAGGGCTGCCATAACAAAACAATGCACACTGGGCAGCCTGAATAGCAGCAGTTTATCTCCTCATGGTTCTGAGCCCACGGGTCTGAGATCAAAGCATCAGCAGGACTGTTTTCTTCTCAGAGTACCTCCTTGGTTCGTGGGAGATCATCTTCTCCTTGTGTCTTCACATGTCTCTCTATGTGAGTTTGTGTCATCTCCTGTCTTACAAGGATACCATATAGGATTAAGACCTAGCCAAATGACCTCATTTCACCTTAATTCTCACTTTAAGGACCCTATCTTTAAACACAGTCATGTTCTAAGGACTGGGAGTTAGGACTTCGGCATGTGAATCTTAGGGTACACAGCTCAGCCCATAATACTGCCCAGGAAAATATGTGGAGTTGGTGGCTTTTTGGACAGCCATACAGAGAAGGATTCCAAATGACAAGGGCACTCAATAATCAGACCGTACCTACCAGTCTGGTTGATATGGCTGAAGGATGAAAAGGAAATGCAGATGAGAGAGAAAAGGTTCCAAGGGACTAGTACACCCAGTAATCACATTGTACCTCCCTGATGGATACACCCCAGGGTGAAAGGTGCAGGCGACTATTTATGCTTGCGGTGCTGGCCATTCTACAAAAGCTGTGACACACCTCGGCTCAGCCCAACCGAGGTAAGGTGTTCTAGATGAGGGGCACGGATCTTGTGCCTTCAATCCCCAAGATCACGGGAGCTGGACCAATCTGCTCGTGACCCTGGAGGTGAAGGGAGGTAGACAGTCTTCCAAAGCCAGCCTGGTTTCTGTCTAATGGTGGATGGGGAAGCTGGGCCAAAGAAAAAATTCATGGTTTCTTTCATGCTCTCTGTTCCCCAGGGACCACCATGGGCCCTGCCTTCCTGCTGGTCTTTCCTTTGCTGCTGGTTCTGTCAACACCCTGCGATGCCTGTGAGTGTAAAATTCAGCATCCTCAGACATTTTACTGCACATCAGACATCGGTGAGTCAAGGGAGACATCAGAGAAACATCCGTCAAGGAGGGTGGTGGGTCTCACAACGGAGCGTAGAAATGCAGAGGTGGGGGAGCGCTGACGATGGGGAACAGGTCTCCAGGAGATTTAGGATGGGGGACTCTTAAGTCAATGACCCATTTCTTTCTCCTCCCAGTTATAATAGGTAATATACTGGAACACGGAAATGACACCGCACTAAAACGAAGCTACAGAATCAACCTCATTCAGGTGAGACCCAACACCTCCTTGCTTCTTATCCCCTTTCCCTCAAAATCAGTAAGCTCTCCAATCTGTGCTTACTGAGGGAGGTGGTTGTTTTCTGGATACCAGCAACTTCTATGAGAAACTGAGGTCCTGCCCTTTCGATCCCTCCCATCACAGATACTCAAGTTTCCCAAGAAGACTGCCCCCATCACTTCTATATACACACCCAAGGACTGGAATAGCTGTGGTTACGAGGTGAGGACTTCTCAACAATCACAGTTACTTATTGCAGGTGAGTACCCTGTCCACACTCAGCCCCTCTGCCTCGTGACCCACTCTACTGCAACTCTAGCACCGCCAAGGACCAAGGGCCCCTTCGCCATGATCTGACAGATTTTTCCAGGGAAGAATGCTGGACCGTCATTCACGGCTGACTCTGTACCCTGACAGCCTCGGGATTTCCAGATCCTCTGGGGCTGACTGCCTGGGGGCCAGAGCATGGCTCTCCCTGGGGATACCCACACATGCTGTGCTGACTCTCAGGGTGTGCTCTCTGATCACTGCAGGCTATCTGAGAAAGGGGGCACTGTACTTCACAAGATGCCACCTGGTATATTTCTGGTACCTTCTCACCAACGAGCAGAGGTTAGGTTTCCAGGCGCTGTACAAAAGGGGGTGCAAATGTCAGGTGAGTGGCCTCCCCAGCCTTTTTGCTCTACTGCCCAGGCACTGGTGCATGACTTGCCCCATCCCCTTGTGCCCAGAGTTCCCTCCCACCTACCTCCTTCTGTGGATGACCCCTACTCTCTCACCTTCCTCCTCTTCCCTGGCCTCCTCTTCCAGGTTCCATTCTGTCCCTCACCCCCTCAACACCTTTAGACTCTACCTGTATTCAGATCCCTGTTGCCCTCATGTTTTCAAGAGTGGGGTAGTGAACAGGAAAAGGCACAGCATTGCGACAAGCCCTGGATCTCCCTCTCTCTCTAGATTCAGCCGTGCCTTTTCTGCTGGCGCCATTGCCCCCAGCCTGGTGATCGAGGGTGTGTGTGGGAGCAGAAAGACTGCAATTACAACATATGGGAAGGAGACCAATCCCTGTACTCCATGTGTGCCCCCAGGCGCGATGGTCACTGTGGATGGACCAGAATCGACACCGTAAATTATCACCCCGAGACCACTCCTCCTTCAGAAACAACCCCTGAAATGATGCCTATTATATGATAGGGTTTTAATATTCTGGTTTTTGACCTGGCTATTCTTAATAGAACTGAGTCAGTTTTGTATATAATACATTAATTGATAGGTACACTTGTTTCATTTACTTTCAACAAGTAGTGTATGATCAATAAAAGTATAAAAATAAATCCTAAGTTGACAAAAACAACCCTGGTAACAAATTCCTTTTATCTTCTCAAGATGCTTCAATCATCTTTTATTTCTTATTTGTCCAGCAACAGCGCACCTGACCCTATTCCTTCTCATTCCAGAGTTTCCGACATTTCCTCATCTTACCAAAAGCAAGAGCCCAATGCCCATACAAAGGGATAAATCCAGAAATACTTGAATCTGACTCCCCCTGACATGCCCTAATGACAAGCATGAGGGTACATTTCAGAGTACATTTCCCACATGACAAGCATGAGCAAGAATTACTGTCGGAAATGACACCGCACTAAAACGAAGCTACAGAATCAACCTCATTCAGGTGAGACCCAACACCTCCTTGCTTCTTATCCCCTTTCCCTCAAAATCAGTAAGCTCTCCAATCTGTGCTTACTGAGGGAGGTGGTTGTTTTCTGGATACCAGCAACTTCTATGAGAAACTGAGGTCCTGCCCTTTCGATCCCTCCCATCACAGATACTCAACTTTCCCAAGAAGACTGCCCCCATCACTTCTATATACACACCCAAGGACTGGAATAGCTGTGGTTACGAGGTGAGGACTTCTCAACAATCACAGTTACTTACTGCAGGTGAGTACCCTGTCCACACTCAGCCCCTCTGCCTCGTGACCCACTCTACTTCTGCAACTCTTAGCACCGCCAAGGACCAAGGGCCCCTTCGCCATGATCTGACAGATTTTTCCAGGGAAGAATGCTGGACCGTCATTCACGGCTGACTCTGTACCCTGACAGCCTCGGGATTTCCAGATCCTCTGGGGCTGACTGCCTGGGGGCCAGAGCATGGCTCTCCCTGGGGATACCCACACATGCTGTGCTGACTCTCAGGGTGTGCTCTCTGATCACTGCAGGCTATCTGAGAAAGGGGGCACTGTACTTCACAAGATGCCACCTGGTATATTTCTGGTACCTTCTCACCAACAAGCAGAGGTTAGGTTTCCAGGCGCTGTACAAAAGGGGGTGCAAATGTCAGGTGAGTGGCCTCCCCAGCCTTTTTGCTCTACTGCCCAGGCACTGGTGCATGACTTGCCCCATCCCCTTGTGCCCAGAGTTCCCTCCCACCTACCTCCTTCTGTGGATGACCGCTACTCTCTCACCTTCCTCCTCTTCCCTGGCCTCCTCTTCCAGGTTCCATTCTGTCCCTCACCCCCTCAACACCTTTAGACTCTACCTGTATTCAGATCCCTGTTGCCCTCATGTTTTCAAGAGTTGGGTAGTGAACAGGAGAAGGCACAGCATTGCGACAAGCCCTGGATCTCCCTTTCTCTCTAGATTCAGCCGTGCCTTTTCTGCTGGCGCCATTGCCCCCAGCCTGGTGATCGAGGGTGTGTGTGGGAGCAGAAAGACTGCAATTACAACATATGGGAAGGAGACCAATCCCTGTACTCCATGTGTGCCCCCAGGCGCGATGGTCACTGTGGATGGACCAGAATCGACACCGTAAATTATCACCCCGAGACCACTCCTCCTTCAGAAACAACCCCTGAAATGATGCCTATTATATGATAGGGTTTTAATATTCTGGTTTTTGACCTGGCTATTCTTAATAGAACTGAGTCAGTTTTGTATATAATACATTAATTGATAGGTACACTTGTTTCATTTACTTTCAACAAGTAGTGTATGATCAATAAAAGTATAAAAATAAATCCTAAGTTGACAAAAACAACCCTGGTAACAAATTCCTTTTATCTTCTCAAGATGCTTCAATCATCTTTTATTTCTTATTTGTCCAGCAACAGCGCACCTGACCCTATTCCTTCTCATTCCAGAGTTTCCGACATTTCCTCATCTTACCAAAAACAAGAGCCCAATGCCCATACAAAGGGATAAATCCAGAAATACTTGAATCTGACTCCCCCTGACATGCCCTAATGACAAGCATGAGGGTACATTTCAGAGTACATTTCCCACATGACAAGCATGAGCAAGAATTACTGGGTGAGGGAGGAAGAATATTCCTTAATCCCACTGAATCAAAACTCCTCTGCAAATATAAACATCATTCTTTGTCATATTAAAGTCCTAAAAATAAAATATAAAACTCAAACTTCTATAAGGCCACAAAGAGGAATATTTTTCAGAACTTCAAAACCTAAATGGTACACAATATGAAGGAAAATATTAATAAATTTGACCACTTTAAAAATAAAATATCCTTTCAAAAGTAAAATAAAGTACCACAAACACTGTAAAAATATAAAAATAGGTAATAAAATAATAAAAATATAAGATGAAGACATAGATTGGAATTATAGAGGACTTAACAGCATTATGGTAAAAATTAGGTCTGAACAATGAATGTTTTAAGAAATTAATTGAAGTTTGAACTCAAATTTTTCAACTTGAAAATTTTCCATGGGCCTTCTGAAAACAGTGTCTTCTCTCTATTCATTTTATTCAGTTAACTGTTTTAATTTTGGAATAATTTTGGGTTTTTAAAAAAACGGTGCCAAAATGATGACAGAAAATTCACATATCCTTGACCTAGTTTGCCCTAAAGATAACATCTTCCGTAATAATGGTACATTGGTCAAAACTAAGTAATTAATCTGAGCACAACACTATGGACTAAAACCTCAACCCAGATATCCCATCCCTAGTGTCCTTGACCCAGGGAGCGATTCTGTAGTCCTCATGCTGGCCTGCTTTCAGGATATTCAAAGGTTCTTTCGTGTGGTTGAGCTTACTGCTGTTGACACCACTGTACTCATCCTTGGGCGCATATCCCCATTCACTTTCATCTCTTTTCCTATATGAACAGCAATCAGAGGGTGAGATGAGTCCCTGGGAAAACACAGGAACTGGATGTGTATGTATTGGGGGGCATATATTTTAAAACTAATTTTTTAAATGTGTACGACATAATGTACTTTATGCCATTTTTTTCCTTATGATTTCAAGTGTGGAAATATTCTCAGTAGGTCATGCTTCATATACCTACAAGAAGTGCTTTAATGGTGTACAAAAAAACAAAAAATGTCCTGTCCTGGTCAGAGTGTACAT
Organism: Oreotragus oreotragus; assembly: GCA_006410675.1. Lineage (NCBI taxonomy): Eukaryota > Metazoa > Chordata > Mammalia > Artiodactyla > Bovidae > Oreotragus > Oreotragus oreotragus. The sequence continues at coordinate 95,681 of SJYX01000116.1, forward strand.
TAATTACCTGAGTATCAATTAATTGCCTCAGTTTACCAATGGTTTCAATTTGCTCCAGAATATTTATTACTGTGGGCCTAACATCACTGAACTGAAGATTTCTTGAGATGTTAACAAGGTTGAGATGTACTCTCACCTCACATGACAATGCTATGAACAATGGCTTTCAGGAGCATCTGGAGAAGCTTTAATCATTTCACAATTACTCTAGGCCTTCTCTTTATTCCCAAAAGTGGTGGCTATATTCTTCTCTTTTCCCTTTAGTGCTTACTGTTTGCTAACTTTAGTTTGACTGCTGCTAAAGACGCTTACTCCTTGGAAGAAAAGTTATGACCAACCTAGACAGCATATTGAAAAGCAGAGACATCACTTTGCCAACAAAGGTCCATCTAGTCAAGGCTATGGTTTTTCCAGTGATCATGTTTGGATGAGAGAGTTGGACTGTGAAGAAAGCTGAGAGCCAAAGAATTGATGCTTTTGAACTGTGGTGTTGGAGAAGACTCTTCAGAGTCCTTTGGACTGCAAGGAGATCCAACCAGTCCATTTAGAAGGAGATCAGCCGTGGGATTTCTTTGGAGGGAATGATGCTAAAGCTGAAACTCCAGTACTTTGGCCACCTCATGAGAAGAGTTGAAGTGAAGAAGTGAAGTCGCTCAGTCGTGTCCGACTCTTTGCGACCCCATGGACTGTAGCCTACTAGGCTCTTCTGTCCATGGGATTTTCCAGGCAATAGTCCTGGAGTGGATTGCCATTTCCTTCTCCAGGGGATCTTCCCAACCCAGGGATCGAACCCGGGTCTCCTGCATTGTAGACAGACGCTTTACCATCTGAGCCACCAGGGAAGTCTGAGAAGAGTTGACTCATTGGAAAAGACTCTGATGCTGGGAGGGATTGGGGGCAGGAGGAGAAGGGGACGACCGAGGATGAGATGGCTGGATGGCA
>SJYX01000116.1:109045-120399 GCA_006410675.1 Oreotragus oreotragus
TGTATTCTTGACACCTCTTCTTAATATCTTCTGCTTCTGATAGGTTCATACCATTTTTGTTCTTTATCTAGCCCATCTTTGCATGAAATGTTCCCTTGGTATCTCTAACTTTCTTGAAGAGATCTCTAGTCTTTCCCATTCTGTTGTTTTCCTCTATTTCTTTGCATTCATCACTGAGGAAGGCTTTCTTATCTCTCCTTGCTATTCCTTAGAACTCTGCATTCAAATGGGAATATCTTTGCTTTTCTCCTTTGCTTTTCACTTCTCTTCTTTTCACAGCTATTTGTAAGGCCTCCCCAGACAGCCATTTTGCTTTTTTGCATTTCTATTTCTTGGGGATGGTCTTAATCCCTGTCTCCTGTACAGTGTCACAGACCTCCATCCATAGTTCATCAGGCACTCTGTCTATCAGATCTAGTCCCTTAAATCTATTTGTTCTTTCCACTGTATAATCTTAGGGATTTGATTTAGGTCATGCCTGAATGGCCTAGTGGTTTTCCCTACTTCCTTCAATTTAAGTCTGAATTTGGCAATACGGAGTTCATGATCTGAGCCACAGTCAGCTCCTGGTCTTGTTTTTGCTGACTGTACAGAGCGTCTCCATCTTTGGCTGCATAGAATATAATCAATCTGATTCCAGTGTTGACCATCTGGTGATGTCCATGTGTAGAGTCTTCTCTTGTGTTGTTGGAAGAGGGTGTTTACTATGACCAGTGCATTTTCTTGGCAAAACTCTATTAGCCTTTGCCCTGCTTCATTCTGTACTCCAAGGCCAAATTTGCCTATTATTCCAGGTGTTTCTTGACTTCCTACTTTTGCATTCCAGTTCCCTATAATGAAAAGGACATCTTTTTTGGGGTGTTAGTTCTAAAAGGTCTTGTAGGTCTTCATAGAACCATTCAACTTCAGCTTCTTCAGCATTACTGGTCAGGGCATAGACTCGGATTACTGTAATATTGAATGGTTTGCCTTGGAAATGAACAGAGATCATTCTGTCATTTTTGGACTACATCCAAGTACTGCATTTCAGACTCTTTTGTTGACTATGATGGCTACTCCATTTCTTTTAAGGGGTTCTTGCCCACAGTAGTAGATACAATGGTCATCTGAGTTAAATTCACCCATTCCAGTCCATTTTAGTTCACTGATTCCTAAAATGTCGACGTTCACTCTAGCCATCTCCTGTTTGACCACTTCCAATTTGCCTTGATTCATGGACCTAACGTTCCAGGTACCTATGCAATATTGCTCTTTACAACATCAGACTTTACTTCCATCACCAGTCACACTCACAACTGGGTGTTGTTTTTGCTTTGGATCCACATCTTCATTCTTCCTGGAATTATTTCTCCATTGACCTCCAGCAGCATATTGGGCACCTATCAACCTGGGGCATTCATCTTTCAGTGTCCTATCTTTTTTCCTTTTCATACTGTTTATGGGGTTCTCCAGGAAAGAATGCTGAAGTGGTCTGCCATTCCCTTTTCCAGTGGACCACATTTTGTCAGAACTCTCCACTATGACCCATCTGTCTTGGGTGGCCCTACACAGCATGGCTTAGTTTCAAGGCTGTGGTCCATGTGATTAGACTGGTAGTTTTCTGTGACTGTGGTTTCAATCTGTTTGCCCTCTGATGCCCTCTCTTGGTGCCTACCATCTCACTGGGGTTTCTCTTAGTGTGGACATGGGATATCTCTTCATGGCTGCTCCAGCAAAGCGCAGCCTCTGCACCTTACCTTGAAAGTGGGGTATCTCCTCTCCACCGCTACCCACTGCTCCAGCACCACGTAACCACCACTCACCGCTCCCCTCTCCCACGTAAGTCAAAGACAAATATCATGATATCAGTTATATGTTGAATTACAGACATAGAAAACAAATGTATAGTACCAAAGGGGAAAAGGAAAAGAGGGAGAGATAAATTAGGAGTATGGGACTAACAGGTACACACTATTATGCATAAAATATATAAGTATCAAGGATTTGCTTTATAATTCCAGGGTCTATATTCAATATCTTGTACTAACCTACACTGGAAAATAATCTGAAAATGCATATATATGTAACTGAATCACTTTACTGTACACTGAAACTAACACAATATTGTAAATCAACTCTACTTCAAGTAAAAACAAACTCCAGGGAGGAATGTGTGTGCGTGTGCATTTCCTAAGGCCACAGTTCTATCAAATTCAACAACTCCAAGTATTCCTATTACAAGAATCCAGATCAAGAAAGAAAATACACACTTCAGTGTTACTAGATTTGAGGAGGTTGGCATGGCATCTATGAGGGTCTTATTCAAGTTATTTAAGAACTGACTGTTCACAGAGTTGAGACGGCTGCTGCGTTTCATACATTGGACTCCCTGAACACAGGGCAGGAGAGACCCTGCCTGTACGACTGTGAGAGTATGAGTAAGCAGTGACCACCATCCTTATAGAAATCTCTCTGGAGAGTGCAGAAAGTGGAGCAAAGTCTACCACATCTTTTAAAAAATATTTATTTGTATTTATTTGCCTGCAGGTCTGAGTTGCAGCACACAAACTCTTCGCTGTGGCATGTAGGATCTAGTTCCCTGACGAGGGACTGAACCTGGGCACCCTGCATTGGGAGTGTGGAGTCTTAGCCACTGGACAACCAGGGAAGTCTCTACCACATCTTAATTCTGTGTCTTGTTCCAGGAAAACAATAGGAGCAAGATGGAGCAGAAGATGAAGGACTGGCAGAGTTCTGGGAGCAGAGGCAAGGAATAAACAAGACAGTGGGTGGAGCAACAGTAGCAAGTAAAGCAGGTGGCAGTGACAGAGAAAGGGGAAAATCAGGAGCTCATGGAATAAAAATAAAGGACAAAAACAGGTGAAGACAAGGGGTTGAAGAAAGGTCAAGGGTACAGAGAGGAGAGGAGAAAAGGAAGAAGGAGGGGGAGGCAGCAAGGCACACAGAGAGTGAGTGCCAGGTCCTGGGTTGAAGGAACAGCAGGTGGGTCATTCATGGTAGAATGACCTGTCCTGCAGACATCAAGAAGGCATGTGAGTTACACTCTTTTCTGCATTTCATGCTATATCTATTTGATTTTTATCTCTTGTTACTCAAAACTGCTCATAAAGACAGAAGCCAAACTTGGAAGGTGAGCATGGTGTGTCCACCCTGGGGTTTAAGTGAATCTAGCCCTGAGGGCCCCCAGAAGCCCTGGGCAAGAAAGCAAACCACCATGGATAAGCAGTCCCAGGAGGGAGTACAGTGTTCCAAGTTACTACAGACACACCACGGCTGTATTTCTTGTCTGTTGGCCAAAGTCGAGGGTTCCGTGCCGGGGCAGTCAGAGAAGGCAAAGGGCTCGGAGTGTGTGAGTTCCTCCTAAAGGAGGTATTTTTGCTGGAAAGTCCTCTCAGGACTGTAACCATGGTATTTTTCCTCATCACTTGCCAAGACAAATTTGGATTTCCCCTCAGGAGATCTGACCATTTTCAGAGGAAAGAGAAAGGATGGTATGGCACTCGGGAATATGTGTGCGGTGAGGGAATGGGTTTTCGTATTGAATGAGGACCCGTCAGACTCCAGACACCCTGCATGTTCTCTCAGACAGAGGAGGGTGGAGAACCTTCCATTTTCTAAGGGAGATATACATGGGGCCAAGTGGGTAGGGCTTCCCTGGCCATGTGCTCTCACAGGGTCGAATTCTAGAATAAAAGCAGTAATAGCTGAGTGGAAAGAGATGCATGCAGCCCTCATGTCTAGGAACTCAAGATCCCACTCGTGTACCTCCAGCCATGTCTCAAAGTCACAAAATGTGCAGTCTCCATGCGCCCACACCCAGGATCTGTTCCTCAACCACCTGACCTGGGTGAATTCTCACCCCTGAGAACTCAGTGTTGAAACACCAGAGCAAAGCACCCTGCATTCTTAACAGACCCCTCCCCACAACTTCTAAGTAAGAATCCAGTGGTGTAACAGTGCACAAGAGCAGGCCTGCCCCAGCATGGTGATGAGGCGCAGGGAGGTTTTGAGACCGCCAGGAAACGTGGGAGGCGGCAGCATGGGGGACGTGGAAGGGTTTAGGAAAAGACCTCCCTGCAGTTTTCCTGTCTTTAAAGATGCAATAGTGACAGAATGCAGATACATAATTCTAGTGACTTATATTGCTTTAGACTCCTCAACTATGAGATGCAGATAATTACAGAACTTCTTTTACAGAATTACTGACCAGGTTACATACTTAATGCACAGAATTCAGTTGAGGTTACACTTGAAACAGAGCAAACGCTCAATAAATTTGGATTTGTACTGTATACTCCATGGTTAATAGCTTTTGTTACTAACATTGCTCCAAGAAATAAGGATCAATCTCTTTTATGCCTCATAGTACTCATAGAAATATATATTTCCCCCCAAATTTACAAGTATCTTTTCATTCCTAATTATAGTATTAATTTCAATTATACTGCTAGTATAAAAGTAAAAAGATAATATCAATACATCATGGTGGTGGTGGTTCAGTTGCTAAGTCATGTCCAATTCTTGCGACCCCATGCTGGTAGTCCACCAGGCTCCTCTGTCCATGTGATTTTCCAGCCAAGAATATTGGAGTGGTTGCCATTTCATAACTATCCCAATTTTGTACATATTAAAAGCCAACAACAGGATTCACCAAGGTATACAGCATTAATCATGGCTATACTGTTATTTAATGCAAATTAACAATGTACTGAAATCATCCCATGGGCTTCCCAGGTGGCGCTAGCAGTAAAGAACCCACCTGCCAATGCAGGAAAGGTAAGAAACTTGGGTTCGATCCCCGGGTCAGAAAGATCCCCTGGAATAGGAAACAGCAGCTCACTCCAGTATTCTTGTCTGGAGAATCCCACGGACAGAGGAGCCTGGCGGCCTATGGTCCATAGGGTTGCAGAAAGTTGAACATGACTGAAGCAACTTAGTGTGTGCACACACACACACACACACACACACACACTGCTGCTGCTGCTGCTGCTAAGTCACTTCAGTCGTGTCCGACTCTGTGTGACCCCATAGACGGCAGCCCACCAGGCTCCCCCATCCCTGGGATTCTCCAGGCAAGAATACTGGCGTGGGTTGCCATTTCCTTCTCCAATGCATGAAAGAGAAAAGTGAAAGTGAAGTCGCTCAGTCTGTCCGACTGGTAGCGACCCCATGGACTGCAGCCCACCAGGCTACTCCGTCCATTGGATTTTCCAGGCAAGAGTACTGGGGTGGGATGCCATTGCCTTCCCCGACACACACACACACACATACACACATAAATCATCCCTGTTTCCTAAAGGGAAACCAATATTCCCAAAGAGAATGCCAGCATACTTATGACGACTTTCTTGGCCCTGGTTATGAGGGTCCCAGGATAAGAAAGAACTCTGTAGGATGTCACAAATTGCAGAGATTAATCCCCACAGTCGTTATTCCCCATTTTTCTTCAAAGTTGGCCATACATTTTCTTGGACGTAGGACTTGTCCCTACACCCTTATCCCATGCTGGCCTCTCTGCAGACTGAGGCCATGCCCTGGTCTTTCCCTTTCCTCTGAGAATGCCCAGGTCCAGGCAAGCACAGAGCCAAAACATACCCCTAACAAACAACATGCAAGCCTTTTTAGGCTGTAACCACACACTGCCTTTGGCCTCAGGAGAAAGTCACAGTTAGGTTAAGGATCAGCTGCTTGTCCCCATGCTCTCTTCCAAGGCCTCTCAGCACCACCAGTGTACTCATGTGAGCTCGCCTGCATAAGCCAGGGGTTAGAAATGGTACACTGTATTCTGTGATGACGTAATAGTCAGAGATATCAGTGCAGCGACAATTCATGTCTATTTCACTATATACTCAGATACACAGAGGCAGCGATAATTATAGTTATGCTAATATACAAAGTTAGCTGTACATATCATCTACTTACTAAATAGAAATTTATTGAATACTTAGCTATTCATTTGTTTGTTCTTGGCTCTGTTTCCTGGGCATACCTAGAAGCACTGACACCCTGAAAACAATGAGCATGTTTGGTGCCCAGACTGTGGCTTCCAAACGCCAAAATCCATTAAAAAGAAACCAGAGCCCTTTAGCAAAAGGGTTGAATACAGAGCTGGGGCAGGTAAAACAGAAGATGAACTCGTCTATGTTAAAAGGACACACAAATCAATATGAAAGGACTCCCAGTGTCCAAGGCTGGAAAATTTTCCTAGAAAACTATAGAACAACTGGAACAATTAAAACATGGGACAAATTTTCTAGAAAACTAAATATATAATATTGAATTCCACCTCAAAGAGCAAAATGAACATCTATCAGGCCATACCAATATTAATAAAATATTGAATAAGCTAAATAAATGGGAAGAGGGGGAAAATATTCCATTTGGAAGAATTCCAAATAACATGTTGAGACACCTGCCTTCTAAGAAGTGGAAATTCATTTACTTTCCCTTAAGTATGAGGTGGACTTGCCATATCCCAAAGAAGAGAATATAGAAAGAAGAAAATAGCGATTTTATAACAGAGAAATACAGAAGAAACCATCTTAACCAAGCAATCAAGACTAATTTCAGCAGTGATAATTTTTACTGATATCACACATCCCCTGACATAATGCAATGAGAAAATAACTCTGAGTATACTTTAGAAATATGCTTTTTCTCTTTTCAAAGTGAAATTTACTTAAATATGTAATGAAGACATTATATTTAAATTACAATTCTTCATAAACCTGTTATAACACTGTAGTTGTTGTTCTTGTTTAATCTCTCAAGTTGTGTCTGACTCTGTTGTGACCCCATGGATCATAGCCCACCAGGTTCCTCAGCTCATGGGTTTTCCAGGCCAGGATACTGGAGTGGGTGGCCATTTCCTTCTCCAGGGGATCTTCCTGACCCAGGGCTCAAATCCACACCTCCTGCATTGGCAGGCAGCTACTTTACCACTGAGCCACCGGGGAAACCCCTGTTATACTAAATTTATATGACTATATCTATAATCGCTACCTTTAATGCAATAAATAAATAAATAAATGCTGACAGCTACAGGTTTGCCCTCATTTTGTTATTGAAGCTTCTCATCTAGTATCCACTAAGTTAATGCAAAAAAATTCATCTCGAAATTTGACTACTGGAGTGTAGGGGTCTTGCCTTCTGGTGTTTCAGGATGTTTGATGAGAATGTGACCAAATGAGGTTCTTCCCTAGGAGACTGCAATTCACACTGTTAATGACAGGAGATGAAGAGGTCTAAACCTTCATGATGCATATACCTGTTGAAAAATATTCTTAGTAATTTGCAGATTTTCTTATAAGCATGTTCCAAATTTCCTTCACACACTCTGAGCTCACTTTTCCTTTTTGCAAGCTAAGGCAGGAGTCCCTAACCTTTGGGCCACAACTGGTACCTCCTGTCAGATCAGCAGCAGCATGAGATTAGAAATAAAGCACTCAGGGGGCTTCCCTGGTGGCTCAGCAATGAAGAAGCTGCCTGCCAAGGCAGGAGATGCGAGTTTTCACTCCCTGGGTTGGGAAGAGCCCCTGGAGAAGGAAATGACAACCCATTCCAGTATTCTTGAAATCCCAAGGACAGAGGAGCCTGGCGGGCTACAGTCCATAAGGTTGCAAAGAGTCAGACATGACTTAGCAACTAAACAACAATAACAAAGTACACCATAAATGTAACACGCTTGAATCATCCTGAACCACCCCTCCTCTTCCTGGTCTGTGGAAAAACTGTCTTCCATGGAACTGGTCCTTGGTGCCAAAACGGCTGGGGACCTCTGGGCAATGGAGATTTTAGGAATCTGTGTAACACTTGGTTCATATCACCACTGCTTGTCAGGGAGGTGAGTAAGGCACACAAAAGATAGGGATCAGGTCTACTAACTTAAGTGATCTGGGGGTACAGCTAACTCCTGGTCCTGTCAGCACAACACTTCCGTGTGGATGTAACTATTCCTGTTTCCACCTATGGTTCTATATTTATGCTTTAGGAATGACTAACGTTAGAGTGGAAAAAAAAAAAACACCACCACAACAACAAAGAGTGAAAAAATTTTAGTGGACTTTCCCAAGCTAGGCAATTGCCTTTCTAAATATTATTTTATGATCTTGGCCCTAAATGATTCACCTAAGAAAAACCAGACAGCAAGATAGCATCACTAAACCTGTGAATTCATCCGTGATGCCGCACCAAATGTTACTAATCCCAGCACCAGATGTGCGGCTACTTTGAAGGGTGATGAAGGGTGACGTTCTGGGGCTCTGTGGCTGGTGAGTTAGATGCTCTTCTTTGAAGATCTTTATAGATAAAATAAACAACTATTAATGAAATGATTAAATAGGGCCCGAGAAGATCCTCAGAGCCTGGGGTCTGGGCTTAGGCAAACAAACCGGTCCATTAGATTGTAAGTGACAGAAAACTAACGTAAGCAAAAGAGGAAGAATTTATGGGATCTCCCAAGTGGGAAGTCCAACACTGTCTCTGGCTTGAGACCTGGCTTGATGCAGAGACTCAGCAGCTTCAGGGCTCTGGTCCGTCTCTCCACCTCCCACTCTTCTTGAGTCTTCTGGTATCTTTCCTTAGATGGGTTCCCTTGTCAGCTCAGCCACCCCACTGACAGAAGGCAGTCTTTGCTCTCTGCTGGCATAGAAAGTTCCAAGGAGACTGCCCCCCAGGGTCACGTGCCCTTCACTGATCAGTCGCTAAGGTCTGGGCTGAGATGCTCTGATTGGACTGGCTTGGCCCAAGCCTTGGCTCCTCTGTCCAGGGGAGGGTGGGGCCGGGTGATTCAGGGAGCAGAGGGGCCACGTGGGTGAGGGAGGAGAAGAGAAAAGGGGAGCACCATCTTCAGAAGACAGGAGATGGAAATCAGAGCCCGGACTGCTCTCTGAAGCGACAGTGTTGTCTGAGCAGAGAAACCCATGACCACAGGATGGCCATCCGGCAGAGCTAACAGAAGACCCCAGAGAGGGCCTCCCATGCCATCCGTGGTCCTGATAACATTCTGCGCAAGGTCTCCCCATGCACAGCTATGCAGAGATGCCTCTCCATCTGTTGGAGCCTTGTGGATCTGACCCCCCAGTCTGGAGCTCCTCTCTCTCTCTCTCGGTGGGGACAGGCTTCCAGAAGCAATGTGTGTACATGACCCGGCCCTACCTACGGCTGATTGGTAGGAGAAAAGTCTCAGAAGTGAACTTGTCAGACATCAGATGGGGAACCTTGAACTGGGGCCACCAAGGTAACTGTTCCTATGTGGCTGAACACAAAACATAGGAATTTGAGAGTTTGCTGTGGCTCGGGTTTTCATTCAGAAACAAGAAAAGCTGNGCTGATTGGTAGGAGAAAAGTCTCAGAAGTGAACTTGTCAGACATCAGATGGGGAACCTTGAACTGGGGCCACCAAGGTAACTGTTCCTATGTGGCTGAACACAAAACATAGGAATTTGAGAGTTTGCTGTGGCTCGGGTTTTCATTCAGAAACAAGAAAAGCTGGGGGCTCAGAAGTAAGTAACAGAGATATAGAGAGAGGTGTGGAGAGAGGTATAAAGACGTTTGGAGAGAGAAGTAGGCAGAGGGAAGAGAAGGAGATCTCGGGATGTTTCCGGTTTCTGATTCCATCCCTCTTGATGTTCAGCGGCTCTCCGTCTGATGTGCCATGAGGTACCCTCTGATTTCTCCCTTCTTTCTAATGAGCTCACCAGAGCTCTCTTACTTTCAACCAGCGTCCTAACCTCCACAGCAAGTGTGAGGAGATGGGCCAGTGAGCAGGGAGGTGGGAGGCCGTCTTCTAGGCACAGGACTATGACGCTACACATCTCTGACAACACCCACTCGGTCCCAGGGGTGCTGAGGCAGAGCAGTTTCACAACACCCTTGAGCACCAAGCCAGACCACCAGAGAAACATGTCAGATCGGAAGAACTGACAGGCAGGAGAAGATGAACTCAAGACGGTCCTTGGCTGCTGGGATGTGGCACTTATCCACTCCATCACACTAAGAGAGGGCTGGGTAATCCGCAGGCAGCAGGACCATGCAGCTGGTTTTGCAAATCATCATGTATTTCTTCAAATCTGTCTGGGGGCTATCTGTAAAACTAACTCAAGTTCCTCATTTCTGTTTCATCTAACTTGGAAGCCAGCACAGCAAAGCAGAGCAGAAAAGTAACAGGCATTCCTCAAAACCACCGCAAGGCCTATTAACAACCCTCAGATGCCTGAGGCAAAAATACTACCTTCAAAACATTCAGTAGATTGCTTAACGCCAGACAGCATTTCTAGGAGCCATCCTTAAGACAGGCTGACACCACCTAAAACAGCTCCTGCCCTGGTCTTAAATCCTGGATCCTTGGTGCTCCCATCCAAGTGGAATCTTCAACACCACCTGGCCAGCAACCTCAGATTCTAGTTCTGTGTCCACCCCCGGCTCTTGATAGCACATGACATCTAGGCACCTGCCATTGTATTGAGATGTTGTCTCTATTTTCCTAGCAGGCTCAACTGGGATACATTATGACCTTTTCACTGGTATTGACTTAGTAGGAAGGCCTTGGAAGACTCTGGGTTAGGAAAAATATTTGGTAAAATATGACAAAAAGCATAGCACCAGGGAGAAATGGCTGATTCCAGGACTGAAGCAGAGAACATGCAAAATGATCTCAGGGCATAGTCCTGTGCCACAGATTCTTCCAGCTTTACTGAGGTATAATTGATAAGAATGATATATATTTAAGGTGTCTGTCATGATGGTTTAATATATGTATAGATTGTGAAATGATAACCAAGTCAAACTAAATTAATACATCTATTACCTCACATAGCTGCATTTTCTTTAAACAATGATTCTGGTGCCGTGAGAACACTTAATATTTACTCTCAGCAAGTTTCAAATATATAATACAGTCCCCATGCTGCACACTCTATCCTTAGAACTTATAACTCAAGTTTGTTCTCTTTAATCCAACTCTCCCCCCATTTTCTCCACCCCAAGTGACCATGGGTGAAAAGAATGTACAATTTTTAAATGAACACATAAAAGTTACAGACATACTGAGAGGATATAGGAGTTGATCTCAAAGAACACTCAGTGGCTCAGTTCAGTTCAGTTCAGTCGCTCAGTCGTGTCCGACTCTTTGTGACCCATGGACTGAAGCACGCCAAGCCTCCTTGTCCATCACCAACTCCTGGAGTTTACTCAAACTCATGTCCATTGACTCAGTGATGCCATCCAACCATCTCATCCTCTGTCATCCCCTTCTCCTCCCACCTTCAATCTTTCCCAGCATCAGGGTCTTTTCAAATGAGCCAGCTCTTTGCATCAGGTGGCCAAAGTATTATAGTTTCAGCTTCAGCATCAGT
>SJYX01000116.1:121880-228547 GCA_006410675.1 Oreotragus oreotragus
AAAAAAAAAAAAAAAAGGCCCTTTTTAGGTATAACCAAAATAAAGCAAAGGAGTCCAGGGCAGGTAGAACTGGTAATGAGTATCAAGTAACCTAAGAAGAATGACTGCAGTCAATTTGTGAACCCATCATCAGCCTTTATTTCTCTCACAGATATGCCCAAAAGACGAAAATAAAATACAGTTGACTATTCATCTCCTAAGGATCTCGAGAGCCCTGCAGGAACTGTGGAATGTCTCAGACATGAGCACCAAAGGGGAGGCATTTTAGAAGGGTGGCCTAGGCTAGGTATATCTCGTCCATAGTGTGTAGGAGTAACGCTGCTGTGTTTAACCTATTCTGAATTTGTTGAACTTCTTAAATGCACATATTTCCCTCAAATCTGAGGAGCTTTCAGCCATTAAATTTCTACTTCCTCCCTCCTTCCCTCCCTTCCTCCTCTCTCTGGGATTAGCATTATGTGTTTAATGTAATATGTTTAATGGTTTCCCCAGTGTCTCAGGATTCACTGATTTTTCTGCATTCTTTTATGTCTATCAATTGGACAATCTGTATTGATCTAGCAATAGATCTACAGACTCTTTCTTTTACAAGCTCACATTTGCTGTGGAACTTCTCTAGTGAATTATCCACACCAGTTATTGCATTGTACTTATTTACTCCAGATATTCCTATTAGTTTATGTGTATTTATTCATATTTACCAATTTCCTGAATCATATAATTGTATTTTAATTCTTCAGTTTTTAAAGCATATTTATAATATCTGTTTTGATGCCTTTTTCTACTAAGTTCAGCACGTTAGCCCCCTCACAGAACACTTTTACTGACCAGTTTTTTTCCTATGTATGAGAGTCTGATGTGACTGAGTGCACGCGCGTGTGCACACACACCATGCACACACACACGGCTTACTTTCCTATTTCTTTGCATGAATTCTTGAAAACGTGGCATTTTAGATAGTCTACTGTACTGACTTTAGATTCTGTTGCTGCCTTGTGGGTGGTTGTAGTTGGTGGATTTTTGTCTGTTTAGTGACTTCACTGGACTAATTCTCTAAGCCCTGTTTCTCCTTCAACATATGTATGATTGCTGTCATCTTGTTGCCCAGAGCTTGAGATGCCATTCCTACATCCTCACTGCTTCCCTACAATAACAAAATGGCATTTCTCCCATCTCAACTAGAGAGTATGGGGAGCTTTATGGAAATGATGGTGCAGGAGAAAGGAATTCAGGAAATCTACATTTGATGTCCTTAGGAAATGTATGTATGAAAATGGCCAGAATCAACACAGAAGAATTACAATACATAAACCAGACAGGTTTCAAATTGTTCTTCGGGAGCACACAAGTGAGGCAGACAAGAATCACACTGCAAAGCCTTTGAAAGCTAAACTCATAGGTGAGCCACAGTGCCTAAAAGTAGGCCAGAATGTGTGCTCCAAACTAAAACAGGTTGGTCACTTACTACAATGGAAGATTTTCAAAGGAACCGTGTCCAAAAAACAAATTCATAGAAACAGAGACCAGATTTATGGTTACCAGAGATAGGCATTGGGGGAAGGGGAAATTGGAAGAAGGCTGTCAAAAGCACAAACTTCCAGTTATAAGACAAACACCTGAGATATGATGTACAATATGAGCAAATATGATTACCACTATTAAATACAGTGTTTATATATGTTATATATTAAGGTTGTTGCAAGAGTAAACCTTAAGAATTCTCATCACAAGGGAAATTCTTTTTCTATTTCTTTAATTTTGTCTATATGAAATGATGGATGTTTGCTAAAGTTATTGTGGTAATCACTTCATGATGCACGTAAGTCAAATCATTATGCTATACCTCTTAAACTTATACGTGCATGTGTGCTAAGTCACTTCAGTCATGTCTGACTCTTTTCGACCCTATGGACTGTATCCCACCAGGCTCCTCTGTCCATGGGATTCTCCAGGCAAAAATACTGGAGTGGATTGCCATTTCCTCCTCCAGGGGATCTTCCTGACCCAGGGATTAAGCCCTCATCTCAGGCATCTCCTGCACTGGCAGGCAGATTCTTTACCACTAGCACCACCTGGGAAGCCTCTATACTGTGCTATGCATCAGTTATATCTCCATACAATTGCAAGGAAAAAATAAAGCAAATTCAGCACAGTAAAATAAAACCATGTCATGTAATATTCAACACGTCCATGACACAGTCTAAAATAGCATAGCGCAGGAGTGGACATATGTATATCTGTGGCTGATTTATGCTGATGTATGGCAGAAACCAACACAATGTTGGAAAGCAATTATCCTGCAATTTAAAATAAATATATTAAAAATAAGTAAATCAGTAAACTAGCATAGTCACAATCACTCTTGATGACCCATAATGTGACTTGTTGCTGCTCCCAGCTAGAACTCTTTCCCAGAAATTCCTGCTGCTTATATTCAGTCCTAATTCTTTATGATTCAGAAAGGTTTGTGGGAACAGGAGTCGTATCCTGGAGTCATCTTGGTGTTTGCAGATACCCACAGAAAAGGACACACTGTGGTTTCCAGGTAGTCTGTTCCAGAGGCTCAGGGTGCCTTGGGGCAGGTTTAGAAGGGATGTGGCTGATCAGTCCTGGGAGGCTCATTAAGAATAATGTGCAGGGAATAATTGTCCTGGGAAGATGGGTGAGGAACAATTTTGAGGAATTCCAGGGGTTAGCAGTAGGAGTCTGGACAACGGTCAACTTACCTAGATGAGGAACTAGGGCAAGTGCCTCCTGAGAAGTTCAATTTCTCCTGCAATGTTCGCTTTTGGATGTAAACAGTTAGCCTCCTTAAAAGTCACACAAAAGAACTCAAATAGTTCTTTCACTTGTCTTGATCATCTGTAATTAAAAAAAAACAAAAAACAAAAAAACAGGACTGAGGCATGGACTTGAAGAGTATGGAATGTTTTAGATGGCTTGAGGTGCTATAATGAAACAGCACAGACTGGGTGGCTTNCCTCCCACCCCACATCATCCCTCCGGATCATCCCCATACACCAGCCCCAAGCATCCTGCATCCTGCATCAAACATAGACTGGTGATTCATTTCTTACATGATAATATACATATTTCATGCTATTCTCCCAAATCATCCCACCCTCTCCCTCTCCCTCTCCCTCTCCCTCTCCCTCAGAGTCCAAAAGTCTGCTCTACACATCTGTGTTTCTTTTGCTGTCTTGCATACAGGGTCCCCATTACCATCTTTCTAAATTCCAAATATATGTGTTAGTATACTGTATTGGTGTTTTTCTTTCTGGCTTACTTCACTCTGTATAATCGGTTCCAGTTTCATCCATCTTATTAGAACTGATTCAAATGTATTCCTTTTTAATGGCTGAGTAATACTCCATTGTGTATATGTACCACAGCTTTCTTATCCATTCATCTGCTGAGGGACATCTAGGTTGTTTCCATGTCCTGGCTATTATAAACAGTGCTGCAATGAACATTGAGGTACATGTGTCTCTTTCTATTCTTTTCCAGAGTAGTTTTTGAAAACATGTTTGATCATTTCAGTACGCATTAAAAGCCTTCAATGTTTTAAGGATAAATTTAAGCCCTTCTGATCAATATATTCTTTTATTATCTGGCCCTTTCCTTATGCCTTAAATCTTATCTCTCCCTAGACCACATTGTATACCAGCACATGTGTGCAAAGCTGTCAGTTCTATACATTTGTGTATCCTGTTTACACTGTCTAAAGTGTCCCTCTGCTCTTATACTGGTTAACTCCTATGTATTGCTGAAAATTTGGTAAATTCTGACCTATTTTGAGAAGTGTTAATCTCCATCTATCCCTATAATCTGTGTAAGGAGTGCTTCTCTGAGTTTCTAAGGTATATTGTGCATACTTCCAGATACAGCATTAATTTCTGTGTTTGCTTAAGATTTTTTATTTTTTATTTTTTGGCCTTGCAGTCTGGTATGTGGGATCTTAGTTCCCTGAACAGGGATTGAACCTGTGCCTCTGTATTGGGAGCAGGGTCTTACCCACTGGACTGCCAGGGAAGTCCCTGTATAAGGTTTTGATTTCTGTGTTCTTGTCAGTTCTTAGGACCTGTCATATATAGCAAGCACAGGTACAGAGAGGAATATGACAGAATTATTTAAATGAGTGAATCAAACAAAGGATGAGTTTATTGCCCTCTAATATGAGATTAAGTCCCATGGATGGAGGAGCCTAGTGGACTGCAGTCCATGGGGTCGCGAAGAGTCAGACACGACTGAGCGACTTCCCTTTCACTTTTCACTTTCATGCATTGGAGAAGGAAATGGCAACCCACTCAGTGTTCTTGCCTGGAGAATCCCAGGGACAATGGTGCCTGGTCGGCTGCCATCTGTAGGGTCACACAGAGTCGGACACAACTGAAGTGACTTAGCAGCAGCAGCAATATGAAATTATGATTAGGTTATTATTTATTATCTATTTCTAGAGGATGACCATAGTAAAGATTGATTTGTCAGTGTTCTAGTTTATTAAGACAAACTTCGGCCCTCAACTCCAACCTCTTTTGGGTATGTTCCACTTCTGAAACTACCCCCAAATTTATGGTGCTCTACTGCTTAATAACCTACAGCAATTCTTAGTTACTACATGGCTTTTCAGCTTTTGTAGTTACTATCTGCACATCATTTAATAAAATCGCTCTCATATTATGCACCAGCATGAGCCTCTGACACAGAAACAGACATTATTTGGATGCATGGTATATCACTTACGATGAGATTCAGCAACACTTAACTAAAACTCGATAATGTTCTATGATGTTTAAAATGAGAGAAGTGTATTTCTCCTTCATGTTAAAGAGCTTCATTTATGAGCTGCTTAGGACAGATATGATGATTCAACAAAGTCAGTAGGGACCCAGATTCTTCAGTTCATGACTTCTCCATTCCTGGGCATGACCCTAGGCAGTTACTAGAGTACCAGCTATTACAAACATCTTCTAGACTGCACTATGGAGGCAGGACACAAGAAGGGCATGGTTGCTCCCTGGAGAAAGCCTGCTGGAAGACCCATAGTATATTTTCAGTATCTCACTGACTAGAACTTAACATAAAATGCAAAATGTTCTGTATAATTTGATAATAAAAATCCTACGAATTATGTGGCTTGAGGAAGTTACTTTATCTCTTTAAAGTCCATTTCCTTTATCTCTAAAATGTGAATGACAATGCCCATCTTATAGAAATTTTGTAAATGTAAGTATGCATTTGAAAGTCTAGTACAGTTACAGGCACATGGCAGCCTCTCCATAAATAGTAGTAGCTATTATTGTTATTGTAGAGGAGACTGTTGAGACCTAGAGATATATAGCTCCTTCAAAGCCCCAAAGCTAGTAATGATTAACTGCTACTGCTGCTAGTCACTTCAGTCATGTACGACTCTGTGCGACCCCACAGACGGCAGCCCACCAGGCTCCCCCGTCTCTGGGAGTCTCTAGGCAAGAACACTGGAGTGGGTTGCCGTTTCCTTTTCCAATGCATGAAAGTGAAAAGTGAAAGGGACCCTCAGCGACCCCATGGACTGCAGCCTTCCAGGCTCCTCCGTCCATGGGATTTTCCAGGCAAGAGTACTGTAGTGGAGTGCCATTGCCTTCTCTGAGTAATGATTAAACCAGCATTCAAATCCAGATCTACGTGAATCTGAGATCTCTGTTCTTATAAATATAGTGAAATATGGTAGGGAATGGAACTGAGAGTTCCTATTTTCCAGCTCAACCCTTTTTGTCCTGAATTTTGATATCCTTTTTTTTTGTTTGTTTGTTTTATTTTTTTGTATTTATTTATTTTTTTACACGAACTCCCAAACATGAACCCCCCTCCCACCTCCCACCCCACATCTTCCCTCCAGATCATGATTTGAGATTTTAGGATCACTGAAGATAGCGTTAAAACAGAAAGATCTAGTTTCTTTAGTTTGATTTATCCAAATACTTGCCAATTTTTCTACTTCTTTTAGTGGAGACTTGGCTGAAATCAACAGCATTAATTGAGTGTGTAATTCTGGAACCATCTAAGAAAGCTAAAATCATTTAAAATTAGTTGGGGTTTAGTAACTAGGTTGAACTTTGCCTTTGTAAAGCAGTTTCCAGCTGACTCACTGCAGCTGCAACAATTGACATCATTTTGTGCCTTTCCTGCAAAGACTAATTTGGCAAGCAGCACTCCCAGTGGAGTGGGTTTCAGAGCTTCAGTGAATTTCAGGGTTGGCATAGACTTTAAAGGTCATGAAATCCAAACCTTAATGTAGTGACTGAATTGGATTACATCAACCTCACCAAGTGGTTTTCTAACCTACACTTGGTTAAGTCCAGTGGAAAAAAATAGTGAAGATGCCCATGTGGACTGAATTGTATAACCTGCGCTATATTTGAATAGCTCTGACTTCGTTATATTGAGCTGAAACAGGTACTCTTTTTTTTTTTTAATTATTATTATTTATTTATTTATTTATTTATTTTTTTACACGAACTCCCAAACATGAACCCCCCTCCCACCTCCCACCCCACATCTTCCCTCCAGATCATCCCCATACACCAGCCCCAAGCATCCTGCATCCTGCATTGAACATAGACTGGCAAGTCATTTCTTACATGATAGTATACATATTTCAATGCTATTCTCCCAAATCATCCCTCCCTCTCCCTCTCCCTCTCCTTCTCCCTCAGAGTCCATGAGTCTACTCTACACATCTATATCTCTTTTGCTGTCTTGCATACAGGGTCCTCATTACCATCTTTCTAAATTCCATATATATGTGTTAGTATACTGTATTGGTGTTTGAAACAGGTACTCTTATCCTTAGCACTAGTTCTATCCTTAGTACAAATATAGTCCTTTTGGGAACCATATAGCCATTCAAATGTTTGAAGACCACTACCTCATCTCATCATTAGAATTTTCTCACTGCTAAATGCCTCTGGTTCCTTTAACTTTTTCTCATTCAGCCTGGCTTTATTTCCCTTCATAATCCTGAGCTCACTATTAAATGAGTTTTAGTTCTCCTAGATTATTCTTAAAGTATTTCCCTCTTATCCCAGGAATGAATGAAATTCTGCAGTCATAGATTGAGGGAATTGCCTAATCAAACTGTCCTGGCAAAGTAAGAAGGGAGTTTCTTGAAAAATTATGGAGAGTGGTGAGAAGTTAGGAAATGTTTAAACTGTTGAAGTCTTTGCTGGCCCTCCTGCAACCAAACCAATGTGGCATATTAATCTCATGCTATGAAAAGCTTAAAAGCATGAAAAAGTCACAGTGCTCTTTTAAGCACATGGTTAGTTGGGTTATTTATCATGATAGATTAAACTCCATCTGCTTCATTTTATTCTTACGTATCATTTATTTTAGTGCTGAGTGATAAAAAGGATGGCTATGTGAGTGGATGGGTAGACAACAGGAAGACGTGATGGTTGTCCTTCAGTATACATAGACTTAAAGCAAAATTTTAAAAATCAGTGTTTCTAAATCTAAGTTTTAAGTTCTGTATGAAATTAAAATAGCAGTTTCAAGTCATTCATTAACATATATTTGCCTCTAGTAATATCAGAAATCTTGCTCTGCTATTGAGGAAAGAATTCTTGCCTAAATTTGGACTTGGTAAGCTTCATGTCTGTAACTAAATGTGTGCGTGTATACTAAGTCACTTCAGTCGTTTCTGATTCTCTGTGACCCTATGGACTGTAGCCCACCAGGCTCTTCTGTCGATGGGATTCTCCAGGCAAGAATACTGGAGTAGGCTACCATGCCCTCCTCTGGGGGATCTTCCCAACCCAGAGATCCAGCTTGCGTCTCTTACACCTACCTGCATTGGCAGGTAGGTTCTTTACCACTAGTGCCACCTGGGAAGCCCAACTAAATAGCTTTATATTATTGGAAAAAAAAAAATCACTCACCATGTCTAAGAAATATGTGAAAATGAGCTCTTAATTGTGTAACAAGTATATAGTGAAGATAAAATGATATATTTTCTTTAATTCAACTAGAATTTATGAAATGATTTTCATATTTTATTCCATGTTCTAAGAGCTGAAGGTTTGGTAGAGGATAAATTAAATAAGGCCTGTATCTTCATATAGCTTATATTTTTATAATAAAATGTTGGCTCAAACAGTTTAATGGGCCTTGTAATACAAGATACTTTAAAATAGTTGAGTACTTAAATTTTTTCTTTTGCATTGATATGGCCATTTCTTTCTAGTACACCTTAAAAAATATCCCCTTTTTTAAACTAGACTTTATTCCAATTTAAAAAAGAAATCACATATAGCTTTTCTTTTTCAGCACAAAGTAGAAATACAATTTACATTAAAGTTTACATTTTACTCTAGTGACAGAGATTCTTTTGCATTATTTCATAGTTATTTACAATGTTTAACTGATACTAATTACTTAAAATATTACCTCTTTCTGATATTCTTTCCTGGAGAAATAGATATACTAACATAACTAAAATATATCATAACTTAAAGAGCTCTAGGGAAACATTGATTTTTAAAATCTTGTGTACTTGATCTTGAAGATCAAATATTGACAAAATTGACCCCGTCCTTTTTTTACTTAAAATCTTGGAATAATTCTTATTAAGGAAGAGTCATAAGTAAATTGTTTCAGTTTTTCTTTATAGATTTCTTGGTAAATATAACACACAATCTTTAACTTAAGAACTTTGTATATTTCCTTTGTAATAACAGAATTGTTTGGAAATGTAACTCCTTTTTATTAAATCATGTTTTTTGTAGAGGTTTGTTTATGTAACAGTATATTACCTCCTGGAGTTTATTGAGGTTCTGAAAATCATTTACTGGTCAGTGATATCCTGGAATGGAAATTTTGTTCGGTTAAAGTGTATCATCTTGATTCTTAAATATTTTCTTTAAAACAAATAAAAGATCATTACTGTTACTTTCACATTGTATCTGACAGGATATTTCAATATATTAACACTGTGTTTTACCCAGGAACTTATGTTACCTAGAACTGCGTTCCCCTTTGTCCCATGTGGGGTTGTGAGACAGCCACAGCCTTGAAAAAATCACTATAGATTTTGATCATGTGAAGGCTCTTTAGAGATGTAAAAATATGGTACTTTTGACCTTCAGATACTTTAGCCCAAGAACTTTGGGCATAAAATTCACACCATAAATAATAAACCTGAAAAAAAATTTAGTATCAATTCAGAGAAAATTCCTTCTTGTGCTCTCTCTCTCAGATCAAGTAAAAATTCCATTGCCTATAGGAGAACAGAATGGGAGTAGACAAAGGGAGGAGCACTTAATGGGGGGTGTGTGTGTATGTTTAGAAAAGGAAAGATAGCCTTGATCCTCTTTTTTCACACTAACCAAACTACCAAAATGATTTTGTCTCAATCTTTTTTCCTTTACTATAGATAATGTGACAATTCAGTTCTGTTCAGTTTAGTCACTCAGTCACGTCTGATTCTTTGTGACCCCATGGACTGCAGCACGCCAGGCTTCCCTGTCCATCACCAACACCTGGAGCTTGCTAAAACTCATGTCCACAGAGTCAGTGATGCCATCCAACCATCTCATCCTCTCTTGTCCCCTTCTCTTCCTGCCTTCAATTTTTCCCAGCATCAGATTTTTTCCCCAGTGAGTCAGTTCTTTGCCTCAGGTAGCCAAAGTGTTGGAGCTTCAGCTTCAACATCAGTCCTTCCAATGTTCTTCAGCATCCTTTAGCACCAGTAAGCCAATTCTAAGGCTGACTTCCCTAGACACACCAAGTATTTTATCTAGGGTATGTATAGGTACATCAGCCTTAGAATTTCAAGTGGTTTCTGTATGTTCATGAAGGATCAGATATAACTAAGAGAAAGCACAACTCAAGAAGCCTTGTATTCAGGAATGTGAGATCTATATAAGTGGTTTAGATAAGAAATGAATGAAGACAATGTGAAATTAGGGACCTGTCAGCAACTTGTGTGGATTGAAGACTATGCTAGGATAATAGCTGGGCTTCCCTGGTGGCTCAGATGGTAAAGAATCTGCCTGCAGTGTGACAGACCTCTGGGTTGGGAAGATCCCCTGGAGGAGGGCATGGTAACCCACTCCAGTATTCTTCCTGGAGAATCCCCATGGACAGAGGAGCTTGGTGGGCTACAGTCCATGGGGTCACAAAGAGTCGGACACGACTGAGTGACTAAGTGCACAGCACATGGAATAATAGGTAGGGCTTCTCAGGTGGTGCAGTGGTAAAGGATCTACCTGTCAATGCAGGAGAAGCCATAAAGGTGGGTTCTATCCCTGGGTCAGAAAGATCCCTGGAATAGAAAATGGCAACCCACTCCAGTATTCTTGCCTGGAAAATTCCATGGATTTTGGCCGGCTACAGTCCATGGGGTCTCAAAGAATCAAACAAGACAGAGCGCGCGCACACACACAGCATAATAGCTATAGCTAACATTTATTGTCTACTTGATAGTTGCTAAGTTTCCTAAGCATTTTCTGTGTACTGTCTCACAGATACATCGCAACACTATTCTGTAGACTACACTTTATTATTTCTATTTTACTAAAGAGGAAACTGAAGTATGGAGAGACTAAGCCACTTGCCTTCACTCCTAACCTCTATATCTACTGCTTTCTCATGAGGGATGTACACCTTGGTGAGTATATGATAACAAGCTAGGATTAGACATCTCCCAACAAACCCCAAATTTATATAACTCTAAACTTGATAAAGCATTGACTCAAGCCAGTGTGACTCTGAAATGATGGAAACTGTCTATGTAGAAAACATTAAGTTATGGAAAATTAAAGTTATATTTCTTGCATGCCTGATTTTGTGATCAGTTTCTTATCTATAATTTATTGATGTAAAAATGAGGCAGAAACACTAGTGAAAGAAACGAAACTAGTGACCTAGTAGATCATTTCCAGGATCTCCTTCAGTATTTCTTAAAAGAGAGCATCTTTCAACATACGCTTTAGAGAATGCTCCCAGAATATAGTGAAATTTCTATAGCAGTTTCCTATGTAAAAGGACACAAAAGTGTCTTGATAATTGTTATTTACAGTGCTTGCTTTCACCCAGAAAAATCTTTAACCATATCTTCCTATACACTTGAATTTTGAATACTATCTGCTATGTGGACTAAAGATTAAATGTCAATGAAATTAAAAAATCCAAAGGAGATCAGCCCTGGGATTTCTTTGAAAGGAACGATGCTGAAGCTGAAACTCCAGTACTTTGGCCACCTCATGCGAAGAGTTGACTCATTGGAAAAGACTCTGATGCTGGGAGGGATTGGGGGCAGGAGGAGAAGGGGACGACAGAGGATGAGATGGCTGGATGGCATCACGGACTCGATGGACGTGAGTCTGAGTGAACTCTGGGAGATGGTGATGGATAGGGAGGCCTGGCGTGCTGCGATTCATGGGGTCGCAAAGAGTCGGACACAACTGAGTGACTGAACTGAACTGAATCATTTGGTTACAGTTGTCAATACAGTTGTTCTAGGTTTGATATGGGTTTGTTTCATTTATAAACCCGTTATTTAACTTATTTTAGATTTAAAAAGAAGTACATTGCTGTTGAGAAGATTGAGGATTATACAGGCCTGATCAGGAGAAGTATAAAAATCAGATGAATCTTGGGTTTTGCTAGACTTTAAAAACCTAAAAGATATGAATTTATTTTGACATGATAGAATGTACTTTTCATTTTTTGCATGAAAATATATGTATTAATATGTGTAAGAGCAAAGCTTGAGATTATATAATAATTACTATAAAATTACTTATATTTTAAAAATAAGGAACATACATATTATAGATGGAGCAAATGAACAAGGTAAATAATTTCTACTTTTAATTAATAAGAGCAAGAAATGAATGAAAAATTAGTTCTCTATAAATCAACAATGCTTTACTGTTAAAAACAATGAAGTCTCATTTTCAGCAGTATTAGTGAAACAAAGACTTTGAGAATATAATTGCTATATTTCAAAGTTAAAGAAACATTTATTAAAATAACTGTTTGATGCATTAAATATTATAGTTCAGACTTTTTGACTTTCTGAATTATGAATCAATTTCAGGGTAAGTAAAAATATAGAGTCAGTTTCAGAATATTCAGCAAACACAGCTCAAATCAATCATTCAGTTATTCCATTGAATGAGTGCCTTAATTGAGTGCCTGTTGTATGGTGGGCTAGTTAAGGGCACAAACTGATATGGTAAATAGTGGTTAGAAATTTATCAGAAAATCAAAGCTTTTTATTGTTAATGGTTAGTGATGTATAGAACTGGTTCATAGAACTAGTTCGTTCCTGGAAATATATTCATAGATTGACTCTTTCAGTCTTCTAAATAATATTCAGCCCTTCTCTTTGAATTTACTAAATTGCCTATAGGAATCATTTGTAGGAATCACTGTTTCTTTCCAAAGCACTTTTGGAGTGGCTTGGGCATTGAAAAAGTCCACTTCACTATGTCAGAAAACCACAGGGCAGTTTTATTATAATATGGCTCAAACTGTAGCCACACTTTACCAATTTTGGTATCACTTTGCTATAGCATCAATGTCATTCTTGAAATAGTTTCAGAACATTAGTAAAAAAAGAGAAGCATTTGATATTTACTCAGTTGTGAATTACAATGTTCTACTGTCATCTTAGAAAGTTTTGCTCCTTACTAATTTTGCAGTGTAAACAAACATTACAAAATATTGATATTTTTTCTAGTTAAATTTCCTGTGGTAGAATTTCATATATCATGTCAGACTCTTTTTATGTCTGTTTGAATAAAAATAGACTGTATTAAGTATAATTATACCATTTTAAACTGATTAAATACATTCTTGAGAAGGTCAGAACTATTTTTGCTCTGGCTCAAGTTAATACCATTACATATACCTTCAGAGAGAACAAACACATTGGAAGTTATTTAAATAAATTGTTTCCCTCTTATTATAGCAAATTGAGGAAATGAGCAGGAATGTAGTGCCTTTCTTGTAAAGTAATGCAAGACTCTATAGACACCAGTTCAGCATAGACAACAACAGCATTTTGCCAGTAGGATTATTTCTAGTAAACAAAGAAACTAGCAAACAAATGAAGAATATAGTCTGTTGGGATTGGGCATATTATTTGTAATAATATTGGGCATATTATTTGAAACATCTGTGGACTATGAGATTTCCCCTGATGTAGCATAATTTACAATTTAAAATATTTGCTTTTGTTTGTTAGGAGATTTATATTGAATTTTTCCAGCTCACTTTACGAAGATCATCTGGATTTTTCTGCCTAGGACCACTCAAATAACAAAAATAAATAGGTAGAGGATTTTTAAAAAATTTCTTGTAATAGAATTGTTTGAGGAAACACATTGGCAGGCAGCATGATATAATGAGGTAATGTGGCTGGATTTCCTGATATCATGCTTGCTGCAATATTACAGGTGAGGATGTCAGTGATGAACAAGGTATGAATGTGTGTGTATACACACAGAATTTGTGTGATGTATTTACCTTCCTCCTATCCACATATGATTCTGAAAGGAAGTGGATCTGAAACTTCTATACCACTATCTTTCCATTTCTATTTTTTGTCAGTCTCAGTCTAGACCAACAGGAAATATCATTTTTGGTAAATTCTTCTATATCACTGTAAAATAAAGGGAGAAATGTTATCTATCTCACAATACAAACATTCTCACATAATAGCTATGCATTTTCCTTTGTCAACCATATATTACATAATGAAATGCTTTTCTATAGCGCATCATAGAGTAAAAATGCAAATTTTTGTGAACTAGGTAAAAGAAAAAAATCACTTTCAGGGTCATCTGTCGCTAAATTTCAAATTCTGTTGTGGTTATCATAGGAAGCAAAGAAATATATAGCTCTGTTGATAAGGTTCATTTTCATTTGTTCAACAAATATTTTATAGTACTTGTTAGCTCTTAGTCAATTTATTAGATATTGGGACATAAATAGAGATGAATAATATACTATAGGGCAATATCTATCCTATAGTGGAGCAAGCAGGCAAAGAAATAACATGTCATACTGCTATGCTGGAGGTGCGTGCTGTGGAAATATGGAGGTGGGAGTATTTATGCTACACGACGAAGATTTCTGACTATGAAAGTGACACTGGAGTTAGTGTTTGAAGGATGTATTATATACACAATGAAATATATTGGAAAATTATTTCATATAGATGGACAACTTCATCTTTAAAAAAGCACCAAATGTGAATATGCACAGTATATTTAGGGAATGACAGTTAAGAGATGAGTGTTCCAGAGGAAAATGCCTCTTGGCACTATTTTTTTTTTTTTTTTTTGGTTTTGTTTTGTTTTGCTGTTTTTTCTTCTGGGGTCATCTACCTGTGGATAGCATCTACTTTGGTGACTGCTGAATTTCTCCCTTTCTGGGTCTTACTTATACATTAATGATGCTATTAACTTATTTAGGGGAAGTGATCTATTAATTCGGGGAAGGCAATGACACCCCACCCCAGTACTCTTGCCTGGAAAATCCAATGGACGGAGTAGCCTGGTGGGCTGCAGTCCATGGGGTCGCTAACAGTCGGACAGACTGAGCGACTTCACTTTCACTTTTCTCTTTCATGCATTGGAGAAGGAAATAGCAACCCACTCCAGTGTTCTTGCCTGGAGAATCCCAGGGATGGGGGAGCCTGGTGGGCTGCCGTCTATGGGTTCACACAGAGTCGGACACGACTGAAGTGACTCAGCAGCAGCAGCAGATCTATTAATTGTCTTAAGGAATTAGCATATTTTATATGGATATTTTATTTTAAGTTATAGTATTTTAAAATACTAGAGAGGGATTTTAAAAATCAGTTAAAAATAGAGCATTTTGATAACTGCCATTTATTCAGACTCAATAGGTAGAAACTTACTGGATTCAATACGAGTAGTGCAAATGGGGCATGAAGGTTTTCGTACATATGTAGAATTGGAGATGCTTTCACTTTCCATTTGATGAAATTGAATTTCTCAAAATGGACTCTATATCTTTTTAATTCAAAGATTTTCATCAAGTAGGAGGAAGATGTCCTATAACTTATGGAGATAGTTTTATTATTATTATTTTTTTATTAGCTCTCGGCTCTAGCAACTGCTTTTTTTACCCCAGCCATCTTGCTTGCTGGTGATCCATATGAGGCAAGCTGCCTTTCATTTTCATCTTCCTTAGCACAGCTGGTGCTTATACTACTCAACATCCATTGAGTCATTTCCTGCTGATAAATGTCTATATGTAATCACGATTGTCACCTATGTATGTGATACAAAACTGTCCTCTCTTTTTAAACCAAGATAGCATTTGTACCAGCCTCTAATCTTATGTACCACTTTCTCCTCTTTCAGAACCAAGCTGGCAATTCTCATCTTGAATAGCTTTAAAATTGCTCATAGCAATCAATGACAACTGAGGCATCACTAAAGAATTTCTTTTATCTCCAAGCTCCAATTTAGATCTGTCATTAAGCTTGAGTAAGCTTGAACTGTCAGAGCATTTTCCCTCATCACAGGCTCTAAGCACAAAAAGTCAACTTCAAAATCAAATTTGTTCTATCTCTTACTATACTTTGTAATGGCTTTGTGTGAACAATAAACTTCGCTGAAATAGTACTGTCAATCTTTAGTAACTCAGATAACTGTGGTTTTAAGAAATAGTGAGATGCTGCCAAAACTCAAGTATGATATATGGTAAATCATTCCCTCACATCAGTTGGTTTTGTTGTGGTTTAAGGGGGAAGCGTTATGATATGGTAGAAGAACATTTGACAGTGATGAAGGAGAGGCAGAATTTGTTTCCTTCTTTTGCTTTAAAGATTGTGTAATATTTGGCAAACCACTTTTCTACTCTACGTCTTTATTTCTATGTCTATAATGTTTGTTGTTACTGTTCAGTTACTAAGTTGTGTCTGACTCTTTGTGATTCTATGGATAGCAGCACACCAGCCTTCTCTGTCCTTCACTGTCTTCAGGAATATTGAGTCAGTGATGCCATCCAACCATCTCATCCCGTCATCCACTTTTTCTTGAGATGTTTTTAAATGAATTCTAAGGTCTCACCCATTTCTAAAATTGATTCTTAATAAATATGACTTTCCATTGTATTATTATTCTTCAAAAAATGGATTAGAAACAGTTTACCATTAAGAACTGGAAGTCAGAAATTAATTAGCAAGTTTATAATCCAAAGCTAGTTGCAAAAAATGCTTCAGCCTCATCTTTTGGACCAAATCAATGTTGTATTTGGGTTCTGTTGGTGAACAGTAGCTGTCTTTTAAAGATCACAGCTTTTGTCTTGGAGATCTTTTCCGCTGACAGATCCTTCAGCCTCACCCACATATTTAAATGTACTTTGATCTCTCTTTGTTTTGCAAATTTCATTATGAAACAATCTGTGTGAACGTTAGAGGTGCCAGACTGAAAAACTAAAAACTACAAAAATCTGGCAGAACTACACATGCAAAGTATTTAGCAGCTCAAATATGTTTACAGAGTCCTTGTTCAAAATTAGAATGACTGTTTTTTAATAATTTCTTCACAAGTTCCAAATTAGCTTGTTGTATTTCTTCTCTCTCCCATAAAGGAAAGAAGGTTGTTTTTTAATACTCACTTTCTTCCTTTGTAAGTCCTATAGTTTTCAAGTCAAATTATTTTTCTCATATCTCCCTATAAAGATATAACCTTCATGGAAGTGTCATCCAGGTCACTGAATGATGTGCTAGAGTAAGAAAGGAATTTGGTGATCTTTTTAACCCTTAAAAAGTAATATCTTATACGAACTCCAAATAAATAAATACAAAATATATATATATATATACTTGAAAAAAAAAAAAGACAGCAATGGAAAATTCAAATAGAAAAAAAAAAAAAGTAATATCTTAAAGTAAGTATGTGTGTGTGTGTGTGTCTGTATGTGAAGTTGCTCAGTCGTATCTGACTGTGACCCCATGGACTGTAGCCTACCAGGCTCCTCCGTCCATGGGATTTTCCAGGCAAGAATACTGGAGTGGGATGCCATTTCCTTCTCCAGAAGATCTTCCCCACACAGGGATCTCCCGCATTGTAAGCAGATGCTTTACCGTCTGAGCCACCAGGGAAGTCACTAAAGCAAGTATAGATAATCACTAAGTCAAAGTTATCACCATGTAATTTCTTTTCTTTCATTTTCAGTATCAAGTCATGTTTGTGGCATTCCTATACTTCAATGCAGAATCCACATCTCTTAGTGTACTTTGAGCTCTCTCATCACTTACCTCTCATTGCTATCACTCCTTTAGAATTTCTTAGTTTGACCAACTTAGTTAGACTCTGATATGAATCTTTGCAATTTTGGCCACATTTTCTTGATTCTGATCAAAACATGTGTGGTTTCTTAGGGAATCATTTGTTAATGTCAACCAATATTTTAGGCTATTTTATCCTAGGGTGTTAATGGCTAATAGCAGTTTAGGAAGGAGCTATCTCTGATAGTAGTAACAGCATTTCAACAGCAATGCTTTAATCAGGTGGACTGAGGATTGAAGACACTGTGGCAGAGAAATGTAGGCAACAGATTATGGTAAGTCCCAGCTTTCCATGATCCTCTATAATCTTCTGATACAGATTGATGCCTGTTTACCTATTCTCATGCTTACTTGTGTTATAAACATATTTCTTTTGTTAATAAGAGGCACATCATTTACAGTGTGATTTTTAGACTTTTAGTCTACAGTATGATTAAAAGGAAAATACCAAATAGCTTTTTGTGTCTCTGAGACATTGACATGCTTTCAGACTTACGGGCTGCTGCCGCTGCTGCTGCAGCTGGTAAGTCGCTTCAGTCGTGTCCGACTCTGTGAAACCCCATAGATGGCAGCCCACTAAGCTCTACCATCCCTGGGATTCTCCAGGCAAGAACACTGGAGTGGGTTGCCATTTCCTTTTCCAATGCATGAAAGTGAAAAGTGAAAGTGAAGCCACTCAGTTTTGTCCGACTCTTCGTGACCCCATGGACTGCAGCCCACCAGGCTCCTCCGCCCATGGGATTCTCCAGGCAAGGGTACTGCAGTGGGGGTGCCATTGCCTTCTCTGGAGACTTAGGGACTGGACATAGGCAAATATTGCTCAACAGATGTTTTATGTTTATACATTTATATGGTATTACTTTCTCCTTGTAAGTGAATCTAACACTTCACAAAAATGGCATCTAACTTTTATTAACATGTTTCTTAATATATAATGCTAGACTATGATTGTTTAATATTTAATGCTGATTTATGATTCATTTTTCTGTATACTATATAATATAATGAAAAATGAATTATATTTGCTTTTTCCTCTGTGTCAAATAATTTATTATATTTCATGAGTCTAAGGTGACATCACTTATTAAATGTACCATTATTATGTATCACTAATAAAAAAAGAAGAAATTTGTTCAGTTGTGAAATGACATTGAATCTAAGTTTTATACAAATGTAGAAATATTAACATATGAAAATATATGCATCTTAGAGTCAAAGGAATGTGGTAATAGGACTACCATAAAACATAATGAAACTTCCATCTAAAACATTTGAAATACTTTATTTTTTTTAATTTTTTTTTGGTGGTAGGGAAGATCAGGGTTTCATGTTTGGGAGTTCATGTACACCCATGATGGATTCATGTCAATATATGCCAAAACCAATACAGTACGTAAAGTAAAATAAAGTAAAAAAAAAAAAAAAAAAGCTGAAAAACTTTAAAACATGATTTTCACAAAATCTTTATAGTATATATTCGGACAAAGCTCTTTCCTTTTTAGGGATGTTGGGGAAATTCAGTGAACTTGTGAAAGAGAATGAGAAAAACCTTTCAATCTTCATTAATAGTATGAACTAGAAACCTTTCAAACTGTGTTTTCTTCAGTTCAGTTCAGTTCAGTTGCTCAGTCGTGTCTGACTCTTTGCAACCCCATGAATCGCAGCACGCCAGGCCTCCCTGTCCATCACCAACTCCTGGAGTTCACTCAGACTCACATCCATCGAGTCAGAAATGCCATCCAGCCATCTCATCCTCTGTCGTCCCCTTCTCTCCTGCCTCCAATCCCTCCCAGCATCAGAGTCCTTTTCAATGAGTCAACTCTTCGCATGAGGTGGCCAAAGTACTGGAGTTTCAGCTTTAGCATCATTCCTTCCAAAGAAATCCCAGAGCTGATCTTCAGTGTTTTCTTATATTCTCTTAATTTCTGTCTGTGGAATCTTGGAAATGTTGCAATTGGATTCTGTACTGGAAATATATTCACCTTTGGTGACATTGAGCCAGGCATAGTTTGACATTTAATATGTAACTAAGAGTTTACTTCATTTGGATTTATATATTTATAGTAACATACACAGTAACATTCCAATCAGGATTCTTTTCTTGGCCTTTGACTGTACAACATATTACTGTATATTAACTTCAAGAAGTTCTTTGCAAGATACTAGTCATAGTAGTAATATTATTGATTTGCAATGAATGATTCTACTGTTCTAGTTTATAAGCATATTTATATATTGCTCCAAACTAGACACAAGAAGAATTCAGTGACACAGAACAAATCTTTGTAAAGGAATCTAAATAGGGGGAGAAACAATATTTATCTACATGGGGAATTTCTGAAATGTGTGTTATTAATAAAGTTAATTCCCCTTCTGAATAAATGATATTTGATTTTCATATTAGCATACTAGTTTGAACAGCTGCACAAAAGTGCTCAAATGAAAATAAGAAAAAATAAAGTTTCAGATCTAAATTTTGCTTTCAGATTAACAGGTGTTGAAGATCCCAAGATATATACATCTCATCGGAAGAAGCATTTTGTTTGGGATACACAAATGCATATTATAGTAGTCAACACGTTAATACTTATAATGTTTTCACATGTTAGATTAAAATCATGAAGGGGGAAAAGTAGCCCTCTGACTACATGGGCAACATGGAACAAGCAAGTCACTGGACAAGCTAGCTTACCAGACAGATGATCCAGGGCTACCAAAGAAGAATTTCATATTTCTATGTGTATAAGTGTGTTTTAAAGAAAAGTTGATTGCTGAAGAGAATAAAGCTGTAGGGAATATTTGTTTGTCATTTTTGTGTAGAGAAAGGAAATACAACCATTTTATGTATATGAGAATTTGCCTCTAAAATTAAGAATTTTAGAATTCAGCTATTAATTCTTGGCCTCTGTAAGATGGTAATAGTACTGTATGTGTAATTAGTTACTAAGGATCATGGTTTAGAGTCTATAATAACACATATAACTGTATAACATTAACATCTGCATTATACATTGCACAATGAAAAGCATTTTAAATATAACTTAGAAAATGAGTTAAATAGATTGCTTTAATGATGTAAATTAGTTTTAGCCTATGTTCATCTATAAATACCACATTTTGTCATTTTTTTTCCTTCTAGGTGATATTTTATTTTATTTTTTTAATTTTTATTTTTACTTTATTTTACTTTACAGTACTGTATTGGTTTTGGCATACATTGACATGAATCCGTCATGGGTGTACATGAACTCCCAAACATGAAATCCCAGGGCTGATCTCCTTCAGAATGAACTGGTTAGATCTCCTTGCAGTCCAAGGGATTCTCAAGAGTCTTCTCCAACACCACAGTTCAAAAGCATCAATTCTTCAGTGCTCAGCCTTCTCCACAGTCCAACTCTCACATCCATACATGACTACTGGAAAAACCATAGCCTTGACTAGATGGACCTTAGTCGGCAAAGTAATGTCTCTGCTTTTCAATATGCTATCTAGGTTGATCATAACTTTCTTCCAAGGAGTAAGCGTCTTTTAATTTCACGGCTGCAGTCACCATCTGCAGTGATTTTGGAGCGCCAAAAAATAAAGTCTGACATTGTTTCCACTGTTTCTCCATCTATTTCCCATGGAGTGACGGGACTGGATGCCATGATTTTCATTTTCTGAATGTTGAGCTTTAAGCCAACTTTTTCACTCTCCTCTTTCACTTTCATCAAGAGGCTTTTTAGTTCCTCTTCCCTTTCTGCCATAAGGGTGGTGTCATCTGCATATCTGAGGTTATTGATATTTCTCCCGGCAATCTTGATTCCAGCTTGTGTTTCTCAGGGTTAGGACATGGATATTTTAGAAGCTTCTATTCAGCCTATCACACTGTCCCATCCAAAATTAGTATTCATTGGATGGCCTAGTATTTATTCATGGCCTAGTCCCTTGGCCATTCATCTAAAACTATCACAGCATTTTTTGTTAATCCGCTATACCCCAGTACAAACTAAAAAGTTAAAAACTAATTAAGTACTCATTAAATAATTATCTGAATATGTAATCTAAGATAGTTCTTATAAATTATATGATCAGAAATTTTATACTTATTTTAGAAAAGAAGGCCATTCTTTATGAAGTACTAAATATTTAGTGAAGTAATAACATTATATTTCATAGTATTATAAAGTATTTTGCGTGAAACTCAAAACCAGCCTACATCGTATAACTACTGTGTGTACAGTGATAGTATACGGACAGGATTTAAACCTCTGAGTCTCCTGTT
The DNA here is from genome assembly GCA_006410675.1 of Oreotragus oreotragus. Taxonomy (NCBI): domain Eukaryota; kingdom Metazoa; phylum Chordata; class Mammalia; order Artiodactyla; family Bovidae; genus Oreotragus; species Oreotragus oreotragus. The sequence continues at coordinate 143,462 of SJYX01000116.1, forward strand.
TGTCTTATACAGCAGTTTGTAGCCCTCCATGCCCATCTTAACCTGAGTCTCATGTACACAGATATATCACTTCATGAAAAGAGAAAGACTTATTTAGTTGGCTTTGAAATGCTTATATGTGCAGATCTCTGGAGAACAAACCTGTACTTCCTATACATCATCAGTACTGCTGCTGCTGCTGCTAAGTCACTTCAGTCGTGGCCGACTCTGTGTGACCCCATAGACGGCAGCCCACCAGGCTCCCCCATCCCTGGGATTCTCCAGGCAAGAATACTGGAGTGGGCTGCCATTTCCTTCTCCAATCAGTACTACTTTGGCCTAAACAGTGGTTAGGCCTTGGCAGCCTGCTGTTTAGCTCCCTTCTCCTGGGCTCTTCCTCTACAGTTGTGGTCGTAAGAACAATCCTTCCAGAAAGGAAGGGAACCTACCAGCCAAAAGGAATGCAAAGAAGGGGAGTATATCAAGAGAAAAGTTATTCAAGAGAAGCAAGAGTATGTTACTTTTCTAACATACAGTTACAGTTAGTTTTAAAATCCCCTGTTTTATCCAAAAGAAGCTCTACCTTCTAGTACAAAGCCTGATAATGTTGAGTCTATTGATCAGTGATCTTTTTTCCCCCCTCAAACCTAGAGAAGGAATAAAATGAGGTAGTTGGGAAAGAAAAGTGTTAAGGACTTCCAAATGATAGGTTATGTAGTCAAACTTGTGAAAACTTAGGGGTAAAGTAGAATATAAAGACATTACATCCCAAACTACATGAAGGAACCCCCAATTTTTGAGGGGTAAGGTAATAGTATAAGAAAAATTAGAGTGGAGTTAATGCCTAAAGAAAAAGAGATAAATGAACCAACAATTATTGAGTCCCATTATCTTTCAGAAAATCTGCTTGATTCTTTTCCTTCAGTGATTCTGTTTGGGTAGTGAATTCTCTTTACTGTAGAAAGAATTGAGGCTGTGAAAAGTAAATTGATTTTCCAAGGTAATTCAGGTAGTGAATGGCAGTGCTCGTATTTAAAGTCTAGTTTGTCTGAATCCAAAATCCATTGCCTTTTTGATATCCCACCCCTTTCCAGGGTGTCTGAGTTTGTTATTTAATCACAGAATTACATGGAAGAAATGGAAGAATTATTCTTAAAATGTCAAATCATTCTTCTATAAAGGATTTTTCCACAGCTGTGGAAATAGGGCCTTAGGGTGTATGATAAAATGTGAACCAGATCCATGGAAAATACATCTTAACTCTACTCTTTTTCCTTTCCCTGCTGAGTTTCTAGTAGAAAATGAGTGTATATTGCTTTTCTGTTGATATTCATAGTTCTTAAATTTCTGTAGGATAATCTCACATAAATAATCTTTCTTTCACATTTGGGGTAGATTTAATAGCATTAGTTCCAAAAGATTTTGCTCTTCTAACTAATGCAACCTGCATAGGTGTAAGTTAAATGAGTTTAGCTGCTGCCAGAATGTGATCAGCTCTTAATGAGTGGTCTACAGATTTTCTTTTTTACCTGAAAGATTGATTCTCTCATTCTTTTTCTGAAAATTAGAAAAGCTCTTATAATTTCATTTGCATGTTGAGATTTTCTATTATGATTTGTATTTAATTTAGCAGACTAAAATATGAGGCAAATCTGTTCATTTAGTCTGCTAGTGCCTGAGCCAGTATCTCTTGCCTCTGCAGCAAGAGATATCATACCTTCATGTGTGCATGAGCTTGAGAGCAATTGTTTGATTATAGTTCTTATTAATATAAATCAAAATCTACAAAGAAAGCCTCTTTTATTCCTGCAATTCATATTTATATAAATAGAAAAGTAATGGATTTTGAGAAAGTTCCAATAGGTTTGAGCTTCTAGAATTATCCCGAGTATAAGACCGGATTGAAATATTTCAAGGTGTTTTGGAGTGGGTGTTGATAAAGTGTTTCCATGTTTGCTGAGTGCCTCTGAGCTGGTAGATTCATACTAATAAAGGCAGAAGCCAGGAATAGTTATAATATGCTTAATTAACTCTAAGCTTATTTAATACCATGGTCCAGATGAACTCTAGATAGGGAGGCATAATACATATAGCTCATTAAAAAATAATTTGGATTTCTCTAATCTATATTTGCATAAAGTTCAGGTCCTTGTCCTGAAGGTATTAATTATTTTCTAATATTATTGTTGAAAAATGGATGCCAATGAAAAAATGGTAATTAGAAGAATGCTGGCTAACATCATTCAATTTCACATAACATACTTATGCCAGTTATGCTGTGAGATTTCTTTGTTTGAGGAAACACTCTTTTAAAAGAGGATTTTGATAAAAAATAAATAAATAAATGAATTAGATCTTGGCTGAGAGCCATTAAAAAAACAATAAACAAAATAAACCTATTTGTCTCTGTTTATATAAATTGGAAAGGTACTTGCTAGCGCCTTTGTGTTTCCATAGGGAACAGGTTATTTTTACTTTGATCATATTTTAGAACTCATTTTCTTAAGGATAGTGTGTGTTATTTTGAGAAAATATATGCAGAAAATTAAAAGAATCTGATTAACTCTTATATTTGATGAAATTTCGTATGACATACTTCTGGAATTTTATGGTGAATTGCTAACAGTGAACAATTCTAGAAAATCAGCATTCTAGCAAAGAAGCTATAATAGCATCCTAAATAAGAAACAGCAACTTGAGCTGAATGTGCATGGAAATTTTTTTCTTCTAATTTTGTGCGTGGTATATTCAAATTTTTTTGCTATTTCATATGTATATATCAGATCTATCTTATGTTAAGGAACAGGTCAGTGACCCTATCTAATATTCTTAATATTCATATAAAAAATAGGAAAGATGGAAAAGTGGATAGGGGAGAGATTACAAAGGAGTAGGAGTGGGGAAGCCAACATTCAGCATTTACCACCCTCCTCCCTTCTAGGCACTATGCTATGTGCATAACCCATTTTACCTGGTTGCACAGGATGAAGACTCTACTTTGACTTGGTTGCTATCAGGATAAGAACAGCAGACTAAGTCAGGTGTGGCTTGCACTGTGTCCTATTCCGAATATTTATCTACTGTGCACATTGGTGGGGCTTTTCTGGATTATGCTTCTTAATTCATCCCTTGTTGTTTACATTATTCTTAGGGGGAAAAAAAAACCCTTAAAAACAACAAATAATATTTTTTTATTGTATTTCCCTCAATTTCTTATTGTGGAACCTGGAACTCCTCTCAAAATTTCCACAATTACTTCAGGACATCTAACATAACTTTTTTCTTCTTGCCCTGATTCTTGCTCCATATTTCTAAGGTAATGTACACTGTTAAAATATTGTGCACACAATACTTCAAAGGAACTTTAAGGCTACTGATAGTGTGATGGTCTCTTGATGATGGTCACTAAACTGAATTATGCCAAGGCTATGCTGAACTGAAGCTTCTTTTTCATGGCAAAGCTAAAGTTATGTTTGATACTGAGAAAGCTCCATCTGGCCATTCTGCTCTGTGCTTGGAGACAGAGAAGGCCTTTTTCTCACCTTTGTGGTTTACTTGAATCCATGTGTCCCAGATTGCAGTTGCTTCATGCTCCTAAGATCTCATGGAGATTTTGGTGAAATAGCTTTTATTTTCCCTTGAAGCCAGTTTCCCTAGAATACAGACGTGAGCCTAAGATTGAGCTAACGAGTAAAGCACCTGATTATATCTGCCTTCTCCTCCGAACTTGATTGAACATCATTCTCAAATTGAGCTGACATGCCTCATGCTTTAGAATAAAGTGCTTTCTAGGTGGAAATACCATTGAAATAAATTCCTGATGGCCTTAACTCATTCTCCAGGAATTTCAGTAATATCCAAATTGTTCTTTGAGCAAAATGTATGGCTAAACTGAGAACAAGCCACTCTTTTCTCTCTTCATAGGAAGTTTATGTGTTATAAAGCTGATGTACCATACCAGATCCAGTAGTTGTTTATCGGTACCATTTAACTAGTGTTATTATTATTAGGAAATGGGCTTAGGTTATGTTAAAAATGGGTTATTTGAGTGTGCTTTCATAAAATTTCCTTAGTGTATATCTTTGAGAGACATTTCTATTTAGCTGAGGACATTTTTGCCATTTTGGGGTTAGGTGGTTGTTGTTCATTCACTCAGTGGTGTCCAACTCTTTGTGACCCCATGGACTGCAGCACTCCAGACTTTCCTGTCCTTAACTATCTCCCAGAGTTTGCTCAAACTCATGTCCATTGAGTTGCTGATGCCATACAGCCACCTCATCCTCTGTTGTCCCCTTCTCCTCCTGCCTTCTAGCTTTGCCAGCATCAAGGTCTTTTCCAATGAATCAACTCTTTTCATGATGTGGCCAAAGTACTGGAGCTTCAGCTTCGGCATCAGTCCTTCCAGTGAATATTCAGGGTTGATTCCCTTTAGGATTGTTTGATTGGATCTCCTTGCTGTCCAAGGGACTCTCAAGAGTCTTCTCCAGCACCACAGTTTGAAAGCTTCAGTTCTTTAGTGCTTAGCCTTCTTTGTGATCCAACTGTCACATCTGTACATGACTACAGGAAAAACCATAGCTTTGACTATATAGACATTTGTCGGCAAAGTAATGTCTCTGAGTTTTAATATACTGTTTAGGTCTGTCATAGCTTTTCTTCCAAGGAGCAATGAGTGAGTGACTGAAAGTCACTCAGTCATGTCCAACTCTTTGCTACCCCATGGACTAAGCAGTCCATGGAGTTCTCTAGGCCAGAATACTGGAGTGGGCAGCCTTTCCCTTCTCCAGGGGATCTTCCCAACCCAGGGATCTAACTTGTTTTCAGATTTACGTGAACTTACTTAAGGCTGCAATCCGTAAAGGGACAAGCGACGGAAGGCTTTTGTAACAGGGCAGCTTTGTTAAAGCTGAATCTTCAGCCTCGCACAAGTTCAAGAGCTGCAAGAGACAGAATGATGTAATTCGGCCTGCACCCACTGTGACGACCTTGCAAGTAACAGGACACGACCATCAGCCACACACAACACAATTAACAAACCAAACCCAAATCCTGAAGCACTGAAGTCACTGGGCTTCCTTATTCTAAAGCAAAACTCAGTCAACCTCGGTGAAATACATTCTTTGGCACTCTCATCGGCTCTGAGAGCATCATGCTTTTTCTTTACGCAGAGGATCACTCTGTCTAAATGCAAACTCCACCATGGGGGACAATGCCTTGTTCAGAGCTGTTTCCCAATGCCGTGGGCCAAGGCCCAAGAAATAAACACGCTGTAAATCAAGCGTTTGAGCAGTAATACTTTTTCTTTCTTTTTAAGCACACAGAAGCCTAAGAAGGAAGTATTTTGTTGGAAATACTATATAATGCAGACACTCCAGCAGCTAGTCTTGCAGACGTTTCACCAAACTAGGACCCGTTTGTAAATCTACCCCTAAAATACTACATTTGGTGCTCTATTAGTACTCTCCCTTCTGCTGGCATCCGGGACAACTTACATAAGGGCTATAACCAAGGCATGAAAAATAACTAAAAGCTAGAACACACAATCAGTGACCTCATGTCCAAGTGAAAACAAGGGACTTAAAGAATCAAGAGGCAGGTTTTTTCATAGCTGGAAATTCGGACTTGGTGTGGACAAGGAAGAACTTGCCTCCTTATGACTCCGGCTCAGTTTAGTCTGACGATGCCTCCAGAATAAGTCGCATCTTGAAACCATTTCAAATTGGGCTAATCCACAGCCCATTACTGAGTCTAAGCTAATGTCTCTGATTTGACTGCATCCATAGTTGCGTTCCTATTTTGCACTGTCTAGCACCATGTCACACTGTAATACTGACAGTGACAAGCACGCAGAAGGGGCCATCCTCCACCGCCTGTTACCTTGGGGTCAAGGGGCAAGTCAAGTCCACCAAACAAAGCGAGAGCCCAGCAGGGCAGCGCAGTGACGAGAGGCCAGGTTCCAGTACAACTGCGGTGGCTCCAGCCTGAGCGCTCCAGCCAGCCTGCTCTGGGGCTCCGGGTGCCTAACAAACCCTAAGACTCAGGTCCGGTGCCTTCAGCGAGTGCTCAGGCTCCGTACTTCACGTGGTACTGCCGGAGCCAGGTAAGGGCGCTCACGTGAAGTGAGGTCTCAACAGGGCACGGCACACTCAAGTCTGATAAACTGAGTAAACGGGGAGCCTGCTGACACGCGTGAGGGAGGAGGAGCGCACTTCACCGTCCTGAAGAGCAAGGCTCCCTAACAGAGCTCCAAGGACTCAGCACCCCCCACCTCACTGGCCATCTCAGACACACGCCTGCCTCCTCCCCGACCCCAGGCGACGGCCGGCTCCCCGCAGGCAGGGCCGCAACTCCGCTGGACGCTGCCGGGCCCGGCTGCGTGCGGACGGGCTGCCGGGCACGCGGGCGGCCCCAGTCACGCCGCGCCGCAGCTCCACTGGACGCTGCCGGGCAAGCCTGCGTGCGGACGGGCTGCCGGGCGCTGAGGCGGCCCCAGCCACGCCGCGCCGCGCCCCAGCTCCGCTGGACGCTGCCGGGCACGCGGGCGGCCCCAGCCACAACGCGCCCCTACCTCGGTGTAGAACACCTTGTGCTCCACCACGTTGAGGTCCATGGTGAAGAGCCGGGGCTGCAGTGTGGTGCAGAACGTGTTCCCCTCCATCAGCCCGATCTGGGCGTTGGCGGGCTGGTGCCGCAGCAGGTGCTTCTTCGGGGGGACCATGTCCTGGAGGACCTGGGGGAGACACGGAGGAGGCACCCCTGATCGCCGCCCCTTAGAAAGCAAGCACCTCACCNGCCACAACGCGCCCCTACCTCGGTATAGAACACCTTGTGCTCCACCACGTTGAGGTCCATGGTGAAGAGCCGGGGCTGCAGCGTGGTGCAGAACGTGTTCCCCTCCATCAGCCCGATCTGGGCGTTGGCGGGCTGGTGCCGCAGCAGGTGCTTCTTCGGGGGGACCATGTCCTGGAGGACCTGGGGGAGACACGGAGGAGGCACCCCTGATCGCCGCCCCTTAGAAAGCAAGCACCTCACCGCAAGATCCTAAGCCAGTTAGCAGCCTGAAAACCGTAACTGAGATCAAGTTATCCCAGATAGCCCTCAGTTAGGAAAGGGAGGACCTGCTTCAAACGCCGACACTGGGTCGTGGAGAGACGCACTCAGACACAATCCACTCCCCGGGGTCCAGAGCAGCCGCTCTTACAACAGCAACGACCAAAACAGGGATGAGATCAGGTTGTGCTCATCAGGCCCCAAAACCAGCCCCTACCCTCGACGGTCACTGAAACAGATGTTAACGTAAGCACGTCGCCGTCTGCAAACCTGAGGTCAGAACAAGCACGTGTAACAGCACTTAGCTCACTGGACACAAAACGCCAGATTCCGTATCATCAACACTCAAACCTGAAGGAAGAAAAAGTCTGCAGAGGTTCCGCCCGGTGAGCTGCGCCTCACCTCCTTGTGCGGCTCCATGATCACGGTCACGCTCTTCCCGGTGACCTGGGCCAGCACCTGCAGTGAGTGCATGGCCTGCTTCCTCACGGTGGAGTTCGGGGACGTGACCTCCCGAACCAGGTCGTGGGTCACGTGGTGGAAGGACTTCTCCTGGGCCGCCACGATCTCCTCCACCCTCTCCTCGTCCTTGAGGGGCGTCGCGCACCTCATCAGAAGCTGCTCCAGGGTGGTCTTGGCCATGGCGACCGCCCCGTTGGAAACCTGCAGGCCAGGGACTCCTCAGCACCAAAGATGGGCGCTGATGCCCACAACACCCACGTCTGCATGCCTGCCCGCCCGCCCCAAACACTGTCACTGGAGGCCCACATCCCTCACACACCAGCTAAGGCATCAAGACTGCTTCGTGTTGTCCTCAAGGTACTCTAGTAGCTAACCCTGCTGCTTACAGATCATTTGTTTGTCATTCAGGAAGAAAATATGGATCTAGACTTGATCTTTGTGTTTACGAAACAGATTTAAGCAGGCGATGCCCACCATCTGCTACATCCTCACAAAGGTTCATAAAGAACGCGGCTCCTATAGGAACCTCTGCGGCACGTGTACTGTTTAATCTGTGGCAGGCCTGAGAAGTTTTCCCTTCACGGACCACTGTGTAAAGCCCTTTGGCCAGTGACTGTTATCAAGACTGACCCGTATTTAGTCTCAGAGAAAGAGAACCTGAGGGCTGTGATCTGTCCTTTCACTTACGATGCTGTAGCGAGATCAGAGGATGAGATGGTTAGCTAGCAACAGCAACTCAATGGATGTGAATCTGAGCAAACGCCACGAGACAGTCGAGGACAGGGAGGCCTGGCCTGCTGCGGTCCACGGGGGTCACAGAGAGTCAGACACGACTTAGTGACGAAACAGCAGCAGCAGTGAAATCTAAGCTTCCTGGAGAGCACGCTTGCAGAACTGCCTGAAACTCGCTGCTGCCCAGGCGGACGACCGTCCTGCGCCCGTGTGGTGGGGCCCAGGGCCCGCCCCGCCCTGCCGCGCCCTCCCGCCTACCTCGCCCGTCAGGTCCATCATGACGAAGAGCAGCGCTTTGAGGAAAGCCTGCTGGTTCTGCAGCACCCAGGCGAGGGGCAGGCGCTCCATGAGGAACTTGATGGACACCACGCCGCCGAGCTTCGCGTACCAGGCCTGCTCGTAGCAGCACGCGCACAGGCGCTCCACGATGTAGGAGAAGAGCGGCAGCTGGCACGCCTGGAAGAGACGTGCACTGCTCGCTGTGCCCCCAGGCCCCGAGACTCGGAGAGCGGCTGCCCGCGGGCCCAGACAGCCCCACCCAGACCGCACCACTCACCCGCTCCTTCGAGCCCAGGATGATGCTCGCCACATCGAAGATCACGGCGAGGGCCACCTCCCCAATCTTGCAGAGCTCCTTCTCCTCATAAGCCATGCAGATGGCTATGGCGTCGATGAGGACTAGGGGGTCCATCCCTTTGGAGCCGTTCTCCTCGCTGTGGAACATGGCGGTGCTGGGCTGGCTGCCCACCTGGTAGCAAGGGAGCAGGAAGGGGCCTGGGAGGAGAGGCGGGCAGCAGGCGGGAAAGCTAGACTTAGCACCACAGACACGCCCGTCCCTCCAACTGCGAAACTACCCGTTGCCCTGGAGGTTAGGAATTCAATAAAAGCCAGCCCTGGTCCCTGACCAACTTCTGTTAAACCGCAATTATTTACAAACTAAGCACGTATAATGTAACTGACTCCATCACACAGTGTTAACTCTCAGATCTTCTCAACCACAGCTCAAAGACAGACTTGTATGAATAGAGGCGGGCAGCAGGCGGGAAAGCTAGACTTAGCACCACAGACACGCCCGTCCCTCCAACTGAGAAACTACCCGTTGCCCTGGAGGTTAGGAATTCAATAAAAGCCAGCCCTGGTCCCTGACCAACTTCTGTTAAACCGCAATTATTTACAAACTAAGCACGTATAATGTAACTGACTCCATCACACAGTGTTAACTCTCAGATCTTCTCAACCACAGCTCAAAGACAGACTTGTATGAACTGAGAACCATAATCAGGTCTCTTCGTTGAAAAAACTCATTGCCCAGGCCAAGAGGCACAGTGCGGGAGTGACTGTGGGTTATGCTTTGGACATTCCTGACACACAAGAGGAGAAAGCAAGAGCACCCAGCTTCGAAGTCCAATCTGCGCAGCAGTCCGGTAGCCACTAACAACTCACGCCTGGCAGGCACCGGCCCGAGGCGAGGTGGGAGTGACCGAGACGCGTGCAGGTCTGCCGGAAACACTGGGAGACAAGCTAAGTGTCCAACCATACGGCGCTGACTGTTTGGACAGGACGAGTTTAAAAAGGGCGGGGGAGGGGGGGAGTTCTGTGTTCTGCAGCATTGGGAGAAAACTGCTTGTCGACCAGGTGAGAGGTTGAGGACACAAAGTGCTACTCAGGAGGTCATGCCCACGACCGGCACCGGTCTGGGAGCAGCTGCAAAACTGAGGCTGAGTGTTCAGGACAGCAGCAGGTGGTGCCGTGACACCCCCACTGTCTTTCACAAAACCACCAGCCTGCAATGGACTGGAAACACTAACAGAATGGGTCCCCTGGCACCCAGGGCCCGGAACGCCTGGAGCAGAGGGGAAGCGCAGCCAGGCAGGCCAAAGGCACAGATGAGGGTCCAGGAGCAGACTGAGGAGCTGGGGGACCAGGGCGAGCGGTGGTGGAGGCTGGGCCTGGCAACCACCACTGGGGACAGGGGGCCAGCAGGGGTCAGGACCACACACGGTCACCGCTCTACATGCAGAGGGTCCAGAAGTACTCAGCCCCCGAAGAGAAAAAGGGCCACAGTGTTAAACCCACCATGTTAATATTTTATACGCAAAACCAGGTGACAGTTTTCAAGTGTTACAGCACCTACTGCTGGAATACCAACTCTCTGTGTCAATGGAATGAGTGTACAACCAGCAAACCACACTCCAAAACCAATCAGCCAAACTCCGCTTCTGCGAAACATGGTGTCCCTGAAGACCTCAACCCGGCTCGTCTGGGGTCACTCACCGCACTGCTGGGCGACGGCCACCATCGTGTAGTGGCGGATCAAGCTGGCCACGAAGGGCAGGGCGCTGGGCCGCAGATCCTTAATGACCGCGGACATGAACGCCCCGGTCAGGGCTTGCTCGAACGTCTTCCGGGCTGGAGTGTCCTGCGCTTTGTAGCGATGCGATATGATGACGTTGGGGATGGTCTTTTCTGTAAAGCTGTGCGACAACAATTAAATTCCTGTCTCTTATACACATCTCACCCGCCCAGCCCCACTCACCTTTCTCATGCAGGCTTCTCCGGCCTCCTGGAGCTCGCTGTTGGTTGAATTCAGGGCTTTGAAGAGTGCAGCAATGATCTTCTCTCTGGACTGAGGAAGATAATTGCAGGCCGCAAGCGCATCTTTAGGGAGAGAAATCAACACAATTTTCATCATTCACCTGAAAAGCATACAGCAACATCCTCGTCTAAAGGCTTTACCAACCAACAGACACGTGGGTCACTAACCTTCTTTCCTAATAACCCGGCTTCATGCAAGACAAAAGAACACGTGGCCTTCTACTCCCAGGGTCACTATTATCTATGGGTGACTATTATCTAAGAAGGTAACAGCCTGCCAGAAAGCCCACGATCAACCTTACTGTCCAGACAGATGGAGGGGTGAAAAGAAAAACAATGTGAAAACAAGGGTGAAGGGGTCCCCAGCAAGACCCTGCCCCCAAGATGTCGTGGCAGGCGAGGGCACGGCAGACCTGTGGGCACGCACACTGCACTAACACTGAGGGCGGAGCCCTGGGCTCTGGCGACGGAGGAGATGGACACGCAGCTCAGTGTCTCCCCATTATCTGCGCCCCAATCTGCAGGGGGGCCAAAGGCTTTGAAATGCAAACATTCTCAGGACAGAGGACGCAACTTGAGCCTGTTACAGGTTAGTTAAGCAGTAATGTTCTAGCTCGTGTGAAATGCGTGAGGGGTGCCCCAAGGAGAGGAGCCCCAACTGGAGGGGTGAGAAGACCCCCTGCGTCCCCCCTCACTCTGGCCTGCCATGTCTTGGGCTCCATCCTCAAGTTCTACCTCTCAGCTCCTCTACCTCTAATTCAAGGAGGATTCTGGCAATATTTCATTAAGTCATTAAGTGTGTAAAAGTCAACAAGAGACAAGTTAACCACTAGGTATTTATCAAAAAGGAGGAAATGACTGTTTCTAAGTATGAAGGCAAGCAGTGTATTTTCCTAAATTATGTACAATTCTTGTGCTAAACAATGACGACTGACATTCTTAATGAAAGCCCAGAGACAGCAGGAGTCTCAAATGCCCCTAAATCATTAAGAAGTCTAAAAAGATCTGAATACTCTGATTCAGACGAAAACGGCATGATGTGCATGGTGTGACAACACTCTTAAACCAGGAAATTAGAGACACGCCTTAGAGAAATGTTCAGTTCCCATAAGAGAGCTACAAAGAGCTTACAACAGAGTAAAATTCAGTATATCAGAGTAGAGTAATTACTTAAATCCTAGAAATCTATACAGTCCAATGACATCTCATTACGCAGCCTGATAAATACACCAACAATTTTTTTTTCATTCCCCCGTAGAGACCAGAGAGTCAGAAAAATCAGACAACCAAAAAAAGGCCTTCGGTCCCCCTCCACTTCTGTGCCCGGTAACTTGTTTTCAGATTTACGTGAACTTACTTAAGGCTGCAATCCGTAAAGGGACAAGCGACGGAAGGCTTTTGTAACAGGGCAGCTTTGTTAAAGCTGAATCTTCAGCCTCGCACAAGTTCAAGAGCTGCAAGAGACAGAATGATGTAATTCGGCCTGCACCCACTGTGACGACCTTGCAAGTAACAGGACACGACCATCAGCCACACACAACACAATTAACAAACCAAACCCAAATCCTGAAGCACTGAAGTCACTGGGCTTCCTTATTCTAAAGCAAAACTCAGTCAACCTCGGTGAAATACATTCTTTGGCACTCTCATCGGCTCTGAGAGCATCATGCTTTTTCTTTACGCAGAGGATCACTCTCTCTAAATGCAAACTCCACCATGGGGGACAATGCCTTGTTCAGAGCTGTTTCCCAATGCCGTGGGCCAAGGCCCAAGAAATAAACACGCTGTAAATCAAGCGTTTGAGCAGTAATACTTTTTCTTTCTTTTTAAGCACACAGAAGCCTAAGAAGGAAGTATTTTGTTGGAAATACTATATAATGCAGACACTCCAGCAGCTAGTCTTGCAGACGTTTCACCAAACTAGGACCTGTTTGTAAATCTACCCCTAAAATACTACATTTGGTGCTCTATTAGTACTCTCCCTTCTGCTGGCATCCGGGACAACTTACATAAGGGCTATAACCAAGGCATGAAAAATAACTAAAAGCTAGAACACACAATCAGTGACCTCATGTCCAAGTGAAAACAAGGGACTTAAAGAATCAAGAGGCAGGTTTTTTCATAGCTGGAAATTCGGACTTGGTGTGGACAAGGAAGAACTTGCCTCCTTATGACTCCGGCTCAGTTTAGTCTGACGATGCCTCCAGAATAAGTCGCATCTTGAAACCATTTCAAATTGGGCTAATCCACAGCCCATTACTGAGTCTAAGCTGATGTCTCTGATTTGACTGCATCCATAGTTGCGTTCCTATTTTGCACTGTCTAGCACCATGTCACACTGTAATACTGACAGTGACAAGCACGCAGAAGGGGCCATCCTCCACCGCCTGTTACCTTGGGGTCAAGGGGCAAGTCAAGTCCACCAAACAAAGCGAGAGCCCAGCAGGGCAGCGCAGTGACGAGAGGCCAGGTTCCAGTACAACTGCGGTGGCTCCAGCCTGAGCGCTCCAGCCAGCCTGCTCTGGGGCTCCGGGTGCCTAACAAACCCTAAGACTCAGGTCCGGTGCCTTCAGCGAGTGCTCAGGCTCCGTACTTCACGTGGTACTGCCGGAGCCAGGTAAGGGCGCTCACGTGAAGTGAGGTCTCAACAGGGCACGGCACACTCAAGTCTGATAAACTGAGTAAACGGGGAGCCTGCTGACACGCGTGAGGGAGGAGGAGCGCACTTCACCGTCCTGAAGAGCAAGGCTCCCTAACAGAGCTCCAAGGACTCAGCACCCCCCACCTCACTGGCCATCTCAGACACACGCCTGCCTCCTCCCCGACCCCAGGCGACGGCCGGCTCCCCGCAGGCAGGGCCGCAACTCCGCTGGACGCTGCCGGGCCCGGCTGCGTGCGGACGGGCTGCCGGGCGCACGGGCGGCCCCAGTCACGCCGCGCCGCAGCTCCACTGGACGCTGCCGGGCAAGCCTGCGTGCGGACGGGCTGCCGGGCGCTGAGGCGGCCCCAGCCACAACGCGCCCCTACCTCGGTATAGAACACCTTGTGCTCCACCACGTTGAGGTCCATGGTGAAGAGCCGGGGCTGCAGCGTGGTGCAGAACGTGTTCCCCTCCATCAGCCCGATCTGGGCGTTGGCGGGCTGGTGCCGCAGCAGGTGCTTCTTCGGGGGGACCATGTCCTGGAGGACCTGGGGGAGACACGGAGGAGGCACCCCTGATCGCCGCCCCTTAGAAAGCAAGCACCTCACCGCAAGATCCTAAGCCAGTTAGCAGCCTGAAAACCGTAACTGAGATCAAGTTATCCCAGACAGCCCTCAGTTAGGAAAGGGAGGACCTGCTTCAAACGCCGACACTGGGTCGTGGAGAGACGCACTCAGACACAATCCACTCCCCGGGGTCCAGAGCAGCTGCTCTTACAACAGCAACGACCAAAACAGGGATGAGATCAGGTTGTGCTCATCAGGCCCCAAAACCAGCCCCTACCCTCGACGGTCACTGAAACAGATGTTAACGTAAGCACGTCGCCGTCTGCAAACCTGAGGTCAGAACAAGCACGTGTAACAGCACTTAGCTCACTGGACACAAAACGCCAGATTCCGTATCATCAACACTCAAACCTGAAGGAAGAAAAAGTCTGCAGAGGTTCCGCCCGGTGAGCCGCGCCTCACCTCCTTGTGCGGCTCCATGATCACGGTCACGCTCTTCCCGGTGACCTGGGCCAGCACCTGCAGTGAGTGCATGGCCTGCTTCCTCACGGTGGAGTTCGGGGACGTGACCTCCCGAACCAGGTCGTGGGTCACGTGGTGGAAGGACTTCTCCTGGGCCGCCACGATCTCCTCCACCCTCTCCTCGTCCTTGAGGGGCGTCGCGCACCTCATCAGAAGCTGCTCCAGGGTGGTCTTGGCCATGGCGACCGCCCCGTTGGAAACCTGCAGGCCAGGGACTCCTCAGCACCAAAGATGGGCGCTGATGCCCACAACACCCACGTCTGCATGCCTGCCCGCCCGCCCCAAACACTGTCACTGGAGGCCCACATCCCTCACACACCAGCTAAGGCATCAAGACTGCTTCGTGTTGTCCTCAAGGTACTCTAGTAGCTAACCCTGCTGCTTACAGATCATTTGTTTGTCATTCAGGAAGAAAATATGGATCTAGACTTGATCTTTGTGTTTACGAAACAGATTTAAGCAGGCGATGCCCACCATCTGCTACATCCTCACAAAGGTTCATAAAGAACGCGGCTCCTATAGGAACCTCTGCGGCACGTGTACTGTTTAATCTGTGGCAGGCCTGAGAAGTTTTCCCTTCACGGACCACTGTGTAAAGCCCTTTGGCCAGTGACTGTTATCAAGACTGACCCGTATTTAGTCTCAGAGAAAGAGAACCTGAGGGCTGTGATCTGTCCTTTCACTTACGATGCTGTAGCGAGATCAGAGGATGAGATGGTTAGCTAGCAACAGCAACTCAATGGATGTGAATCTGAGCAAACGCCACGAGACAGTCGAGGACAGGGAGGCCTGGCCTGCTGCGGTCCACGGGGGTCACAGAGAGTCAGACACGACTTAGTGACGAAACAGCAGCAGCAGTGAAATCTAAGCTTCCTGGAGAGCACGCTTGCAGAACTGCCTGAAACTCGCTGCTGCCCAGGCGGACGACCGTCCTGCGCCCGTGTGGTGGGGCCCAGGGCCCGCCCCGCCCTGCCGCGCCCTCCCGCCTACCTCGCCCGTCAGGTCCATCATGACGAAGAGCAGCGCTTTGAGGAAAGCCTGCTGGTTCTGCAGCACCCAGGCGAGGGGCAGGCGCTCCATGAGGAACTTGATGGACACCACGCCGCCGAGCTTCGCGTACCAGGCCTGCTCGTAGCAGCACGCGCACAGGCGCTCCACGATGTAGGAGAAGAGCGGCAGCTGGCACGCCTGGAAGAGACGTGCACTGCTCGCTGTGCCCCCAGGCCCCGAGACTCGGAGAGCGGCTGCCCGCGGGCCCAGACAGCCCCACCCAGACCGCACCGCTCACCCGCTCCTTCGAGCCCAGGATGATGCTCGCCACATCGAAGATCACGGCGAGGGCCACCTCCCCAATCTTGCAGAGCTCCTTCTCCTCATAAGCCATGCAGATGGCTATGGCGTCGATGAGGACTAGGGGGTCCATCCCTTTG
This sequence comes from Oreotragus oreotragus, assembly GCA_006410675.1. Taxonomy (NCBI): domain Eukaryota; kingdom Metazoa; phylum Chordata; class Mammalia; order Artiodactyla; family Bovidae; genus Oreotragus; species Oreotragus oreotragus. The sequence goes on from SJYX01000116.1 coordinate 159,439, forward strand.
GAGCCGTTCTCCTCGCTGTGGAACATGGCGGTGCTGGGCTGGCTGCCCACCTGGTAGCAAGGGAGCAGGAAGGGGCCTGGGAGGAGAGGCGGGCAGCAGGCGGGAAAGCTAGACTTAGCACCACAGACACGCCCGTCCCTCCAACTGCGAAACTACCCGTTGCCCTGGAGGTTAGGAATTCAATAAAAGCCAGCCCTGGTCCCTGACCAACTTCTGTTAAACCGCAATTATTTACAAACTAAGCACGTATAATGTAACTGACTCCATCACACAGTGTTAACTCTCAGATCTTCTCAACCACAGCTCAAAGACAGACTTGTATGAACTGAGAACCATAATCAGGTCTCTTCGTTGAAAAAACTCATTGCCCAGGCCAAGAGGCACAGTGCGGGAGTGACTGTGGGTTATGCTTTGGACATTCCTGACACACAAGAGGAGAAAGCAAGAGCACCCAGCTTCGAAGTCCAATCTGCGCAGCAGTCCGGTAGCCACTAACAACTCACGCCTGGCAGGCACCGGCCCGAGGCGAGGTGGGAGTGACCGAGACGCGTGCAGGTCTGCCGGAAACACTGGGAGACAAGCTAAGTGTCCAACCATACGGCGCTGACTGTTTGGACAGGACGAGTTTAAAAAGGGCGGGGGAGGGGGGGAGTTCTGTGTTCTGCAGCATTGGGAGAAAACTGCTTGTCGACCAGGTGAGAGGTTGAGGACACAAAGTGCTACTCAGGAGGTCATGCCCACGACCGGCACCGGTCTGGGAGCAGCTGCAAAACTGAGGCTGAGTGTTCAGGACAGCAGCAGGTGGTGCCGTGACACCCCCACTGTCTTTCACAAAACCACCAGCCTGCAATGGACTGGAAACACTAACAGAATGGGTCCCCTGGCACCCAGGGCCCGGAACGCCTGGAGCAGAGGGGAAGTGCAGCCAGGCAGGCCAAAGGCACAGATGAGGGTCCAGGAGCAGACTGAGGAGCTGGGGGACCAGGGCGAGCGGTGGTGGAGGCTGGGCCTGGCAACCACCACCGGGGACAGGGGGCCAGCAGGGGTCAGGACCACACACGGTCACCGCTCTACATGCAGAGGGTCCAGAAGTACTCAGCCCCCGAAGAGAAAAAGGGCCACAGTGTTAAACCCACCATGTTAATATTTTATACGCAAAACCAGGTGACAGTTTTCAAGTGTTACAGCACCTACTGCTGGAATACCAACTCTCTGTGTCAATGGAATGAGTGTACAACCAGCAAACCACAGTCCAAAACCAATCAGCCAAACTCCGCTTCTGCGAAACACGGTGTCCCTGAAGACCTCAACCCGGCTCGTCTGGGGTCACTCACCGCACTGCTGGGCGACGGCCACCATCGTGTAGTGGCGGATCAAGCTGGCCACGAAGGGCAGGGCGCTGGGCCGCAGATCCTTAATGACCGCGGACATGAACGCCCCGGTCAGGGCTTGCTCGAACGTCTTCCGGGCTGGAGTGTCCTGCGCTTTGTAGCGATGCGATATGATGACGTTGGGGATGGTCTTTTCTGTAAAGCTGTGCGACAACAATTAAATTCACCGTGACCACACTCGAGTCCAGAGCTGACGATCCTACAAGGGACTTATGTGCAGTTGCATGGGCCTGAGTGACTTCTCTGCTTTAATTTCAGCAACACGTGGAATCTAACGTGACAAGTTTCACGATGTGTCTTCAGCCAATGGGTCAAGAGACACCAAACGTGCTGTCCCCTAATGTGAGCACGGGCCAACAACTCGGACACCACAGGAGGAAGGGCAGCACATTCAACGGCTGAGAGAGACTAACCCTCAAGCACCCAAGACCTTTCCATTTTCCCTAAAAGAGAAGCAGGGCTGGGCAGACAGCTTGTCCTTCTCCTGACCTGACGGAACACACCTCCGACACCGAGAGGCCTGGGAGGCGGCCCCACCCCGCTGCTCTGCAACAAGGCCCGTGCCCCGCCCCCGCGCAGAGCATACTTGGGGTGGGCCAGGAGCTGGTAGAGCGCGTGCTTGTTGTCCTCCAGACTCATCATTGCCACCAGGAAGCACCTGATCACTTCCCACGCCTGCCTCCGGTAGTACGGCTCGGTGTTGGCGCTCTTCAGGCAGTCTAGAGCCGTTTCAATGGCCTGTGGCGAAGAAGCACAGCAACTGGGTTTGTGCTGAAACCGTGATTCTGAAAAGCCTTTGCTGGAGGCACGCGCAGCACCCAGAAGCAGCTCGATGCACGTCCACGCTTAAAGACGGCAGTGGGTCTGCAGACAGGCGGGCAGGTTTCACCAAAGGCCTCCAGAGGAGGCAACGGGTGCGGCTCAAACTGAAATGTGAAGCGGGGTTTACTGATTTTGTGCTTCAATGGCCGACGGGAAATTACAGAAATTAAGTGAGCTCAGGACTCCTGTGGCAGATTTGCTGGATTAAACTAGAACCTCAGTCGTCTCAGTTAAGGTTTAACTAATTTCTTCAAAAAGGGTTTACTTCATTTTTTCAAAAACCCTACCCAGCTTCATACATGTCTTATCTTAGCCTGTAGGTGGACCGGGAAGGCAGGGAAGGCAGGATCACACACAAAAACACTCCAAGTCTTTAACGGCTCAGGTGTTAATGCTAAAGGTACTCACTGCTGCTACTGCTAAGTCACGTCAGTCCTGTCCGACTCTGTGCAACCCCATAGACAGCAGCCCACCGGGCTCCCCCGTGCCTGGGATTCTCCAGGCAAGAACACTGGAGTGGGTTGCCATGTCCTTAGAAATCAAAGGCCTAATCTGTACTGAAGTCTCCTCCAGTGTGAGGAGCCAGGGAGGGGCTGACAGGATGGGGCCTGCCCTCCATATGCAGGCCTCTCCCTACCTCACCCCTCTTCTGCAGAGACTGGAGAGGGAACTTAGAGGATCTTAGAGGATCAACATAACCTCCAAGCCAATCACCGTCCCCTCCCCACCGAAGAAAGGACTGTCTTATGCCAAAAGCAACTGCTGTCATGTAAACCCGCGGCGCTGGGCCTGGCCCTTCCCTGCCAACTCCTGCCAGGGCCCCCACGTGCCACCCACTGGGAAGGGTCCCAGGAGCACCATGGGAATCCCTGGAAGGACCAGGGAGGCATGTCTTCACTATCCGGTTTCTTTCCCNACTAACAACTCACGCCTGGCAGGCACCGGCCCGAGGCGAGGTGGGAGTGACCGAGACGCGTGCAGGTCTGCCGGAAACACTGGGAGACAAGCTAAGTGTCCAACCATACGGCGCTGACTGTTTGGACAGGACGAGTTTAAAAAGGGGGGGGGAGGGGGGGAGTTCTGTGTTCTGCAGCATTGGGAGAAAACTGCTTGTCGACCAGGTGAGAGGTTGAGGACACAAAGTGCTACTCAGGAGGTCATGCCCACGACCGGCACCGGTCTGGGAGCAGCTGCAAAACTGAGGCTGAGTGTTCAGGACAGCAGCAGGTGGTGCCGTGACACCCCCACTGTCTTTCACAAAACCACCAGCCTGCAATGGACTGGAAACACTAACAGAATGGGTCCCCTGGCACCCAGGGCCCGGAACGCCTGGAGCAGAGGGGAAGTGCAGCCAGGCAGGCCAAAGGCACAGATGAGGGTCCAGGAGCAGACTGAGGAGCTGGGGGACCAGGGCGAGCGGTGGTGGAGGCTGGGCCTGGCAACCACCACTGGGGACAGGGGGCCAGCAGGGGTCAGGACCACACACGGTCACCGCTCTACATGCAGAGGGTCCAGAAGTACTCAGCCCCCGAAGAGAAAAAGGGCCACAGTGTTAAACCCACCATGTTAATATTTTATACGCAAAACCAGGTGACAGTTTTCAAGTGTTACAGCACCTACTGCTGGAATACCAACTCTCTGTGTCAATGGAATGAGTGTACAACCAGCAAACCACAGTCCAAAACCAATCAGCCAAACTCCGCTTCTGCGAAACACGGTGTCCCTGAAGACCTCAACCCGGCTCGTCTGGGGTCACTCACCGCACTGCTGGGCGACGGCCACCATCGTGTAGTGGCGGATCAAGCTGGCCACGAAGGGCAGGGCGCTGGGCCGCAGATCCTTAATGACCGCGGACATGAACGCCCCGGTCAGGNGGTGTCCCTGAAGACCTCAACCCGGCTCGTCTGGGGTCACTCACCGCACTGCTGGGCGACGGCCACCATCGTGTAGTGGCGGATCAAGCTGGCCACGAAGGGCAGGGCGCTGGGCCGCAGATCCTTAATGACCGCGGACATGAACGCCCCGGTCAGGGCTTGCTCGAACGTCTTCCGGGCTGGAGTGTCCTGCGCTTTGTAGCGATGCGATATGATGACGTTGGGGATGGTCTTTTCTGTAAAGCTGTGCGACAACAATTAAATTCACCGTGACCACACTCGAGTCCAGAGCTGACGATCCTACAAGGGACTTATGTGCAGTTGCATGGGCCTGAGTGACTTCTCTGCTTTAATTTCAGCAACACGTGGAATCTAACGTGACAAGTTTCACGATGTGTCTTCAGCCAATGGGTCAAGAGACACCAAACGTGCTGTCCCCTAATGTGAGCACGGGCCAACAACTCGGACACCACAGGAGGAAGGGCAGCACATTCAACGGCTGAGAGAGACTAACCCTCAAGCACCCAAGACCTTTCCATTTTCCCTAAAAGAGAAGCAGGGCTGGGCAGACAGCTTGTCCTTCTCCTGACCTGACGGAACACACCTCCGACACCGAGAGGCCTGGGAGGCGGCCCCACCCCGCTGCTCTGCAACAAGGCCCGTGCCCCGCCCCCGCGCAGAGCATACTTGGGGTGGGCCAGGAGCTGGTAGAGCGCGTGCTTGTTGTCCTCCAGACTCATCATTGCCACCAGGAAGCACCTGATCACTTCCCACGCCTGCCTCCGGTAGTACGGCTCGGTGTTGGCGCTCTTCAGGCAGTCTAGAGCCGTTTCAATGGCCTGTGGCGAAGAAGCACAGCAACTGGGTTTGTGCTGAAACCGTGATTCTGAAAAGCCTTTGCTGGAGGCACGCGCAGCACCCAGAAGCAGCTCGATGCACGTCCACCCTTAAAGACGGCAGTGGGTCTGCAGACAGGCGGGCAGGTTTCACCAAAGGCCTCCAGAGGAGGCAACGGGTGCGGCTCAAACTGAAATGTGAAGCGGGGTTTACTGATTTTGTGCTTCAATGGCCGACGGGAAATTACAGAAATTAAGTGAGCTCAGGACTCCTGTGGCAGATTTGCTGGATTAAACTAGAACCTCAGTCGTCTCAGTTAAGGTTTAACTAATTTCTTCAAAAAGGGTTTACTTCATTTTTTCAAAAACCCTACCCAGCTTCATACATGTCTTATCCTAGCCTGTAGGTGGACCGGGAAGGCAGGGAAGGCAGGATCACACACAAAAACACTCCAAGTCTTTAACGGCTCAGGTGTTAATGCTAAAGGTACTCACTGCTGCTACTGCTAAGTCACGTCAGTCCTGTCCGACTCTGTGCAACCCCATAGACAGCAGCCCACCGGGCTCCCCCGTGCCTGGGATTCTCCAGGCAAGAACACTGGAGTGGGTTGCCATGTCCTTAGAAATCAAAGGCCTAATCTGTACTGAAGTCTCCTCCAGTGTGAGGAGCCAGGGAGGGGCTGACAGGATGGGGCCTGCCCTCCATATGCAGGCCTCTCCCTACCTCACCCCTCTTCTGCAGAGACTGGAGAGGGAACTTAGAGGATCTTAGAGGATCAACATAACCTCCAAGCCAATCACCGTCCCCTCCCCACCGAAGAAAGGACTGTCTTATGCCAAAAGCAACTGCTGTCATGTAAACCCGCGGCGCTGGGCCTGGCCCTTCCCTGCCAACTCCTGCCAGGGCCCCCACGTGCCACCCACTGGGAAGGGTCCCAGGAGCACCATGGGAATCCTTGGAAGGACCAGGGAGGCATGTCTTCACTATCCGGTTTCTTTCCCGCTTTAGCTGCTTGGGGGAAAAAGTTCTAAAGGGATCTTGCTCTGCTTAGTCTANTCCGTCCATGGGATTTTCCAGGCAAGAATACTGGAGTGGGATGCCATTTCCTTCTCCAGAAGATCTTCCCCACACAGGGATCTCCCGCATTGTAAGCAGATGCTTTACCGTCTGAGCCACCAGGGAAGTCACTAAAGCAAGTATAGATAATCACTAAGTCAAAGTTATCACCATGTAATTTCTTTTCTTTCATTTTCAGTATCAAGTCATGTTTGTGGCATTCCTATACTTCAATGCAGAATCCACATCTCTTAGTGTACTTTGAGCTCTCTCATCACTTACCTCTCATTGCTATCACTCCTTTAGAATTTCTTAGTTTGACCAACTTAGTTAGACTCTGATATGAATCTTTGCAATTTTGGCCACATTTTCTTGATTCTGATCAAAACATGTGTGGTTTCTTAGGGAATCATTTGTTAATGTCAACCAATATTTTAGGCTATTTTATCCTAGGGTGTTAATGGCTAATAGCAGTTTAGGAAGGAGCTATCTCTGATAGTAGTAACAGCATTTCAACAGCAATGCTTTAATCAGGTGGACTGAGGATTGAAGACACTGTGGCAGAGAAATGTAGGCAACAGATTATGGTAAGTCCCAGCTTTCCATGATCCTCTATAATCTTCTGATACAGATTGATGCCTGTTTACCTATTCTCATGCTTACTTGTGTTATAAACATATTTCTTTTGTTAATAAGAGGCACATCATTTACAGTGTGATTTTTAGACTTTTAGTCTACAGTATGATTAAAAGGAAAATACCAAATAGCTTTTTGTGTCTCTGAGACATTGACATGCTTTCAGACTTACGGGCTGCTGCCGCTGCTGCTGCAGCTGGTAAGTCGCTTCAGTCGTGTCCGACTCTGTGAAACCCCATAGATGGCAGCCCACTAAGCTCTACCATCCCTGGGATTCTCCAGGCAAGAACACTGGAGTGGGTTGCCATTTCCTTTTCCAATGCATGAAAGTGAAAAGTGAAAGTGAAGCCACTCAGTTTTGTCCGACTCTTCGTGACCCCATGGACTGCAGCCCACCAGGCTCCTCCGCCCATGGGATTCTCCAGGCAAGGGTANGGCAAGAACACTGGAGTGGGTTGCCATTTCCTTTTCCAATGCATGAAAGTGAAAAGTGAAAGTGAAGCCACTCAGTTTTGTCCGACTCTTCGTGACCCCATGGACTGCAGCCCACCAGGCTCCTCCGCCCATGGGATTCTCCAGGCAAGGGTACTGCAGTGGGGGTGCCATTGCCTTCTCTGGAGACTTAGGGACTGGACATAGGCAAATATTGCTCAACAGATGTTTTATGTTTATACATTTATATGGTATTACTTTCTCCTTGTAAGTGAATCTAACACTTCACAAAAATGGCATCTAACTTTTATTAACATGTTTCTTAATATATAATGCTAGACTATGATTGTTTAATATTTAATGCTGATTTATGATTCATTTTTCTGTATACTATATAATATAATGAAAAATGAATTATATTTGCTTTTTCCTCTGTGTCAAATAATTTATTATATTTCATGAGTCTAAGGTGACATCACTTATTAAATGTACCATTATTATGTATCACTAATAAAAAAAGAAGAAATTTGTTCAGTTGTGAAATGACATTGAATCTAAGTTTTATACAAATGTAGAAATATTAACATATGAAAATATATGCATCTTAGAGTCAAAGGAATGTGGTAATAGGACTACCATAAAACATAATGAAACTTCCATCTAAAACATTTGAAATACTTTATTTTTTTTAATTTTTTTTTGGTGGTAGGGAAGATCAGGGTTTCATGTTTGGGAGTTCATGTACACCCATGATGGATTCATGTCAATATATGCCAAAACCAATACAGTACGTAAAGTAAAATAAAGTAAAAAAAAAAAAAAAAAAAAGCTGAAAAACTTTAAAACATGATTTTCACAAAATCTTTATAGTATATATTCGGACAAAGCTCTTTCCTTTTTAGGGATGTTGGGGAAATTCAGTGAACTTGTGAAAGAGAATGAGAAAAACCTTTCAATCTTCATTAATAGTATGAACTAGAAACCTTTCAAACTGTGTTTTCTTCAGTTCAGTTCAGTTCAGTTGCTCAGTCGTGTCTGACTCTTTGCAACCCCATGAATCGCAGCACGCCAGGCCTCCCTGTCCATCACCAACTCCTGGAGTTCACTCAGACTCACATCCATCGAGTCAGAAATGCCATCCAGCCATCTCATCCTCTGTCGTCCCCTTCTCTCCTGCCTCCAATCCCTCCCAGCATCAGAGTCCTTTTCAATGAGTCAACTCTTCGCATGAGGTGGCCAAAGTACTGGAGTTTCAGCTTTAGCATCATTCCTTCCAAAGAAATCCCAGAGCTGATCTTCAGTGTTTTCTTATATTCTCTTAATTTCTGTCTGTGGAATCTTGGAAATGTTGCAATTGGATTCTGTACTGGAAATATATTCACCTTTGGTGACATTGAGCCAGGCATAGTTTGACATTTAATATGTAACTAAGAGTTTACTTCATTTGGATTTATATATTTATAGTAACATACACAGTAACATTCCAATCAGGATTCTTTTCTTGGCCTTTGACTGTACAACATATTACTGTATATTAACTTCAAGAAGTTCTTTGCAAGATACTAGTCATAGTAGTAATATTATTGATTTGCAATGAATGATTCTACTGTTCTAGTTTATAAGCATATTTATATATTGCTCCAAACTAGACACAAGAAGAATTCAGTGACACAGAACAAATCTTTGTAAAGGAATCTAAATAGGGGGAGAAACAATATTTATCTACATGGGGAATTTCTGAAATGTGTGTTATTAATAAAGTTAATTCCCCTTCTGAATAAATGATATTTGATTTTCATATTAGCATACTAGTTTGAACAGCTGCACAAAAGTGCTCAAATGAAAATAAGAAAAAATAAAGTTTCAGATCTAAATTTTGCTTTCAGATTAACAGGTGTTGAAGATCCCAAGATATATACATCTCATCGGAAGAAGCATTTTGTTTGGGATACACAAATGCATATTATAGTAGTCAACACGTTAATACTTATAATGTTTTCACATGTTAGATTAAAATCATGAAGGGGGAAAAGTAGCCCTCTGACTACATGGGCAACATGGAACAAGCAAGTCACTGGACAAGCTAGCTTACCAGACAGATGATCCAGGGCTACCAAAGAAGAATTTCATATTTCTATGTGTATAAGTGTGTTTTAAAGAAAAGTTGATTGCTGAAGAGAATAAAGCTGTAGGGAATATTTGTTTGTCATTTTTGTGTAGAGAAAGGAAATACAACCATTTTATGTATATGAGAATTTGCCTCTAAAATTAAGAATTTTAGAATTCAGCTATTAATTCTTGGCCTCTGTAAGATGGTAATAGTACTGTATGTGTAATTAGTTACTAAGGATCATGGTTTAGAGTCTATAATAACACATATAACTGTATAACATTAACATCTGCATTATACATTGCACAATGAAAAGCATTTTAAATATAACTTAGAAAATGAGTTAAATAGATTGCTTTAATGATGTAAATTAGTTTTAGCCTATGTTCATCTATAAATACCACATTTTGTCATTTTTTTTCCTTCTAGGTGATATTTTATTTTATTTTTTTAATTTTTATTTTTACTTTATTTTACTTTACAGTACTGTATTGGTTTTGGCATACATTGACATGAATCCGTCATGGGTGTACATGAACTCCCAAACATGAAATCCCAGGGCTGATCTCCTTCAGAATGAACTGGTTAGATCTCCTTGCAGTCCAAGGGATTCTCAAGAGTCTTCTCCAACACCACAGTTCAAAAGCATCAATTCTTCAGTGCTCAGCCTTCTCCACAGTCCAACTCTCACATCCATACATGACTACTGGAAAAACCATAGCCTTGACTAGATGGACCTTAGTCGGCAAAGTAATGTCTCTGCTTTTCAATATGCTATCTAGGTTGATCATAACTTTCTTCCAAGGAGTAAGCGTCTTTTAATTTCACGGCTGCAGTCACCATCTGCAGTGATTTTGGAGCGCCAAAAAATAAAGTCTGACATTGTTTCCACTGTTTCTCCATCTATTTCCCATGGAGTGACGGGACTGGATGCCATGATTTTCATTTTCTGAATGTTGAGCTTTAAGCCAACTTTTTCACTCTCCTCTTTCACTTTCATCAAGAGGCTTTTTAGTTCCTCTTCCCTTTCTGCCATAAGGGTGGTGTCATCTGCATATCTGAGGTTATTGATATTTCTCCCGGCAATCTTGATTCCAGCTTGTGTTTCTCAGGGTTAGGACATGGATATTTTAGAAGCTTCTATTCAGCCTATCACACTGTCCCATCCAAAATTAGTATTCATTGGATGGCCTAGTATTTATTCATGGCCTAGTCCCTTGGCCATTCATCTAAAACTATCACAGCATTTTTTGTTAATCCGCTATACCCCAGTACAAACTAAAAAGTTAAAAACTAATTAAGTACTCATTAAATAATTATCTGAATATGTAATCTAAGATAGTTCTTATAAATTATATGATCAGAAATTTTATACTTATTTTAGAAAAGAAGGCCATTCTTTATGAAGTACTAAATATTTAGTGAAGTAATAACATTATATTTCATAGTATTATAAAGTATTTTGCGTGAAACTCAAAACCAGCCTACATCGTATAACTACTGTGTGTACAGTGATAGTATACGGACAGGATTTAAACCTCTGAGTCTCCTGTTTGTCTTATACAGCAGTTTGTAGCCCTCCATGCCCATCTTAACCTGAGTCTCATGTACACAGATATATCACTTCATGAAAAGAGAAAGACTTATTTAGTTGGCTTTGAAATGCTTATATGTGCAGATCTCTGGAGAACAAACCTGTACTTCCTATACATCATCAGTACTGCTGCTGCTGCTGCTAAGTCACTTCAGTCGTGGCCGACTCTGTGTGACCCCATAGACGGCAGCCCACCAGGCTCCCCCATCCCTGGGATTCTCCAGGCAAGAATACTGGAGTGGGCTGCCATTTCCTTCTCCAATCAGTACTACTTTGGCCTAAACAGTGGTTAGGCCTTGGCAGCCTGCTGTTTAGCTCCCTTCTCCTGGGCTCTTCCTCTACAGTTGTGGTCGTAAGAACAATCCTTCCAGAAAGGAAGGGAACCTACCAGCCAAAAGGAATGCAAAGAAGGGGAGTATATCAAGAGAAAAGTTATTCAAGAGAAGCAAGAGTATGTTACTTTTCTAACATACAGTTACAGTTAGTTTTAAAATCCCCTGTTTTATCCAAAAGAAGCTCTACCTTCTAGTACAAAGCCTGATAATGTTGAGTCTATTGATCAGTGATCTTTTTTCCCCCCTCAAACCTAGAGAAGGAATAAAATGAGGTAGTTGGGAAAGAAAAGTGTTAAGGACTTCCAAATGATAGGTTATGTAGTCAAACTTGTGAAAACTTAGGGGTAAAGTAGAATATAAAGACATTACATCCCAAACTACATGAAGGAACCCCCAATTTTTGAGGGGTAAGGTAATAGTATAAGAAAAATTAGAGTGGAGTTAATGCCTAAAGAAAAAGAGATAAATGAACCAACAATTATTGAGTCCCATTATCTTTCAGAAAATCTGCTTGATTCTTTTCCTTCAGTGATTCTGTTTGGGTAGTGAATTCTCTTTACTGTAGAAAGAATTGAGGCTGTGAAAAGTAAATTGATTTTCCAAGGTAATTCAGGTAGTGAATGGCAGTGCTCGTATTTAAAGTCTAGTTTGTCTGAATCCAAAATCCATTGCCTTTTTGATATCCCACCCCTTTCCAGGGTGTCTGAGTTTGTTATTTAATCACAGAATTACATGGAAGAAATGGAAGAATTATTCTTAAAATGTCAAATCATTCTTCTATAAAGGATTTTTCCACAGCTGTGGAAATAGGGCCTTAGGGTGTATGATAAAATGTGAACCAGATCCATGGAAAATACATCTTAACTCTACTCTTTTTCCTTTCCCTGCTGAGTTTCTAGTAGAAAATGAGTGTATATTGCTTTTCTGTTGATATTCATAGTTCTTAAATTTCTGTAGGATAATCTCACATAAATAATCTTTCTTTCACATTTGGGGTAGATTTAATAGCATTAGTTCCAAAAGATTTTGCTCTTCTAACTAATGCAACCTGCATAGGTGTAAGTTAAATGAGTTTAGCTGCTGCCAGAATGTGATCAGCTCTTAATGAGTGGTCTACAGATTTTCTTTTTTACCTGAAAGATTGATTCTCTCATTCTTTTTCTGAAAATTAGAAAAGCTCTTATAATTTCATTTGCATGTTGAGATTTTCTATTATGATTTGTATTTAATTTAGCAGACTAAAATATGAGGCAAATCTGTTCATTTAGTCTGCTAGTGCCTGAGCCAGTATCTCTTGCCTCTGCAGCAAGAGATATCATACCTTCATGTGTGCATGAGCTTGAGAGCAATTGTTTGATTATAGTTCTTATTAATATAAATCAAAATCTACAAAGAAAGCCTCTTTTATTCCTGCAATTCATATTTATATAAATAGAAAAGTAATGGATTTTGAGAAAGTTCCAATAGGTTTGAGCTTCTAGAATTATCCCGAGTATAAGACCGGATTGAAATATTTCAAGGTGTTTTGGAGTGGGTGTTGATAAAGTGTTTCCATGTTTGCTGAGTGCCTCTGAGCTGGTAGATTCATACTAATAAAGGCAGAAGCCAGGAATAGTTATAATATGCTTAATTAACTCTAAGCTTATTTAATACCATGGTCCAGATGAACTCTAGATAGGGAGGCATAATACATATAGCTCATTAAAAAATAATTTGGATTTCTCTAATCTATATTTGCATAAAGTTCAGGTCCTTGTCCTGAAGGTATTAATTATTTTCTAATATTATTGTTGAAAAATGGATGCCAATGAAAAAATGGTAATTAGAAGAATGCTGGCTAACATCATTCAATTTCACATAACATACTTATGCCAGTTATGCTGTGAGATTTCTTTGTTTGAGGAAACACTCTTTTAAAAGAGGATTTTGATAAAAAATAAATAAATAAATGAATTAGATCTTGGCTGAGAGCCATTAAAAAAACAATAAACAAAATAAACCTATTTGTCTCTGTTTATATAAATTGGAAAGGTACTTGCTAGCGCCTTTGTGTTTCCATAGGGAACAGGTTATTTTTACTTTGATCATATTTTAGAACTCATTTTCTTAAGGATAGTGTGTGTTATTTTGAGAAAATATATGCAGAAAATTAAAAGAATCTGATTAACTCTTATATTTGATGAAATTTCGTATGACATACTTCTGGAATTTTATGGTGAATTGCTAACAGTGAACAATTCTAGAAAATCAGCATTCTAGCAAAGAAGCTATAATAGCATCCTAAATAAGAAACAGCAACTTGAGCTGAATGTGCATGGAAATTTTTTTCTTCTAATTTTGTGCGTGGTATATTCAAATTTTTTTGCTATTTCATATGTATATATCAGATCTATCTTATGTTAAGGAACAGGTCAGTGACCCTATCTAATATTCTTAATATTCATATAAAAAATAGGAAAGATGGAAAAGTGGATAGGGGAGAGATTACAAAGGAGTAGGAGTGGGGAAGCCAACATTCAGCATTTACCACCCTCCTCCCTTCTAGGCACTATGCTATGTGCATAACCCATTTTACCTGGTTGCACAGGATGAAGACTCTACTTTGACTTGGTTGCTATCAGGATAAGAACAGCAGACTAAGTCAGGTGTGGCTTGCACTGTGTCCTATTCCGAATATTTATCTACTGTGCACATTGGTGGGGCTTTTCTGGATTATGCTTCTTAATTCATCCCTTGTTGTTTACATTATTCTTAGGGGGAAAAAAAAACCCTTAAAAACAACAAATAATATTTTTTTATTGTATTTCCCTCAATTTCTTATTGTGGAACCTGGAACTCCTCTCAAAATTTCCACAATTACTTCAGGACATCTAACATAACTTTTTTCTTCTTGCCCTGATTCTTGCTCCATATTTCTAAGGTAATGTACACTGTTAAAATATTGTGCACACAATACTTCAAAGGAACTTTAAGGCTACTGATAGTGTGATGGTCTCTTGATGATGGTCACTAAACTGAATTATGCCAAGGCTATGCTGAACTGAAGCTTCTTTTTCATGGCAAAGCTAAAGTTATGTTTGATACTGAGAAAGCTCCATCTGGCCATTCTGCTCTGTGCTTGGAGACAGAGAAGGCCTTTTTCTCACCTTTGTGGTTTACTTGAATCCATGTGTCCCAGATTGCAGTTGCTTCATGCTCCTAAGATCTCATGGAGATTTTGGTGAAATAGCTTTTATTTTCCCTTGAAGCCAGTTTCCCTAGAATACAGACGTGAGCCTAAGATTGAGCTAACGAGTAAAGCACCTGATTATATCTGCCTTCTCCTCCGAACTTGATTGAACATCATTCTCAAATTGAGCTGACATGCCTCATGCTTTAGAATAAAGTGCTTTCTAGGTGGAAATACCATTGAAATAAATTCCTGATGGCCTTAACTCATTCTCCAGGAATTTCAGTAATATCCAAATTGTTCTTTGAGCAAAATGTATGGCTAAACTGAGAACAAGCCACTCTTTTCTCTCTTCATAGGAAGTTTATGTGTTATAAAGCTGATGTACCATACCAGATCCAGTAGTTGTTTATCGGTACCATTTAACTAGTGTTATTATTATTAGGAAATGGGCTTAGGTTATGTTAAAAATGGGTTATTTGAGTGTGCTTTCATAAAATTTCCTTAGTGTATATCTTTGAGAGACATTTCTATTTAGCTGAGGACATTTTTGCCATTTTGGGGTTAGGTGGTTGTTGTTCATTCACTCAGTGGTGTCCAACTCTTTGTGACCCCATGGACTGCAGCACTCCAGACTTTCCTGTCCTTAACTATCTCCCAGAGTTTGCTCAAACTCATGTCCATTGAGTTGCTGATGCCATACAGCCACCTCATCCTCTGTTGTCCCCTTCTCCTCCTGCCTTCTAGCTTTGCCAGCATCAAGGTCTTTTCCAATGAATCAACTCTTTTCATGATGTGGCCAAAGTACTGGAGCTTCAGCTTCGGCATCAGTCCTTCCAGTGAATATTCAGGGTTGATTCCCTTTAGGATTGTTTGATTGGATCTCCTTGCTGTCCAAGGGACTCTCAAGAGTCTTCTCCAGCACCACAGTTTGAAAGCTTCAGTTCTTTAGTGCTTAGCCTTCTTTGTGATCCAACTGTCACATCTGTACATGACTACAGGAAAAACCATAGCTTTGACTATATAGACATTTGTCGGCAAAGTAATGTCTCTGAGTTTTAATATACTGTTTAGGTCTGTCATAGCTTTTCTTCCAAGGAGCAATGAGTGAGTGACTGAAAGTCACTCAGTCATGTCCAACTCTTTGCTACCCCATGGACTAAGCAGTCCATGGAGTTCTCTAGGCCAGAATACTGGAGTGGGCAGCCTTTCCCTTCTCCAGGGGATCTTCCCAACCCAGGGATCAAACCCAGGTCTATTGCAGGTGGATTCTTTACCAGCTGAGCCACAAGGGAAGCTCAAAGAGCAAGTGTCTTTTAATTTCATGGCTGTAGTCACCATCTGCAGTGATTTTGGAGCCACCCCCAAAATAAAATCTGTCACTGTTTCTGTTGTTTCCCCCATCTATTTGCCATGAAGTGATGGGACCAGATGCCATGATTTTCCTTTTTTTGAATATTGAGTTTTAAGCCAGCTTTTCACTCTCCTCTTTCACCTTCATCAAGAGGCTTTTCATTTCTCTTCGCTGTCTGCCATAAGGATGTGTCATCTGCATATCTGAGGTTATTGATATTTCTCCTGGCAATCTTAATCCGAGCTTGTGCTTCATCCAGTCTGGCATTTCACATGATGTACTATGCATATGGTTTAAATAAGCAGAGTGACAATATACAGCCTTGACATATTCCTTTCCCAATTTGGAACTGGTCCATTGTTCTATGTCCAGCTCTAATTGTTGCTTCTTGAACCTGCATACAGGTTTCTCAGGAGGCAGGTAAAGTGGTCTGGTATTCCCAACTCTGTAAGAATTTACCACAGTTTGTTGTGATCTACATCATCAAAGTCTTTGGTGTAGTCTATGAAGCAGAAGTAGATGTTTTTCTGGAATTCTCTTACTTTTTCTATAATCCAACAGATGTTGGCATTTAGATTAGGTAGAGGACCTGTATGCAGTTTCCAGAGAGCACTATAGGATGTGGAGAGAGCAAAGTTTAGTTATCTGAGAGTTAATACTCTAACAAGTTACAGGATGATGTTGAATATCTAAGGTCACAGCATTGTGTAGTTAAAGTCAGGAAGATAGGAAGCAGAGTCAGAAGTACCATCTGAATAATACAAGGTTTCTGAGACAAGCAGAGAGGTTGCTGTCTGTAAAGTTCAGATAAGCAACTAATCAATATGGCAAATGGTAACTTATTAATAGTAACAGATAGGATTTTTGCTGGACAGTGACACATACGAGACTGTCAATAACGATGAATATGAGCCAATGCGTGTCAAGCACAAAGGAAAGCTTCAGATGAGGTCTCCTTGACAACAACTGGAAGGAGGTCCTTTTAATCTAGAGTATTGAAAGCTGTTTTTGTTTGTTTCTTGTTTTTCTTTCCTCATACACAAACTTACCTGATATAATTATTACATAAACTTTAAAAAGTAAACTAAATTTTATGCATTTTGGAGGAGGAGACAAATCAGCCTTAGGCAAAGCATGTGCATTTTCCACATCCAGGAATCAAATTTAGTCACATAGTAAGTCATGTGGCAATGCAAGAGACCCAGGTTTGATCCCTGGGTTAGAAAGATTCCCCGGAGAAGCAAATGGCTACCCTGTCCAATATTCTTTACTTGGAGACTTCCATGGACAGGGAAACTGGCAGGCTACGGTTAATGGGTTCACAGAGAGTCAGACATGATTGAGCAACTGACACTTTCAGTAATGACAAAATATTTACCAGGTGGAACTTTTAGAATCTGGAGCGCCCAGAATGGACGTTTCTCCTACCATGAAGGAAAACATGAGGCAAACAATAACTTTATTGCAGGTGAAAATTCAAACCTGTTTTATAGATAGAATCCTCTTGTCTAGATTTGCCCTAGAGAAGAAATATACCCCTGCCTTTTGTATACTGTGTATTGGCACAAGCAGTGTCTCGAAGCTTGCTTGGAAAATAAAATGTGTAACAATATCTACTGTCTGCTTAGTACTGTGTTAACGCTATGGGAATACAGAATGTAAGGAAAATATATTTAAAAATGTGTCTGTGCTTACATTCTAATTTTGGAGACTTAAGGTTGTGTCATCCAAAGACAGCCACAGCCATGTCTCTCATCCCGTGTACTCTTCTGCATCGTAACTTTGCCACTCTCTCATCAAGACATGGAGTCTCTCATCACCATATATGATGGGAGGTTTTCAAAGCAGGAAATGGCAATCAGTTGCAGTCTGAGAGTTGCAGAAGAACAAATACTGTTTGGCAAAAGTATATTAGAGACAGCCCATCTTATTTCATTTGAGTTTTGATTTGAACATTCCTTTTTTATGGTTAGTGGTTTAATATACTTATTTTGATTGCCATGAATGAACTAAGAGGATGGTCACATACCCCAGAGAGATTATATTCTTTTAAGAAGTCATATTTTTTTCTAATAGGCTAAGTACTACTTGGAGATATTGACTTATGACAGAGAAAAATCAGAGTTAACAGTGTACTAACAGTAATATGAAGAGGTAAGACAGATGAATATGATTCTGATGAGCCTAGAACCTTAATACTGGTTAGATTCCAGAGAAATATAGACGTATAAATTCTTCCCATCACAAACACATAAATCTTCTTTATGCTCTCCCACTGCATTATTAAGGTACTTCCAGGTGGTAAGAAACAAATATGTTTGGATCTCTACTCATGATGTGAGTTCATTATAGGTTTACAGGAAAAGAGGGAAAGCCCAAGAAGTCGCTTCAGTAACCAAACATCCAGGCCTAACACAGGCCTTAGAATGTCCTCAGAAACTTTTAGTTGGTCCATTAGAGACAAGAGTCCACTGCCTCCTTTTCGAGTCACTTGCTGTTCCATTTACTTCTCTACTTTCACTTGCGACCATTTCTTGCTTTCCTATTTTTACCTTCTGACTTCTGTTTACTTATGATAGCCGCTTTCTCATAGTCTTGCTTATTTACTTATTTCTGTGGATCTCTTAAATTCCTTTACTCTCTGATATTTCTCTAACTGGGTTGGATAGTCAAAGCCAATTTTCGTGTGATCTTAATAAGTTCAGAATACTCAAGTTAAGACACGATCTACTCTGCTGGCCCACTTTTGACAACTTCATTCAGTCGAAAACTATGAATATGGACAAAACTCAGGGTCGTGATCAGCTCTTCAGAACTCCACTATGCAGTTCATTGTTAATTATTCTCAGCTGGTATATTCTGATCTTAAAATATGATAACGGGGTATTTATCATAAAATATGACAGCTGAAAACCTAGGGAAATGACCCTTCCGAGAGGTCAAATTCCTTCTGCTTGGCTTAGTCTGGCCATTCTTACACAGAGGCGATAAATGGTATCTGAATGGACAGCATTTAAACGAAAGTGTCCCATCTTTCGGAGTCAATAACTATTTAATATGGTACTGTATTCATTACAATTTATTTTAAATCTCTCACCTTTTTTGTGTGTGTTCCTTGTTGTTAACAATATAATTGAGAGATCAAAAGATTATCTCTGAGGACAGAATAAAAATTTTAATGGTTGGCCAGTAGTCCTCCAGGCAAGAGTATTCTTATTTTAGCACTTGGCTCTTCTGTTGTAAACTCTGCATTTGAAAGAATCAGGCCACAGTGTAGAGTTGACATTCTTTCTTTTTTATTTTTTCTGGTTCATTGGTTATAAGAAAATGAAGGGCAGCTTCAACACTTCCACGCTGTCACTATTGATGTATTCAATACCATCTGGAGAGTTGGCTTTGGCAGTTACTTTGTAAAATTGGCTAACCAAAGTCCTTTTATACATCTGGAGAGAATGCTGAGAAGAAGTTACTGATTGAAAGGAGGGAGTGGCATATTTCCTGAAATATTTTTTAAATAGGGTTGAGTAGAGTTCAAACTTAGCTTATTTTAGGAATTTCAGACAGAAGATAGTTTTTGAACTGAGACCTGCCTCCATTGATTGAGAACTTATTAAATACCATGTACCAAAAGAAATATTTAACCTACTGTTCTCATCATACTCCATCAAAGTTTTAGGAGCTGGTATTATTATATTTTTACACTAATACATAATTATTATTCAGATAAAGTCATTGCCCTAAAGAATTTAGTTCATGTGGCCAAATTCAAATAACTGGTAAGTAGCTACATGTTTGACATGTATAGAAATCCTTTACAGTTTTTCATGAAAACGAAAGATTCTGAAAGTGGATATTGGATTGCTGTCCAAAACTTAAAGTCTAAATCTTGAATACTGAAATAGACTGGATAATAGACTCTCCTATTCACCCTACTCCCTCATATAAATGAGGAAAGCAAGACTGGAAGAGTTTAAATGATGTGCACAAAGTTTTAGAATTAACAGTTGACAAACTAGGGGCCAGAATCCTGATATTACGGCCCAGACTCCTTTCCATAACACACAGATGTCTGTTGAAATTAAATCTTCAAATTTGAAAAATATTTGCTGGCTCAGGTGGTAAAGAATCTTCCTGCAATGGGGAGACCTGAGTTCAATCCCTAGATTGTGAAGATCTCCTGAGAAAGGGACTAGCTATCCATTTTGGTATTCTTGCCTGGAGAACTCCATGTACAGAGGAACCTGGCAGGCTACAGTCCATGGGTTCGCAAAGAGTTGGACATGACTGAGTGATTTTCACTTTTTTCTCTCTTCTCCTTTCTCTTTAGAACCAAATTCTCAAGGATGGACACATGGAACTTGAGATCTGTCAGTTTTTTCTCACTGGTTAAGAGGAAAATAGGTTGAGTAGTTTTGAATCTCAAACACTTGCTATTGGTGTAGGTGTATACACATGCTGGGGAGAAGAAGCTATAGTCATACATAAGCGATCAAATAATCGAAAGTGAGATAAAGCTGAGAGTCAGAGGGGATGCCCACTAGACTTGACGCTGAGAAATGACAAGCATAAATTGAGACAGTCTTGGGCAAACGGGAACATATGGGTTTCTGTGCATTGGGAAATAGGGTTAATCAGGAAGTCCTAATGATTTGTCGGGGTTGAGCTAAACCATAGGCCAGTAATTAGCATGTAACTGTGCCTTTGCTCCCAGGGTCCCACCCCTATCTTCTAGGAGAGAGATTCCATATGTATCTATTGGTTAATGTCAAGTTCATACCTTGCCTTTTCTCTACTCTCATGTCAGTTATGAATTTGTTTCCATTAGAGTGACCCTTCATTTTGATAGTATACAACCATGTCATTAATTTGACTGTTATGCAGCTGATTTAAAGATTATTTTATGGATTTCCTTGACCTTTGTAAATTCATTCTATTTTAGCTAAGCAAGGGCCTTAAAGACTTTTTCTAATCTGTTCTCCAAAAAATGAGTCCCAGTTTTTTTCAGTGTCTCTATTTCAACTTGTGAGTTTCTAGGTTCTTAAAGATAAGAAACTAATTGTTTTAAGTTGAATTGTATCCCACCAGTAAATTCCAATGTTAAACCCCAATCCTCAGAACCTCAGAATGTGAACTGTATTTTCAGATAAGGTCCTTAGAGAGGTGATTAAATGAATATGAGGTCTTGTAGGTCTTGTAGGTAGGCCCTAATTTGATCTGAGTAGCATCCTTATAAGACAGGAAAGTTTGGACACATGGAAAAACACTAGAAATGTGTCTGTATATCTGTAAAGAGAAGAGACCATGTGAGTACACTGTAAGACGGCAGCCATCTGCAAATCAAGAAGAAAGGTTTCAGAGGGAAACCAGCCCTACCAATTCCTTGATCTCGGACTTCTAGCCTCCAAAACTGTGCGGAAATAATTCTTGTTGTTTAAGTCATCCACTCCGTGGTACTTTATAGCAGCCTTAGCAAGCTAATACATGAATTATCATTTGTTACTGCTTTTCTTTAAAAAATCAATTTGTGTACTCTTTCTTTCCATTTCTAGATCCACAAACTCCTTCTTAGCCTAGTTTTACTAGAACAATTCTTACTATTTTACCCCATGTTTATCCTTGCAGTGTTATTAAAATATTCCCAGCAAGAGTGAAGCATTCAACAAATTCATATATTGTCTATTAAACAAATAGTCCTTGAATTCTTACTATGCTTCAGGTACTTTTCAAGCATTATGGTGGATCCCAAGATGCAATTTGATTTTAAAAATCATTAAAAATAATAATATCTAAAGATTAGCTATATATAAGTATTACAGCTATTTTTGGCACCCATTATTTACCATATGATAGTAATTTCTTTATGACAACTCTATTTTAAGGGAGGGAAGCCCATGTATTAAACAATTAAAAACAATGCTTTAAAAAAAAAGTTAGATTTAAAAATTACTCTGAAATGCTTTTTTTTAAAATATAGAAATTACTAAATTTATTTAATGATTCTTATGTGCAAAAATTAGTCTCTAGTTAGTTTGCTGTTTTTTATTTTAAAAAGTCAAAATTGGAGCCTCTGTTTCAGTGCTTTCACGTGGTAGATGTCCTTAGATGTTGTTGGAACGTAAGAACATTCAGCTGTCCATTGGCATAACTATAATATAGAAACCTTGATGAAGTTATCAATATCTCATTGAAAATAGTTGTTGTAAGGACATTTTTTCCCATTTAACTCAAGATGACAAAATCAGTCTTAAATCTGCCTGGCTTGGTAAGTTTCAGGGATACAGTGATTGTTCATTGTCCTCTTCTGTTGTGTTCTGCAATGGAAAAAGTATGAGCTAATCATTTGGTAGTCTAGTAGCACTTTAGCTGTCACTGGATAAAAGTGACTTTCTAAGTTAATGTTCTTTTCTTATTAACAAATGTCAGAAACTGAGATAAGGAGAGAGCTTGAGGTTGGAATTTTCTTCCCATAGGAACATATCTCTTAGTTCTTATGGGTTTAGCACACTTTTAATATTTTAATGAAGGCTTTTCATGTGCCTATGCTATTTAATATTCCAAATTAAGGGTCTATTCTCTTCCTGATATGCACATGTAACTCCCATTATGCACCATCAAGAGAAGTGTGGTAGAAAAAGCCTCTATCTGCATGGAACAGCACATGCCTTAAGCACAGAAGGTCAACAATTGTGCTTTGACTAAGCTAAGGCTTCTTAATGAGAGCTTCAATGCTTCAGTAAGTGTTTTACATTTTAGTCAAAGCACCAGACTTGGATAATGATAAGTTTCAATATGTTCTCAGTCAAAAATAATTTCATAGCTATTCTAACGTCATTCTTCACTTCCAAAGAAACAACACATGTGATCCGCGATGTAAGGGTTACCTCAGGATTTTCAGAAAAGCACAGACTTAAGCTTTAATGGCTAGCATAACTTGGTTCTAACTGCAACAATATTTCCATTTAGACCCAAATAACCTGAATTTGCTGGTTTCTGAAGACTGGTGGTCTACCACTAGGAGAGAGAGTTAAAAATCTAGAAGTTATTTGGCTATCTTAACCAATAGTTGATTAAATGAAAAAAAAAAAAACTAGGATAAGAATTACTTAAGGGGGAAACATTTCAGCAATATATTGCAGTTTCTAGGGATGAATTAAAGAATGTGTTTGGGTAAGCTACAACTTGAGAAAATTTGATTTTTAGTACACTTTCCAGACTTTTGTTTTGGCCTTCCAGAACAAATAATCAGAAATAGTTCTCTACTTAATCTACCCACTTAATACTGTTAGTATGATCCTGAGAGAGCTGCTTCTATTTATTATTCTGAACATGGAAAGTATCTGAATCTTTCATTCAAAGAAATCATATCCCTTACTTAAGAACAGTTAAGGAATAGATGTAAATGTCCACCTGTATATTAAGAAATGTTGAATTGACTCAATCTTAGAGAAAACTGCTGAAAAGGACAACCTAATGATATATTTGAGAGAGTCTAAGCTAGATATTTAGAAATCAGATTATATCCCCAGAAGTACCACAATTGGAACATAATTGATCTAAGATAAGGCACTGCTCCCAAGTGCTAAAAAGGCCAAAGGGACCCAGGGGATTACAAAGCACATACCCCTGATTTTATAATGAGGAAGTGGAAGGCTCTCTGGCTTATCATGAGTTATTACCTGTTCATGCCTTACTGTGAATTTTATCAGATCTTTCCAAAAGGTGTGTATGTGTGTGCTCTCAATCTCTCAGTCATGTCTGACTCTTTGACTATAGCCTGCTAGGCTCCTCTGTCCATGAAATTTTCCAGACAAGAATAGTAGAGTGGAATCCTACTCCAACCCAGGGATTGAATACGTCTCCTGCATCTTCTGCATTGCAGGTGGATTCTTTACTGCTGAGCCACCAGGGAAGCCCTTTACAAAAGATAACTGGCTATAAATGTTTTGTTAGTGGAAAGGTTGTTTAGAAGCTGAAGGTAACAGCTACTTGGGATGTGTTCCTATATACATAAACTACCACAAAACTTAGGAGTATAAAGCTACAACCATTTTATTATGTTCAGAAAGAGATTAGGCTGGAGGACCCCTCTTCAAGATTCTTCACTTACATTGCCTGGCACCTAGACTGAGATGACAGATGAATGGAGTTCAGCTAGGACTGTTGACTGGTGGATCTATTTGACTCCACTCCAGCATAGCAGTCTTATAATAGATTTGTTAAACAGTTGCTTAGGGCTCTAAGAGCAAGTGTTCCAGTAAAAAGATGGAAATTACATGGACTTTTGGGCTTTTTTATGACCTAGCTTTGGAAGTCACATAGAGTATTACACTGGTCACAGTAGGTACAACCTTGACCACATTCAAGAGATGAGAATTTGGATCCTGCCTATCAATGGAAAGAGTGTCAAAGAATTTTTTTATGTGTTTTAAAACTGCATCAGAGGGGGATGGAATAGAAAAAGAAGGCAGTGAAAATAGTTTAAACTCCAGATAAGCAGTAAAATTGATCATAAGCTTTCTCTATTGCTGTGTCTAATTAGACATATTTCATTTAGAAGAATAAAGGAAAAGAAATATCCAAGAGATGAGATTTCTGTATTTAACATTTAGTTTTATTTTTTGGTTAAATAATATTTTCTCCCAGGGCTTATACGGAAAGTTAGGATCTGGTATCTTTATGACAACCAGAGTTAATGACTGGAAAATGAACATTTAGAGTAAAAAAAGTGTGAATATTTAATCCATGGTGGTTTTTTAAAAAAACTATAACTCAGGATATCTTGCCTAAATGTTTAAGGTTGATGTGAGTAAAAACTGGATAGACATACTTTTTGCCTGTTGGGATTGAGACTGTCTTTTAGACTTGTCTTTCCATTTCTTTCTACTATAAACAAGCAAGGTTATAAGTCTTACAGTTAAGACAAAGTAAATTGGCATAGCTATTTAAAGAGGATGAATGATGAATGGGAAAAAGGAATCAATTTACTCAGAGTGGATTCTTTAACCTAGTCAAGATTCCTTTTATTCCTTACCTGAGTCAGTTTGGTTGCTCCACTAGCAATATCTGCTGAATGAGGCAGGTTTCTTGAAGTGGGAGATTTGGACCTTTAGCAAGAGTCCTTTAAATGGTCAGGAAAGGCTTGAATAAAATTTGGCAGGTTATATATATATATTTTTTTAATTTTTATTTTTACTTTATTTTATTTTACAGTACTGTATTGGTTTTGGCATACATTGACATGAATCCATCACGGGTGTACATGAACTCCCAAACATGAACCCCCGCCTCCCACCTTCCACCCCACATCATCCCTCCGGATCATCCCCATACACCAGCCCCAAGCATCCTGCATCCTGCATCGAACATAGACTGGCGATTCGTTTCGTACATGATAGTATACATATTTCAATGCTATTCTCCCAAATCATCCCACTCTCTCCCTCTCCCTCAGAGCCCAAAAGTCTGCTCTACACATCTGTGTTTCTTTTGCTGTCTTGCATACAGGGTCCTTATTACCATCTTTCTAAATTCCATATATATGTGTTAGTATACTGTATTGGTGTTTTTATTTCTGGCTTACTTCACTCTGTATAATTGGTTCCAGTTTCAGGTTATATTTTTATCATCCATATTAGCTAGGTTAAAGCCCTTGAAACAGGTCACATGTTCTTTGAGGGAAAGTTAAGCTGGGGATCTGTGGGTAGCCATCTTTTGTTGTGGACAGGAGGAAGCAATGAGGATGATGGAACTGAGGATTAAGGAGAAGAGATGGAGAGACAGAGAAGCAGAAACTGCCAGAAATGCCACAGATGTGCAGAGAACTAGAGGTGATAACAACCTAGCACCACATAAAGGTAACCAGGTGACGCTGCCTTTCCCAGTAGCTTTCCAGTACTTGATTTTTATCATTTATTAAGTGTAGAAAGAAAAGTATCTGGTAACCCTCATTTTAGTTAAACAGTCATACACTAAACAATTTGCTTAATTTACAATGATTTAAACTAGTTTGAATTTGTATTTTTTGTACCAAAATAGGACTAAGACTTACTTTTGTTATGTGCAAAGCAATATGCTGAGCATTATGGTTTCAAATGTGGTTTCATGTGTGTTAAGTTGCTTCAGTCATGTCTGATTCTTTGTGATCCTGTGAACTATCACTCACCAGGCTCCTCTGTCCATAGGATTCTCCAGGCAAGAATACTGGAGTGGGTGGCCATGCCCTCCTCCAAGATCTTCCCCGGGATTGAACTCGCAGCTCTAGCATTGGCAGGCAGGTTCTTTACTACCAGTGCCACCTGGGAAGCCCTGAAATGTAGTTAACAAATATGAATTAGATACTAATCTTTTTCTAATGGAGACCACAAATGATAATAGAAACAAGATATATGGTAGTTCCCACTTATCTATGGTTTCATTTTCCATGGTTTCAGTTAACCACAGTCAACTGTGGTCTGAAAATATTAAATGAAAAATTCCAGAAATGAATAATTTGTAAATTTTAAATTACATGCCCTTCTGAGTAATGTCATGAAATTTCACAACTTCCCGCTCTGTTTGCCCCAGGATCCCCAACCATTGACATTACTTGCTCCTGATATCTAATCATTAACATTATCATGATGTCCTTGATGATCCAGTATCACCTGAAGCAGCTGCTTCTCCTTCTGACCTATCATCAGAAGGTCAGTAGTAGCCTAATGCTACATCACTTTGCCCAAGTCACTTACCTCATTTCATCTCATCACACAGGCATTTTATCACTTCAGATCATCACAAAAAGAAGGGTGAGTAGAAAGTTAGGACCTGGTATCTTTATGACAACCAGAGTTAATGACTAGAAAAAAAAAAAAGGTATATATAAAGTTAGGTATTATCCATAGTTTCAGGCATCTGCTTAGGGTCTCAGAATATATGTCCCCTCAGGTAAGGGGGACTACTGAACACAAATTACTGCACTACAGTTTATAATATATAAAATAGCTTAAACGGGGAAAGAATCATTCATTCAACACTGATCTAGGCACTTGAGATATGTTTGTGATCAAATATATAAGTACTTGATAGAGTGAGAAACTTAGTCATGAGAATATCATGAAGAAAATTTCAGATAGATAAAGGCATCCCTGAAAATGTCCCATAGTGGAGTGTGCATGGTATATATGGGGAATCGTGAAGAGATGAGTGCACATTCAGCAGAACTACAAGAGAAAGAGGAGTAAACAATAAGGTTAGAGAGGTAATGGAAGTAACAATTCCACAGGTCTTTTCATACTACTGTGTACTGTAACCACAAATAATAAGGCAAAATTTTAGTGATCAGTTAGGAGGATGTTACAAAAATCCACACAGGGAAATAATTGTGGATGAGACCAGGTGATAGTGATAGAATTATTAAGCAGTTTGATTCTAGGTAAAGTCTGATGATAGAACCAAAAGGATTTTCTGATGAATTGGAAGGGTGTGTGAAAGAAAGAGGCATTTCAATATTTTGCTCTGAGCAGCTGCAAGGATGGTGTTCTCACCTGAGAGGAAAGAGACATTTTGCTTGGAAGATCAGAAGTTCAGTTTTGGACATGTTTGTTTGAAAAGTCTGTTAAACTTTCTGTTGGAGATAGTCAGTTGGTTACATGGGTCACTTATATTAAAAATAAGACTGGAGAGGATAAGTCAATGTATGATTCCATGGAAAATAAGTGGTATTTGGGTTTCCCTGGTGGTGCTAATGGTAAAGAACCCGCCTCCCAATGCAGGAGACATAAGAGATGCAGGTTCAATCCTTGGGTTGGAAGATTCCCTGGAAAAGAGCATGGCAACCCACTCCAGTATTCTTGCCTGGAGAATCCCATGGACGGAGGAGCCCATGGGCAGGCTACAGTCCCTAGTGTTGCAAAGAGCCGAACATGACTGAAGTGGCTCACACACAAAGCCATGAGGTTGGATGGCTCACCAAATAAGTGAGAACAGATAAAGGAGAAAAGATGATTAGAGATTAAACGATGGAACAGCTAAAATTAGAAGGTCAATCCAAGGAGAGAGTGCTAAATGTGCAAAATACAGAGACTGTTTTATGTAATATAAAAAGAGATTATTTTGAGTATGGAAAACATGGATGAAATAGCATTTGGATTGAGTCCTAAGAATAGGAGGGATTTTTAGTGTAAATAGGGAGGAAGAATTGTCACATCAGAGTAAAAAGGAATAGAATGAGTAATGTATGAATTAAGAACAGCAAGTATTTTACTTTGTTACTAGTATATATCAAGGTTTAGCAATAGATTCCACAGATAACATAGACATTATTACACTGCATAGTAGAGAACTATGTAAGGACTTTGCATACAAGTTGATGTGATAAAATGATGCATTAAGAAGACTAATCTAGCAATATAGTGTAGGTTAGATTGAAAGGGTTGAGTTTGGTTACAGAGAAATGGATTAGAGATTAAGTAACATAATAAAGTATATATAAAAATACACATATTATGTATACTGTATATACTATATAGTGTAGTTTACTCATACTTCCTCATTGTAATTGTTAATTTTATGTGTCAGTTTAACTGGGTCATGAGGTATCCAGATATTTGGTCAAACATCATTCTGATTGTTTCTATGAGGGTGTTTCTGGATGAGATTAACATTTTAATTGGTAGACTGAATAAAGCAGATTGCTCTCCCTAATGTGGGTGAGCTCCATCCAGTCAGCTGAAGGCCTAAATACAACCAAAAGGCTGATCCTCCTTTAAGCAGGGAGAATAACTTCTGTCTGACTGCTTTGAGCTATGATATTTTTTTCCCCGAGTCTTTGTACTGGAACTAATGGGTTGACCATGTTATGGAAAAACCTGGATGAACTTTTGTCAACCCAGTATATCACTGACTTTCCTGGCTTTAAGCCTTCATTCCCAAACTGGAACTATACCATCAACTTTTCTGGGTCTCCAGCCTACCAACTGAAGTTCTTGGGACTTAATCAGCCTCCATAATTATTTGTTGTTATTCAATCTCTAAGTCATGTCTGACTCTTTGTAACCCCATGGACTGCAGCACTCCAGGCTTCCCTGTCTTTCACTATCTCACAGAGTTTGCTCAGACTCGTGTCCATTGAGACAAAGATGCCATCCAACCATATCATCCTCTGTTGCTCCCTTCTCCTCCTTCCATCAGCATCTTTTTCAGCATCCCAGTCTTTCAGTGAATAATTCCAATGAATTAGCTCATTGCATCAGATGGCCAAAGTACTGGATCTTCAGCTTCAGCACCAGTCCTTCCAGTGTATATTCAGGCTTGATTTCCTTTAGGATTGACTGGCTTGAACTCCTTGCTGTCCAAAGGACTCTCAAGAGTTTTTCTCCAGCACCACAATTTGGAAACTTCTGTTCTTCAGCATTCAGCCTTTTTTATGGTCTAACTTTCACTTCCATACACGACAACTGGAAAACCTACAGCTTTGACTATACGGATCTTTGCTGGCAAAATGATGTATTTGCTTTTCAACATGCTGTCTGTGTTCTAAAGACATGGTAATGTCTTTAGCAGACAAAAATTAAAGTGTATATGTACTTTCAGGGTCCTGTTAGACATGGAAAGAGAGCTTACTGTTAGGACTGCTCTTGCAAGTTTTAGTTGATGTGCTAAGAAGTCAGTGATAAGTATATTATTTCATATTTATTTGAGTATAGAATATAAATGTTTTGCAGATTTTTTCTAATTTCTATACAATACCTAAATATTTCATCAATGAGTTTAAGTGATATTTTTAAAAAACTTTACTGTTATATGAGAGGGATTATTATGTGGCGAGACTGACTGCAATGTACTTGATAAAGTATACTGAAAACCAAACAACAGTTTTATTCACATTCTACTAGTTGCCGATTATGAAAATCTCTTTGTGACCCCAGTTTCCTTATGTACAAAACAGTTAATACTATTTGTGTTTAGCTCAATTTGTCTAGAACACTAGCTGGAAAATGCTCAGATGGTTCCACTTTGTTAACTCTGAAGGGCTCTTTAACACAAGAAGGTATTCACAGTAAGTGCCAGAAACCGTTCCCTGAAAACTTTTCCCTCCCTAGGTACATCAAAATCTATCAGTGAGATTTTAAACATTACAGTATTCCTTACCAAGAATCCTCTTAGGCGGGATTACTACCTAAGCTGTCTTTCTTTGGGAGATCCTTAGCAAACTTATGACTCTTTCATAGTAAATTTCCATCTTGACCGAAGTATGATCTTAAGTAAGCTCCCCATGTCATGGTTTCAGTCAGTTTACTTCCCTATTAGACATGTAGTTCTCTGTTATACTCATTGTATAAATTAGGGTTTTCATTCAAGAAAATGAAAGTAAACAGAAAGAGAGACTTACTACAGGGAATTGGATATTTACAGGAATTAGGTGTTTGCATGGGAAATTAGGTATGGACAGAAACATTGTTGTTCAGTCACTCAGTCATGTCTGACTCTATCTAAACCCACGGACTGTAGCATACTAGGCTTCCTTGTCCTTTCTCATGGAGCTTGCTCAAACTCATGTCTATTGAGTCAGTGATGCCATCCAACCATCTTGTCCTCTGTCATCCCCTTCTCCTCCTGCCTTGTAATTTGCCTTGTCTCTTTGCCTTCTATCAGGATCTTTTCTAATGGGTTGGCTCTTTGCATCACGTGGCCAAAGTATAGGAGCTTCAGCTTCACTCCCTCTAATGAATATTCAGGTTTGTTTCCATTAGGATGGACTGGTTGGATCTCCTTGCAGTCAAGGGACTCTCAAGTCTTCTCCAACACCACAGCTCAAAAGCATCAGTTCTTCAGTGTTCAGCCTTCTCTATGGTCCAACTCTCATATCCGTATATGACTATTGGAAAAACCATGGCTTTGACTATGTGGACCTTTGTTGGCAAAGTAATGTCTCTGCTTTTTAATATGCTGTCTAGGTTTGTCATATCTTTTCCTCCAAGGAGCAAGCATCCTTTAATTTCATGGCTACAGTCACTGTCTGCAGTGATTTTGGAGCCCAAGAAAATAAAGTCTCTCACTGTTTTTGTTGTTTCCCCATCTATTTGCCATGAAGTGATGGGGCCAGATGCCGTAACTTCTTTTTTTGAATGCTGAGTTTTAAGCCAACTTTTTCACTCTCCTTTTTCACCCTCAGCAAGAAGCTCTTTAATTCCTCTTCACTTTCTTCATAAGGGTGGTGTCATCTGCATATCTGAGGTTATTAATATTTCTCCCTGCAATCTTGATTCCAGCTTGTACTTCATCCAGTCCAGCATTTCACATGATGGACTCTGCATATAAGTTAAATAAGCAGGATGACAACATACAGCCTTGACGTACTCCTTTCCCAATTTTGAACCAGTCCATTGTTCCATGTCCAGTTCTGTTTCTTCTTGACCTGCACACAGGTTTCTCAGGAGATAGGTAAAGCGGTGTGGTATTCCCATGTCTTTCAGAATTTTCCACAGTTTGTTGTGATCCACACAGTCAAAGGCTTAATATAGTCAATGAAGTAGACTACACTACTTTCTGGAATTCTCTTGCTTTTTCTATGATCTAATGGATGTTGGGAATTTGATCTCTGGTTTCTCTGCCTTTTCTAAATCCAACTTGAACACCTGGAAATTGTACTGTTGAAGCCTGACTTGGAGAATTTTGAGCACTATTTTGCTAGCATGTGAAATGAATGCAATGGTGCAGTAGTTTGAAAAATCCTGTAGACAGAGGAGCCTGGTGGGCTACAGTCCATGGGGTCCCAAGAGTTGGACACAAGTGAGTGACAAACACTTTCATTTGAACATCCTTTGGCATTGTCCTTCTTTGGGATTGGAATAAAAACTGACCTTTTCCAGTCCTGTGGCCACTGCTGAGTTTTCCATATTTGCTGGCATACTGAGTGCAGCACTTTAATAGCATCATCTTTTAGGATTTGATATACCTCAGCTTGAATCCATCACCTCCAAGGAGGTTGCCACTGGATTTTTTGTTACACAACACAACACTATAGCCATGACAAAGAGAGAGAAAAACCCTGCTATTGCCATACCTACTATCACTGCCACCTTATACCCAGATGACTAGTGATGAAAGAGCAGAACATTCAGTCTGTCTGAGGTTAAAAAAAAAACACACACTCTTGTCAGTGCTTGCTTGCTAGCTGCTAAGGGAAAGTGAAAGGAGAGACTCGGTCATGTCTAACTCTTTGCTACCCCCATGGACTGTAGCCTGCCAGAGGACTGTAGACTGTCCTCTGTCCATGGAATTCTCCAGGCTAGAATACTGGAGTGGGTAGCCATTCCCTTCTCCAGGGGATCTTCCCTACCCAGGGATTGAACCCAAGTCTCCTGCATTGCACACAGATTCTTTATCATCTGAGTCAACAGGGAAGCCCAAGAATACTGAAATGGGTATTCTCCATCGGATCTTCCTGACCCAGGAATTGAACCAGGGTCTCCTGCATTGCAGGCAGATTCTTTACCAGGTGAGCTAGCAGGGAAGCCACTGCTACCTCCCATATACAATGTGAATGCAACTAATTCACTTGTAGATATCAGTTTCCAGAGAAGTCTATATGACTTTTTGGTCTTCTAAATCTTTCTCAGATGAGAGTAAATGGAAGAATGGGAAAGCAATTTCAAGTAACTACTACAGTTTCTGGAAGAAACACAAGTTGGAATCAAGATTACTGGGAGAAATATCAATAACCTCAGATATGCAGATAACACCACCCTTATGGCAGAAAGTGAAGAGGAACTAAAAAGCCTCTTGATGAAAGTGAAAGTGGAGAGTGAAAAAGTTGGCTTAAAGCTCAACATTCAGAAAATGAAGATCATGGCATCCGGTCTGATCACTTCATGGGAGATAGATGGGGAAACAGTGGAAACAGTGTCAGACTTTATTTTTTTGGGCTCCAAAATCACTGCAGATGGTGACTGCAGCCATGAAATTAAAAGACGCTTACTCCTTGGAAGAAAAGTTATGACCAACCTAGATAGTATATTCAAAAGCAGAGACATTACTTTGCCGACTAAGGTCCGCCTAGTCAAGGCTATGGTTTTTCCTGTGGTCATGTATGGATGTGAAAGTTGGACTGTGAAGAAAGCTGAGCGCCGAAGAATTGATGCTTTTGAACTGTGGTGTTGGAGAAGACTCTTGAGAGTCCCTTGGACTGCAAGGAGATCCAACCAGTCCATTCTGAAGGAGATCAGCCCTGGGATTTCTTTGGAAGGAATGATGTTAAAGCTGAAACTCCAGTACTTTGGCCACCTCATGCAAAGAGTTGACTCATTGGAAAAGACTCTGATGCTGGGAGGGATTGGGGGCAGGAGGAGAAGGGGACGACCGAGGATGAGATGGCTGGATGGCATCACTGACTCAATGGACATGAGTCTGAGTGAACTCCGGGTGTTGGTGATGGACAGGGAGGCCTGGCATGCTGCAGTTCATGGGGTCGCAAAGAGTCGGACACAATTGAGAGACTGAACTGAACTGAACTACAGTTTCTGTGTAGCTAAGTTCATTTCTCCAGTGTTCCTCAGTGGCCTTAGAACTTCTCACCTTCAAGCCCCATGTCCTTAAATTCTGTAGTTCTTTGGGCTTTGGAGAATTATGTGAGGAGACAGACATAGAGAACAAACTTGTTGTTGCCAAGGGAGAGGACTATTGAAGGAATGGCATGGGAGTTTGGGATTAGCAGAGAGAAACTATTACATGTAGAATGGATAAACAAGGGCCTATTGTATAGAATAGGGAACTATATTCAGTATCCTGTAATAAACCATAATGGAAAAGAATATGAGAAAGAATATATATTTTATAATGCATATATTACTGTATACCAGAAACTAAAACAACACTGTAAATCCATTATACTTCAATAAAAGAAATTGAAAATAAAGAAGACATGCATATCTTCTGCCCATGAAGAGTTAAAGATATTGTTTTGGGATAAGATTTTCAGTCATTAACCAATTTAGAAATCAGAATATAAAGAATTATACAAGGAAAGACACATGGGTATCACCTTATGACACATTATCATCAAATAAGTTATAGTTCCTTTATCTCCTTTAAGTCAAGTTGCTGTGATTTTGCAAAAGCAATAGAAAGGAATTCTTGGATATACATGTCCTTAAAAAGCATGTTATCCTTACCGAAAAACTGAAAAATTTATCCAAATATATGTTTCATCAGTCAAGTGAAATATAGGAATATATTCTGATTTTGTGGAAGCTAGGTCCTCAGGGTTTTTTTTTTTTAATCGTTTGAATTAAGATATCTATTTATCCAGTACAGTGTTTTGTCAGCAGGTACTGTGTATAGTGTCAATTTAATTTTCCTCTTTCTGATACTGATACTCCCTGTCTTAAGTTAGGAGGGTAAATTGATATACATATTCTTGCAGATTTAGGGGCATCTAGGACACAATTCACATCTTTTAAAATTCAAGAAGAGTTCAAAAAGTACTATTGGAGTCTTAGAAAGACACTTCAGGTCTCCTATGGGGAGCAGAGTTAGTCGGTTCCAACTGCCATATCTCTGGCTTTATCACCATTTCTAGAATAAAGTCCTACTTCTCTCAGATATTCTCAGCCAACAGTTGCATATGGCAGGAATGTCAGTGTTAGCCCATACTAATGTGATGTTGAACATCTCGAGTAGACAAGTCTGGCTTGGGAACTCCCTTGCTGGCTGAGATTTTCTTAGATCAGTACTGCAGTCTGAGACTCTACCTCTCCACCTCTCCTTATTGCCTCTCTCCCTTCAGAGATGTCAGAACAGCACTGTAGTCTGAACACTTTTTCTGCCTACTTCTGCTTCCTCCCTTTTGTTCTTTGGAAGTGTTTCTTCATCTCGGCTCCTGAAAGACTGATCACATCTTGGTGTGTGCTTCTCAGATGACCTGAACAAATACAATGACTTTAAAGATTACAATTAGAAATTGTTTTAAAGATAGTGAACATGGGATTTCCATCTTCACTGAGAAAAGGAGTAGGATAATTAATTAAATCTAAACAAATGAAGGTACTCTAAGTGTCATTTTTAACTGTAAATTCATGTAGCTACTGAGATGGGATAATATTGGAAGACAAGTTAGAAATAACACTTTTTAGAGAATTTTAAGAAGAGAGTCAACATTTATAATATATTATACTAAATATGTAATGATTGACTCTATCAACATTATCCGTGAGTAATGGAAACCCTTTTGTTGCCACCACGAAACTGTGCTATTGAACCACTGATACTAATTCTCCAGCCCTGATACTAGTATTGAACAGGTTAGTTGCTTTATGGGTTAAATACATTCAGGGTTCCTAATCATTTATTATGTGTAAATGCATTTTAGGTTTTGAATATGAAATGAAAGTTAATTGTAACATAGAAACTGCCTGAGTTTACCATTGTTAGTTCTGTAAGTAAAAAATTACCTTTGCTCTAGAGGGCAGTCATTTCAAGGGTGTAGTATTCTTAGGTTAGTTAAGTATTTTCTCCTTTTTTGCCACTGACTCTCCAGCATTTCCCATCATTAATCAACCCATTTCTTTGGCATGGAACCTGGCACTTTTTCTCCCTCCCTAGGATCTACCCCTGCATTATAGGTTGCTTATCAGAGCACTTCCCCCTTTTCCAAACGTCTACATTTTAGGGTCTTGGGTCTAGATTCTGAATTCTTCAAAGAAATGAAAGCTATGCCAATAAAATGTAACAGAATAAAGAAAAAAAATCAACTATTCACATTCAGTATTTCACATTCAACTTTTATTTTTCTGTAATAATAATATTACAGTTTATGAGCTTGTTCAGAATATGTGATTATTTTTCAAATATTTGGCAACTCATTTTTTCCATAAAAGTATCTGTAGATTAGATGGGAAATATTTTAAATAATTTTGTATTTCATGTGAAATAATCACAATAACCATTTTAATTTGTAAAATTTTCTAATAGATGACAATGTATATTTTGCATTTTTATTATACTTAATATAATTTCAAAGATACATTGTATTTGTTCTTTGTAAACTAATTTGTTAGTTCATTTTGAAACTCATCCTGGATGTACAAGATTCTAAATGTAATTCCCTTCAGTCTGAATTTTATGAACTTCTAGGAGCCTCAGCTTCAATATCTGTTTTCTCAGGAAGGCTCTATTTATATAAATGTATTAAGCTTGATTCTTCCCTGAAAGCAAATAT
The DNA here is from genome assembly GCA_006410675.1 of Oreotragus oreotragus. Classification (NCBI taxonomy): domain Eukaryota; kingdom Metazoa; phylum Chordata; class Mammalia; order Artiodactyla; family Bovidae; genus Oreotragus; species Oreotragus oreotragus. Next base: position 195,243 of record SJYX01000116.1, read on the forward strand.
AGCTACATTTATTATTCCCAGTTTGATAATAAAACCTTTAATCATAATCTCCAGATAAAGGACTTTTCCACTCATGGTTCTAAATAAGAGAAAATCTGCTTCCCTGTTTACTTAACATTTGGTGATGATACAATAAATAAAACAGCAGCTGAAGAGTGATTGTGTCTTTCTCTGGTTTTTCTTTCTACAAGTTGAGTTTTACATGGATGTATGATGTCTCACAACAACATGATGTCTTGGTTCAGTTCAGTCGCTCAGTCGTGTCCGACTCTTTGCGACCCATGAATCACAGCACGCCAGGTGAGTCTTGAGTCTGTTATGCCTGCTTTAAGGAACATTCATGCCACAGAGTTCCCAGGTCAAGAGAGTCTACTTTTGGACAGTCTACTTTTAGCATTCCTAGCCTAAATGCTGATGAAAATGGATCTTTTTGCTTTCTTGGTGATATTTGGAAGACAAAATTGAATTCCAGGTACCATGAAAATCTTATTTGTTGGATTGTTCTTTTTCTTAATGGGATTTATATTAAAAGTGAATTCAAGGAAATGTCTGAAAGGTCCATTGAGATGGAGGCAAAGCAGTATCAAAATAGAGTTTATGAGTCTCCTCTTTCTTATAGAATACCCCACTGTAGAGATTTAGAGAGCTCCAGTAGTAGATATATCTTATGTTGAAACAGTTAGTACATTATTCACATATGTAGAAATAATATATTGATTAGTTTTCTTACCTGATCTGTACTTACAGTTTTTCTGCTAATAAATGGTAGCAGAAATATATAAATTTGGACACTCACTTCTAAAATGTTCTTGACTTTGGTGTAGTTATTAGCAATCTTCTGCTATAGCAGGTGAGAGCACTGTAAGGGCAAGCTGGCAAACGTCTGCATGAATGGCTTCTCTGCACCATGGCTGACTCATGACTCGGACGGTAAGATCTTGATACTCTTTGGCAGGGAGAGGAAAGAGGCTTTGAGTTTTCATGCCCATGTTAGTTTCTGTTGCCATTTAGACTGCTGCTGCAAAATAGCAAATAATAAAGGAAGCTGTACAATTAGCCTTATGTAGTAAAATGAATGTTGGCCTGCCAGATAATGTCCCTCCATTTGAATCTTGGTCTTTTTCTGGCTACCTGTGGGCAAAACTTGTCACCTTTTAATAATTACAGTCTCTTCATCTGTCAAATGAGGTGCTCCCATCAGTGCTCGCTTCATCTGTCAAATTAAGTGCTCAGTCTTAATTCTAGGCTTGTGATCCTGTGGATTTTTTTTAGTAAATTAACTAGATTTTTAATGTCTTGTGAATGGCAGAGAGGAGCTCTACCTGCTTTGGTTGCCAAAATGATCTACTGTGCACAACTGAACAAATTGATTATGAACCTGATAACCTTTTAAAAGTACTGTGATTTTTCTTGCGTCTGGAATATTTGTAAATAAAACCAGAGGCTGATGAACTGTTTTTTTTTTTTATTTGATTTAAGATCGAAAGTTGTTTTTCTCCTTTTTCTGGCTCCTTGCAGGAGCCATGGTTGTTGATTGAATGAAATATTAAGAATCATTCCCGTTTTATGATTTGGTGAAATATATTATTTGATAACTCCATATATTGAAATTGGCATTGAAACAGATGGGCAGTATTCCTGATTTCTATTCATCTTTTCTTTTGTACCTTCCTTTCTCCTAGGGAAATATTTCTTTCCTGCATGACCACATCCTTTTGTAGTGCAGAATAATTAAAACATTCAAAAGCAAAGTGTCACTTGCTGTCAAGGCATCTTAAATATGTTCAACTGTATTTTAGTTGAACTTGAATGTTTATAAAAATTTTCTTACTTCTCACGTAACACTATTGTGAATGCATTAGTTTTAGTGGGGGTACTTTCAGATGCTAAGTAATCTTGCAAATGATTGATAAAAAAACACTGTCATATCTATGAGAATTTGAGAGTCTTGTAATGTCTTCCTGTTGTTAAGTGTATAGTCAGGTGGCCAGAAAGAATTTTTCTTTTTTACTATTAATAGACTTTTTAAAGTGAAAAATACCTATCTCAGTATATTTATACCTTTATTTGGGAAATATAAAAGAAATCAATGATGCATGTGTTGCTGAGCACATTGTATATCGTTAATGCTTATATATTTCAAATTATATATACATTCTCCCCAGGGCTGTGAGATCTTTTCTAGAGTTAGGGTAACAAAGCCTTCATTTGCCTGAAGGGACAGAGGGAACTACATAGGGAGGTGAGGCAATTAAGCAATTACATAACATTTTTAAAACATCAAGCATTTCTCGCCATCCTTTTCACTTCTGGGTAGACTGCTTTTCTCATACTAACAGATTAGAAGAGTTGATCCTCATACACCCCTCCTCGCTGTCATTCTTTTTTTCCTCTATGAAATTATCTCTTTCTTTCCAAAAACACTTTCTGGGAAAATTAATGCTTATATTGAATTTTGCAAATTCAGCCATATAGGATAGAGACTTTTTTGGGGAGACCACACCCTGTGGCATCCTAGATCTTAGTTGCATCAGTGGTCAAACTTGTGTGCTGTGCAATGGAAGCACAGAATCTTTACCACTGGACGGCCAGGGCACTCCCTGTGACTTTGTTGGAGTATAATTGATTTATAATGTTGTCTTAGTTTCAGGTGTTTGGCAAAGTAATTCAGTTCACACACACGCACACACACACACACACACACGCACCCACACAGACACACACACATGTATAAAAGAATCTGGAAAAGAGTGTATACTTTCTTCTTTTCCATTATAGGCTTTTATAAAATATTGAATATAGTCTCCTGTGCTAGGTCATAGCAACCCACTCCAGTATTCTTGCCTGGAGAATCCCTATGGACAGAGGAGCCTGGCAGGCTATAGTCCATGGGGTCACGAAGAGTCGGATATGACTGAGCAACTAAGTACGGCACAGCTATGCAATGTCTATATTATTTATCTATGTTATATATAGTACTGTATAACTGTTAATTCCAAACCCCAGATTGGGATGTTTTATTTAAAAAGTTAAAATAATTTTTAAAATATAATTTTGTTAAGTATTATCATCTCCAACTGTTTCTTGCAAATTGTGTTCATGTTATCACTCCCATATACTCATGATGAGGAGTAAAACAAATTAAACAAAACAAAACTAGGGGAGCATACTCTATCTTAAAACAATAAGAACAAAACTCTTGAGTCTGTATTGGTGGTGGAAAAGGCAGGTGGGAAAAGTAGATGAATAAAAACAATATATAGTTAATCCAAAAGTCTCATTGAAGTTTATAATATCAGTCACTAGGAATATAAAACAATTACCAGCACCAACCAAATTAAAAGATACAGTTCTGCCTTCAGCTAATTTCCCTTCCCTGCAAACATAATTATCAACAAGTGAAAGCAACAGAAATAAAGAAAAAAAAAAAAAAAAAAAGAGAAGATCTTGGAAAACCCACTAAGTAGATTATAATTTTCTAACAGTTGTTTAATGGGCTATATTCATTGTATGCTAACATTTTTTTCCTTGTCTTTTAGTAAGTTAGACTCTGTATGATGTTTATCTTTGGCAGAACACCTAGCATTTGACAGGAATTCTAACTATCAAATGATAGCATGATAGTTTTATTGTCTATGCATCTTAATAGGCCTGGCAAATAACAAATAACATTTCTTTCTCCCAAAGGAGAAAGAAATACAGATAGAAGAAGCTTAAGTGAATGAGTTACATAGCATAGTCAAAGAATACTTTCTAAATAAATAGACTATTAAAGAGTTGGCAGTCTTATAAAAAGAAAATGGGATTTCTGATAAGGAAGCCTGGATTCATTTCTCAGTACTATGTGGATATATATCTCGAGGAAGTTACTAAACCTCCTTGTGTTTACTTAACAATAAAATGAGAGAATAAGATTAAATGATCCCAAAGCTTCTTTCCAACTCAGGTAGTCTGTGGATTGACAGTGGAACCTAAGACTTAGGAGGTAATAGGTGTCACAGTCTGTGAGACACTATCACTTTAAGTGTTTAACATGGATTTTACAATTGTCAAAGCAACTCCGTGAAGCAGGCACTGTTATTAACTGGGTTTATGAGGAAACTAAAGCTTAGGGATTTAAGTCTCTTAAGCACTGTCACATGCTTGGGAGTAGCAGAGTTGAAGTTTTAAATGAGGCCACCTGACTCCAGAACCTACCAGCATAAAGACCATGCCATACATCCTCCCCTTGACATTATTCACGAGCCAATCACAAGAGGAAGTGGTAAGTGTGTGAATTCTGCCTTCTTTCCAACTTCATTGTCCCTGAGTAGATGATTATTTGCCCATCAGTCTGTCTTATGCTATGGTAGCATATATTTCCTCTCCAGTTAGCATTTCCTGTCTGTGCTCACTCTTTATGATCGAGAGAGCGGCACATTTTCCAATGGAATATTTCTACTGAGTATTTTCCAGAGACTGCCCACACAATCATCAAACAGGAGTCAGAGGAAAGGCTCACAGAAATTACAAAAGAACAGTCAAGGGAGAGTCTTTCATAGCAGAATTATAGTAGTGTCTCCTTAGGTCAAAGTCAAAGTAAGGATGAATTAACTCCCAAAGCAATTTTGAAAAGGTGAATTCAATGATATTGCAGTTGTTGGACCAGGTGTTAAAATGTTATTGGGTGTTAATTTAATTTTCATCCTGTCAACACTCATCTGAACTGTAACAGCTGCTAAACACGGTTCCACAAGAGCAAACCATCCTTACAGAGGAAGCAGATGCCTAATCAATAGGGCCAATAGAAATGTATGGCTCAGCCGAGCAACCTGCACAAGGGGGAATGAATCCCACAGGGCTCTGTCTTACCTGAATAGAAAAGAACTTTAAAGATAGTGAGACTATTCAAGCAGTAAGAACAGGAGACTAAAAGTCCTGGGTTGGCTTCCTATTGACACTTTTCTTTCTTTTAATATTCTCCATGACCTTGGATTGGACAATGCCTTAGTATTTCTGTCCTCTTTCAGAGATACTAAGGATGTTGTTTCCAGTCTACTGCTGTCTCTATTGCAGTTATCATCTTACAGGCTGTGAAGAGTTTAAATTAAAAATCAACTGCTTCTTAACAAAATGTACCTTCCATTACATTTTAACAATGCATGCATGCATTCTCAGTAGCTTCAGCCGTGTCTGACTGTTTGCAACGCTATGGACTATAGTCTATCAGGCTCCTCTGTCCATGGGAATTTTCCAGGCAAGAATAATGGAGTAAGTTGCCATGCTCTCCTCTAGGGTACTTTTCTGACCCAGGAATTGAAAGGTTTTAACAGTAAAGAGATAATAGTGATGCTGTAGTAATAGTTAATAGCTATCCTTCATTACATTTTAGGATAGATAGGAATAAATGACTTATAACTGGGAAGGTATTTTGGTTTTGAATCATAAAATTGATTATGCCATGCTTTTAACAAATTTTCTGTAAATTGTTCAGTCGTTCATTTTTGTCCAACTATTTGGGACCCTATGGACTGCAGCATGCCAGGCTTCCCTGTCCTTCATTATCTCCCAGAGCTTGCTCAAACTCATGTCCATTGAGTCGGTGATGCCATCCAACCATTTCTTCCTCTGTCATCCCATTCTCCTCTTGCTTTCAATCTTTCCCATCATTAGGGTCTTTTCTAATAAGTCAGCTCTTCACATCAGGTGGCCAAAGTATTGGAGCTTCAGCTTTAGCATCAGTCCTTCCAATGAATATTCAGGACTGGTTTTTTTTTTTTAGGAATGACTAGTTTGATCTCCTTGCAGTCAAAAGGACTCTCAAGAGTCTCCTCCAATACTACAGTTCAAAAGCATCAATTCTTCAATACTCAACCTTCTTTATGGTCCAACTCTCATATCCATACATGACTACTGGAAAAACCATAGCTTTGACTATATGGACGTTTGTCAGGAAAGTAATGTCTCTGCTTTTTAATATGCTGTCTAGGTTTGTCATAGTTTTCTTCCAAGCAGCAAGCAAGCATCTTTTTATTTCACCACTGCAGTCATCATTTGCAGTGATTTTGGAGCCCAAGAAAATAAAGTCTTGTCACTGTTTCCATTGTTTCCCCATCTATTTGCCATGAAGTGATGGGGCTGGATGCCATGATCTCAGTTTTTTTAATATTGAGTTTTAAGCGAGCTTTCTCACTCTTCTCTTTCACCTTCATTAAGAGGCTCTTTAGTTCCTCTTCACTTTCTGCCATAAGGGTGATGTCATTTGTATATCTGAGGTCAAGTCAAGATGGTAGAATAGAGGAACGTGTGCTTATCTTGTCCTGCGAGAATACCAAAATCAACTAGCAGCTGAACAACCAGCAACAGGAGAATGTTGGATCCCACCAAAAAAAAAAAAAAAAAATCCCATATCCAGGGGCAAAGGAGAAGCCCCAACAAGATGGTAGGAGGGGAGCAATCATGTTTAGAATCAAACCTCATACCCACCAGAGATGCTCAGAGACACTTTGCTTCCACCACCAGGCACACCCACAACTGGGCATTGTTTTTGCTTTGGCTCAGCCTCTTCATTCCTTATGGAGCTATTTCTCCACTCTTCTCCAGTAGCATATTGGGCACCTACCAACTTGAGGAGTTCATCTTTCAGTGTCATATCTTTTCCCTTTTCTGTAAATTAGCCTCACCCAAAATAATCACCTTTGTTTATACATCTCAGACTTTATAAATCCTTCTCAGATTGTGTGGTATTGTGCTAGGGATTCTCTCAACTCTGCTAAACACGAGTTATGACACTTCAGAATATCAATATTATTAGAAGTTTTGAGATTATTTTTAATAAATGAAAGCAATTGGATTTAAAGGAGTAAAATGCAAATTTTATATGAATGTTAAACAGATACATCTTCCGAACAGTTTGAATGTTGAGATAGGTTTCTCTGGTTTATATGCAAACCCTTGGCTATTGTTCTTTTAGGAACCATGAGGGTAAGGTTCATGTGGCTACTTGTCTTGGAGGAGAAATCGTCCATCTTCTTGGGTTTGTCAAATTTAAATGTCAAATGAAGTAAACAACATAAACTAACACTTGTTTTCTACTTTGAATTTTACAGTGCATATATTATTCTTTTTCTTCTGCTTTTTATTCCTATAGAAAGTAAAAGCTTTAAGAAAATAAGCCATAGGGATTGGAATAATGGTTATGTGACCTAACTGAAAAAAAAAAAAAAAAAGGTTAGTTTGGAGAAAATAAGCTAATTGTGGTATTTGGGAGGATAACCTGAAATTTTAAAGTTTTTTTTAGAGATAAGGTGAGTTATTATTGAGTAGAATTCATAAGACCATCAGGGCACATTGAAAATTTTGTATCATGAAATTCTTATCCCCCAAATAAATGCAAATAAGGCAGATAAGAGGAACTGAGCCAGACTTTTAATAGTACAATAATTTTGAAATTGCTCTTTGGAGTTCTTAGTAGAGAAACAAAAGGCAAGACCAAGTATCATATTACTTAGCGTTTAATTGAATCTGAGGACAAGAGCCATCACTGGTTATGTTTAGTATGACAACATACTAAAGTTTCCCATTTTATGTTATTTGACAAGTCAAAAGTTTGGTACAGGAATATAACATCAAGAATTCTTTCTTTCCTTCCTCTCGACTCTTCCCATCTTCTTTCTTTCCTTCTATCCCCTGTTTTCCTCCTGGTAGGAAATGGATGTAGGTGGAACACTTTGATGAATGGATTTTGTTCAATTTCAGTGAAGAAAGATGTACTTACAGGTTAAATTGAGTTTCTGAGTGTGTTAACAGATTATCAGAGTCATTTATAAACTGTAATCTTACGGCTGTAAGTGAATTTCATTATATAATTTATATAAAATAGATCATAGATTAACAAATGTTATTTCCTTACTTTCACTAATTAGATTATTACTAAATGAGACCAGCTAAATTCTGAAGCTTTTAATGGAAAATTGATGTATCTTTTGTGAGCCTTAGAAATCTTATTTCTTTGTTCTGTCACAGTAATATATACAGATTCATCATCAAAACTTGATATTTAAATCAAATTAAAGAATGTTTTTAGTGGAATGATCAGGCTTATAAAATAAATGAAAACAAATTTTAGAACAAAGTTCATAGAGAAATTAACGTTTTGTCTTTTCTGTCATAATTAGAAGGCTTTCTAAAGAAAAAAAAAATTGCTTGTCACTATTTACTTTCTTTTCAGTGACTCCAGTACAAAACTGAACAGTCTCAGGTGCCACCTTATTTTGAACATGCTATCTAGTAACTAGCGTGTTTGTCTGAGAGAGTAGGGTGTTGAGAGGGGTAGGGCGGGGTGGGAGGTGATGGACAAACTGGAAAAATTGAACTGATATATAAGCACTACTATATATAAAATAGATAACTGCTACGGACTTACTGTATAGCACATGAAACTCTACTCAGTACTGTTCTATACTGGAGTGGGTTGCCATTTCCTTCTATTTCTTACTTCAGAGGATCTTCCCAACCCAAGGATCAAACCCAGGTCTCCTGCATTGCAGGCAGACGCTTTAACCTCTGAGCCACCAGGGAAGTAACAGCCTATTAGGGAAAAGAATTTAAAAAGGAGTGAAAGGGAAGTCGCTCAGTCGTGTCCAACTCTTTGTGACCCCGTGGACTGTAGTCTAGCAGGCTCCTCAGTCCATGGAATTTTCCAGGCAAGAGTACTGGAGGGGGTTACCATTTCCTTCATACATATGGCTAACTCAGGTGGTGCACTGGTAAAGAATTCGTCTGCTAATGTGGGAGAAACAGGAGATATGGCTTCAATCGCTGGGTCAGGAAGATCCTCTGAAGTAAGAAATAGCAACTGGCTCCAGAAGTCCTGCCTGGAAAATTCCATGGGCAAAGGAGCCTGGCAGGCTACAGTTCATGAGGTTGCAAAGAGTCAGACACAACTGAGCACACACATGCAAGTAAAAGTATATGCATTACAGATTCACTTTGATGTACACTTGAAACTAATACAACATTGTAAATCAGCTATACTCCAATAAAAATTAAAAGATAAAAAATAAAAGCCATCATTGAAGAGAATAAAAAATGTCAGTTCCATTCACTGTGCATTTAAATCGCATGCTGTTCCCTCAAATTCTCTGACACACAAATGCTACAATTCCTTGTTTACTGACAAACCCAAAGAGCGGGATAAAACTTGGAGGAAACCTTGGACTTCACTCCTCAGTGGGGAAATCCTGAGATTTGGTGATTGGTTACTGTTTCATCATATATGCAAATAGATATCTGAGAAAATACAAGTTGGATCACAAACTGCTTGCTAGAAAGTATAGTTATTCAATCAGGAACCACAGTAATTATTTTGCTGGGGCAAAAGTAAATAACAAAAGGCAAGTAGGCATTTTTTTCCCTCCATATCTGGCTATCATGGGCTATATCAGAGGTTCTGACACAGAGAAGACTTTTAATAAATGTTTATTTGAATAATAGTAAATAAATAACTAATATAAACTTAAAAAAAATAAGAGACAGGGAGATAGGGAGAATGCTAACAAAAAACCCTATGAAAACACCTGTAAGGTTTAGACTTTTGGCTTTGATTGTTTCTTCATTTGTGTCTTTTATCCAGATGAGTTAACTGTGGGATTATATAGTGGGTAGACTTTAATGTAACATTTTAAGTTTTAATTGATTGGTTCATAGTTCATCTAAGAACTTACTGGGCAATATATTTATAGCCATGACTTCACTTATTTCCATATATACCATTTATATATAGGGTGGTGGGCTTATTGTAAATTTTCTAACATAAAATTATATTAATATAAGTCTTCTGCTACTGTTATACAGCTGAATCCTTGTTGGCCTTTTTCAAGAGTACATTAAAGAGTTCAAATACACTACTTAGTAAATGCACTGATTTATACTCATTCTTTAAGTCTATACTTATATTATAGAGTGGCTTATATTTCTTCTACAATGGGGTATGCCTCATTTTTCAAACACCTTTATTGAATTATCTAATGTTTGTTTTCTTCCTCAATGTACTCTATCACAGTACCTGTACATGAGATATATATATATATATAAAACATTAAATTGAATATGAATTCTCACGTGTCTCTTATATTTGTTTGAAAGAGTTTGTTCAAATTTACTAGTTGAAAGAAATCAGCACAAAGAGATTAAGATTTGTTCATGATCTCATGATCTTTGAATCTCTGGAATCCTCAATCACTGAGTTTTATTCTAATGCTCTTCTTAAGGCAATAATATAATCCTTAAACTTAAATGTTTCCTATGACTAATAAAACCTGAAAGCTAAGACATGCATTTAAGGACAAGCCTATAATTTAAAAATGTTGAATCTTGCTCTAATCCTGCTACTAATAAATTCAAAAAAGTTACCTTAACTCTGCCAAAGTTATTTTCCCACTTCATAACTCTAATAACATTATTGTTGTTCAGTTGCTAAGTCATGTCTAATCTTTGCAATCCCATGGACTACAGCATGCCAGGCTCCCCTGTCCTTCACTATCTCCTGAAGTTGGCTCAAATTCGTGTTCATTGGGTCGATGATGCCATCCAACCATCTCATTCTCTGCTGCCCTCTTCACCTTTTGCCTTCATTCTTTCCCAACATCAAGGTCTTTCCAATGAGTGGATTTTTCACATCAGGTGGCAAAAGTGCTGGAGCTTCAGGTTCAGCATCAATCCTTTCCAGTGAATATTCAGGGTTGATTTCCTTTAGGATTGACTGGCTTGATCTTACAGCTAAAGACACTCTCAAGAGTCTTCTCCAGCACCCCAATTCAAAAGCATCAATTCTTCGGTGCTCAGCCTTCATTATGGTTCTCTCCCATCTGTATATGACTGCTAGAAAAACCATAGCTTTGACTATGTGGACCTTTGTTGACAAAATGATGTCTCTGCTTTTTAATACGCTATCTAGGTTTGTCATAGCTTTCCTTCTAGGGAGCAAGTGTCTTTTAATTTCATGGTTGCAGTGATTTTGGAGCCAAAGAAAAGAAAATCTGTCACTGCTTCCACATTTCCCCCTTCTATTTGCCATGAAGTGATGGGACAGAATGCCATGATCTTAGTTTTTTGAATGACATTATACTGGAGTTTTAAAATATATTTCCAAATAGTGCAAACATATGTATGTGTATATATATATTTCCCCCTTTTTTCTCATTCATATTCCAATAAGCTAATGAACCATAATTGTGTGTGATTAGCAGTGGCTTCCTACCTAGCCTTAGTCTTGTTGAACTCTAATCAAACTTAAGTGACCCTACTGTGAATCCTGAACCATACCTTATGATAGTTGTTCTGGTAGTATCTTCATTCTGGTTTGGGCTTTGATTGGTTTTCTTCATTGTGTCTTTTATCCAAATGAATTAACTATCGGAAGATTTTCCATTGTCATTGTAGGATTTTAAGGTTATGGCATTTATTGTTGCTTATAAGGAATGGATTTTTAGGACAGACCAATCAAAGATGGTTACCTGCTAAGGTACTGTGCTCAAATTCAGAAATCTATACACAAATGAGCTTGCTTATAGGCCTTCTGTTGAGGCTTACCTCAGAAGTAGATGACTATAATGATAAAGATATATCATGCTTCAAATAAAATAAAAATATAATTTGCTAAATGATCTCTGGGAAAGATCTTCTATTTTATAGAACAGATGTACTTAATATAAATGAAATAGCTTACTCTAAGCTGTAATAGCTACTTAAAAGGATAATCTAATTTTGATTTTAAATCCCAAGCCTAAGTATCTTACTCACCCTTGATCTTTTTACAGTATCAGATGGCTCTTGATTTTCCTAAAAATTAAGACTTCTTTTCAAGTACAGATGTTGACGACTTACTTTACTAAGTAGGTAGGCCAAATTACTGGAGAATCAATTTCTATATTTAAAAGATAGAAACTACTGCAAGAACAAAAGTATTCTAAGAAATGATTTGGAAATAGATTTTATTAAAGAAAATATATTGGTAGCATGTGACTGTCTGTAAATTTTGGCCTATAGTAGAATTTGTGTTAGTTTTCAGATGCAAGGAAGAAGAAAAAAATAACTTGCTGCTATGCTATGGTAATAATAAGTTCCTAGAGGGACATCAGGCTAAAAATAATTTATTGAAACTGCCCTCGATTTCTAAAGACATTTCTGAGTCGCATTTACAACATAGCCATTGATTACAAAGTGTGATTTGAGAAGGCAAAAGAGGCCAATTTTCCTGCAAACAAATTAAGAGATGCATATTGACTTCAGGGAAGTATGTCATCACTGAGAAATCGAAAGCTTTAGGAAATCAATCAGCAGTCGAGTCAAATTAGATTTTTTTCTCATACTTAGTTGTTGGAATCTTACATGGGATGTACATATTTTCAGCAGATATAAACCTTTTGCTTTTATAGAAGATCCACATCAATAAAATGAATAGAGAGATATTCATTCATATTTTATGTTTTTGTAATCTTTAAAAAAATAAAAAGAAGTCCCCTAAATCCTAAGCAGATGTATATGCTTCTCTACTTCATTTTTTCCCAGTGACCCACTTTTCTTAACACTTTAGTTTGGGTCCCATTTGGGAAGGTATGACTCTCTAATCTGAAACCAATAACCAGCTTGCTGTATTTATTTTAATGTTTTGGGAAATGAGAAAGAGGAAAGAAGCGGCTTTTCAATAAATAATCTAGATGTGTATAAGAGACAGATCCTAAGCAGATGTATATGCTTCTCTACTTCATTTTTTCCCAGTGACCCACTTTTCTTAGCATTTTAGTTTGGGTCCCATTTGGGAAGGTATGACTCTCTAATCTGAAACCAATAACCAGCTTGCTATATTTATTTTAATGTTTTGGGAAATGAGAAAGAGGAAAGAAGCGGCTTTTCAATAAAGAAAAAGACAACAGCAGTACATTGTAGGAAGTCCTACATGGGAACGTGCGTAGTAAGATCTCAGGTTCATGTTTCTCGGGAAATAATAACAGTAAAACAGCTTTTAAAATAAAAATTCAAATCATGTGATTAATGAGGTCTTTTTCTATTTAAATTAATTTATTTAATTATTAAATTAAAATATTGGAGGCTAATGACTTGAGATCAGCCCTGGGATTTCTTTGGAAGGAATGATGCTAAAGCTGAAACTCCAGTACTTTGGCCACCTCATGCGAAGACTTGACCTAGTGGAAAAGACTCTGATGCTGGGAGGGATTGGGGGCAGGAGGAGAAGGGGACGACCTAGGATGAGATGGCTGGATGGCATCACTGACTCGATGGACATGAGTTTGAGTGAACTCTGGGAGTTGGCAATGGACAGGGAGGCCTGGCGTGCTGCGATTCATGGGGTCGCAAAGAGTTGGATACGACTGAGCAACTGAACTGAACTGAACTGAATGACTTTACAGTATTGTGGTGGTTTTTGCCATACATTGACATGAATCAGCCATGGGTATACATGTGTTCCCCCATCCTGAACCTCCCTCCCACATCTCTCCCCACCCCATCCCTCTGGGTTGTCCCAGAGCACAAGCTTTGAGTGCCCTGCTTCATGCATCAAACTTGGACTGGTCATCCATTTTACATATGGTAATATACACATTTAAATGTTTTTCTCTCAAATCATCCCATCCTTGCCTTCTGTTACATAGTCCAAAAGCCTGTTCTTTACATCTGTGTCTCTTTTGTTGTCTCACATACAGGGTCATCGTTACCATCTTTCTAAATTTCATATATATGCATTAATATGCTGTATTGGTATTTTCCTTTCTGACTTATTTCACTTTGTATAATAGGCTCCAGTTTCATTCACCTCATTAGAACTGACTCAAATGCATTCTTTTTTATAGCTGAGTAATATTCTATTGTGTATCTGATTAGTGAGGTCTTAAGTATGTAATGATTCTTTTGAGCATATGTATCCATTCACAGAACATTATGGAATTAGAAGCTAATTGTTGTGGTTTAAGATAATAAACCAGAGATTTGTAAGTGCACAAAATGCCCCACATTTCTAATCTTCAACAACAGCATATTAAAAGGATCATACACCGTGATCAAGAAAAATTTATCCCAAGGATGCAAGGATTCTACAATATATAAAAGACAATCAATGTGATACAACATATTAACATATTGAAGAGTAAAAACTGTTTATGATGATCTCAATAGATTAAAAAAAAGCTTTTCATAAAATTGAGCACTTATTTATGATAAAAGCTCTCCAGAAAGCAGGCATAGAGGAAACCTACTTTATCATAATAATAGCCATATACAACAACCCACAGTAAACATTCTCAGTAGTGAAAATGTGAAAATATTTCCTCCAAGATGAGGAACAAGACAATGATGTCCACTCTCACCACTCTTATTAAGCATAGTTTTGGAAGACCTGAACCCAAAATTAGAGAAGTAAAATAAATAAAAGGAATCCAAACTGGAAAAGAAGAGGTTAGACTGTCACTGTTTGCAGATGGCATGTTACCATATATAGAAAATTCTAAAAATGCCACCAGAAAACTACTAGAGATAATCAATGAATTTGGTAAAGTTGCAGAATACAAAATTAATGCACAGAAATCTCTTGCATTCCTATACACTAACAATGAAAGTGTAATTTCTCAGAAAGAGAAATTAAGGAAACAATCTCGTTTATTATTGCAGCAAGAATGAAATACCCAGGAATAAGAATTATTCCTTAGGTAGGAATAAGAATACCTAAGGAGTCAGAAGACGTATATTCAGAAAACTGGGAAACACTGATGAAGGAAATAAAAGATGACACAAAGAGATGGAGAGATATAGCATGTTCTTGGACTGAAAGAATCAATACTGTGAAAATGACTATAGTACCCAAAGCAATCTACAGATTCAATGCCTTCCCTATCAAAATACCAACGGCATTTTTCACAGAGTTAGAAAAAATATTTGTACATTATGTATGGAAACATGAAAGACTCCAAATAGGCAAAGCAATCTTGAGAAAGAATAGTCAGATTCCCTGACTTCAGACTATATCACAAACTGTATAGAACAGAAATTAGCTCAGTGGAACAGGATAGAAAGCCTAGGTATAAACCCATGCACCTCTGGTCACCTTATCTATGACAAAGGAAGCATGAATATATGGTAGAGAAAAGACAGTCTCTTCAATAAGTGGTGCTGGGAAAACTGGACAGCTACATGTAAAAGAATGAAATTAGAATATTCTCTATCACCATACACAAAAAGAAACTTAAAATGGATTAAAGACCTAGTGTAAGGCTGGACAGTATAAAAACTCTGAGAGGAAATCATATACATTCTTTGACATAATCACAGTAAGAAGTTTTTTGACCCACCTCCTGCAGTAATGAAAATATAAACAAAAATAAACAAATGGGACCCAATTAAACTTAAAAGCTTTTGCACAGCAAAGGAAACCATCAACAAACTGAAAATCCAGCCTTCAGAATGAAAGAAAATATTTGCAGACAAAGCAACTGACAAGGGATTAATCTCCAAAATGTAAAAACAGCTCATTCAACTCAATTAAAAAAAAAAAAAAAGCCTAATCAAAAAATTTAGTTGGAAGACCTAGATAGATATTTCTTTTTAAAAAAATTATTTACTTTTAATTGACAGGTAATTGCTTTATAGTATCGTATTGGTTTCTGTCATATATCAGCATGAATCAGCCATAGGTATATGTATATCTCCTCACTCTTGAACCTTCCTCCCACCTCCTACCCCATCCCACCCCTTTAGGTTGTCACAGAGCACAAGATTTGAGCTCCCTGTGTCATACAGCAAATATTCACTGGCTGTCTAATTTGACATATGGTAATATAGATGTTTCAATGCTACTCTCTCAATTTGCCCTACCCTCTCCTTCCCCTTTTGTGCTCATAAGTCTGTTCTCTATGTTTACGTCTCCACTGCTGCCCTGCAGATAGGTTCATCAGTGCCATTTTTCTAGGTTCCATATATATCCATTAATATACAATATTTGTCCTCTCTTTCTGACCTACTTCAAGAAGACATACAGATGGCCATGAGGCACATGAGAAGATACTGAACCTCACTAATTATTAGAGAAGTGCAGATCAAAACTACAGTGAGGTATCACCTCACACTGCTCCAAACGGCTATCATCAAAGAATCTACAAACTATAATTGTTGGAGAAGATGTGGAGAAAAGGGAACCTTCTTGCACTGTTAGTGGGAATGTAAGTTGATACAGCCACTATGGAGAACAGTATGGAGGTTCCTTAAAAAGCTAAAACTAGAACTGCCATATGATCCATCAATCCCACTACTGGGCGTTTACCTTGAGAAAACCATAATTGACATATGCGCCTGGGCTTCTCAGACAGAAAGGAATCTGCCTGCTGTGCGGGAAACATGGGTTTGATCCCTGAGTCAGGAAGATCCCTTGGAGAAGGAATTGGCAACCCACTCCAGTACTTTTGCCTGGAGAATTCCATGAACAGAGGAGCCTGGTGGGCTATAGTCCATACACACTCCATTGTTTATTGCAGGACTATTTACAATAGCCAGGACATGGAAGCAACCTAGATGTCCATTGGCAGATGAGTGGATAAGAAAGCTGTAGTACATATACACAATGGAGTATTACTCAGCCATTAAAAAGAGCACATTTGAATCAGTTCTAATGAGGTGGATGAAACTGGAGCCTATTATACAGAGTGAAATGTCAGAAAGGAAAACACCAATGCAGCATATTAAGGCATTATATATGGAATTTAGAAAGATGGTAACGATGACCCTATATGCGAGACAGCAAAAGAGACACAGATATAAAAAACAGACTTTTGGACTCTGTAGGAGAAGGCGAGGGTGGGATGATTTGAGAGAATAGCATTGAAACATGTATATTACCATATGTGAAATAGATCGCCAGTCCAGGTTTGTTGCATGAGACAGGGCACTCAGGGCTGGTGCACTGGGATGACCCTGAGGGATGGAGTGGGGAGGGAGGTGGGAGTGGGGTTCAGGATGGGGGACACATTTATACCCGTGGCCGATTCACGTCAATGTATGGCAAGCACCACTACAATAGTGTAAAATAATTAGCTTCCAATTAAATAAATTAATTAAAAAAATTTAAGAGATTGCACATAGTGCAATCATTGCAGTATTAACACAATTTGCCTAAATATTTTATACTCTTTGCATGAGTAAATAATGACCTTTCTATGTTTCTTCATGCTACTTGATGCCTTGCCATGAAATAAATGATCTGGAATCAACAGTGTATTTTAAACCACCACAGTGAATATCCTTTATATTATGAACATGTTCAAAACAAAGGGAAATGTTGCTTTAGATATCCTTCCAGTGTAAATGTATCATGTGAACCTCTCTTAAGTGGCTTGCACTTGTCAGATGAGTCAAATGTCAGGTCTCTGCTTTAGGGATAACTCTGTTACCACTCCATTCATATTTGAACTCTTCATTTGTCTAGTTTCCTTGTAGCTCACATAGTATTACAAATTTTTTGTTTTCTCTCTCCCCTAGTAAAATGTCAACTCCTTGGGAAAAAGAAAAAAGAAAGATGAGTGCATNCATACAGGGTCATCGTTACCATCTTTCTAAATTTCATATATATGCATTAATATGCTGTATTGGTATTTTCCTTTCTGACTTATTTCACTTTGTATAATAGGCTCCAGTTTCATTCACCTCATTAGAACTGACTCAAATGCATTCTTTTTTATAGCTGAGTAATATTCTATTGTGTATCTGATTAGTGAGGTCTTAAGTATGTAATGATTCTTTTGAGCATATGTATCCATTCACAGAACATTATGGAATTAGAAGCTAATTGTTGTGGTTTAAGATAATAAACCAGAGATTTGTAAGTGCACAAAATGCCCCACATTTCTAATCTTCAACAACAGCATATTAAAAGGATCATACACCGTGATCAAGAAAACTTTATCCCAAGGATGCAAGGATTCTACAATATATAAAAGACAATCAATGTGATACAACATATTAACATATTGAAGAGTAAAAACTGTTTATGATGATCTCAATAGATTAAAAAAAAGCTTTTCATAAAATTGAGCACTTATTTATGATAAAAGCTCTCCAGAAAGCAGGCATAGAGGAAACCTACTTTATCATAATAATAGCCATATACAACAACCCACAGTAAACATTCTCAGTGGTGAAAATGTGAAAATATTTCCTCCAAGATGAGGAACAAGACAATGATGTCCACTCTCACCACTCTTATTAAGCATAGTTTTGGAAGACCTGAACCCAAAATTAGAGAAGTAAAATAAATAAAAGGAATCCAAACTGGAAAAGAAGAGGTTAGACTGTCACTGTTTGCAGATGGCATGTTACCATATATAGAAAATTCTAAAAATGCCACCAGAAAACTACTAGAGATAATCAATGAATTTGGTAAAGTTGCAGAATACAAAATTAATGCACAGAAATCTCTTGCATTCCTATACACTAACAATGAAAGTGTAATTTCTCAGAAAGAGAAATTAAGGAAACAATCTCGTTTATTATTGCAGCAAGAATGAAATACCCAGGAATAAGAATTATTCCTTAGGTAGGAATAAGAATACCTAAGGAGTCAGAAGACGTATATTCAGAAAACTGGGAAACACTGATGAAGGAAATCAAAGATGACACAAAGAGATGGAGAGATATAGCATGTTCTTGGACTGAAAGAATCAATACTGTGAAAATGACTATAGTACCCAAAGCAATCTACAGATTCAATGCCTTCCCTATCAAAATACCAACGGCATTTTTCACAGAGTTAGAAAAAATATTTGTACATTATGTATGGAAACATGAAAGACTCCAAATAGGCAAAGCAATCTTGAGAAAGAATAGTCAGATTCCCTGACTTCAGACTATATCACAAACTGTATAGAACAGAAATTAGCTCAGTGGAACAGGATAGAAAGCCTAGGTATAAACCCATGCACCTCTGGTCACCTTATCTATGACAAAGGAAGCATGAATATATGGTAGAGAAAAGACAGTCTCTTCAATAAGTGGTGCTGGGAAAACTGGACAGCTACATGTAAAAGAATGAAATTAGAATATTCTCTATCACCATACACAAAAAGAAACTTAAAATGGATTAAAGACCTAGTGTAAGGCTGGACAGTATAAAAACTCTGAGAGGAAATCATATACATTCTTTGACATAATCACAGTAAGAAGTTTTTTGACCCACCTCCTGCAGTAATGAAAATATAAACAAAAATAAACAAATGGGACCCAATTAAACTTAAAAGCTTTTGCACAGCAAAGGAAACCATCAACAAACTGAAAAGCCAGCCTTCAGAATGAAAGAAAATATTTGCAGACAAAGCAACTGACAAGGGATTAATCTCCAAAATGTAAAAACAGCTCATTCAACTCAATAAAAAAAAAAAAAAGCCTAATCAAAAAATTTAGTTGGAAGACCTAGATAGATATTTCTTTTTAAAAAAATTATTTACTTTTAATTGACAGGTAATTGCTTTATAGTATCGTATTGGTTTCTGTCATATATCAGCATGAATCAGCCATAGGTATATGTATATCTCCTCACTCTTGAACCTTCCTCCCACCTCCTACCCCATCCCACCCCTTTAGGTTGTCACAGAGCACAAGATTTGAGCTCCCTGTGTCATACAGCAAATATTCACTGGCTGTCTAATTTGACATATGGTAATATAGATGTTTCAATGCTACTCTCTCAATTTGCCCTACCCTCTCCTTCCCCTTTTGTGCTCATAAGTCTGTTCTCTATGTTTACGTCTCCACTGCTGCCCTGCAGATAGGTTCATCAGTGCCATTTTTCTAGGTTCCATATATATCCATTAATATACAATATTTGTCCTCTCTTTCTGACCTACTTCAAGAAGACATACAGATGGCCATGAGGCACATGAGAAGATACTGAACCTCACTAATTATTAGAGAAGTGCAGATCAAAACTACAGTGAGGTATCACCTCACACTGCTCCAAACGGCTATCATCAAAGAATCTACAAACTATAATTGTTGGAGAAGATGTGGAGAAAAGGGAACCTTCTTGCACTGTTAGTGGGAATGTAAGTTGATACAGCCACTATGGAGAACAGTATGGAGGTTCCTTAAAAAGCTAAAACTAGAACTGCCATATGATCCATCAATCCCACTACTGGGCGTTTACCTTGAGGAAACCATAATTGACATATGCGCCTGGGCTTCTCAGACAGAAAGGAATCTGCCTGCTGTGCGGGAAACATGGGTTTGATCCCTGAGTCAGGAAGATCCCTTGGAGAAGGAATTGGCAACCCACTCCAGTACTTTTGCCTGGAGAATTCCATGAACAGAGGAGCCTGGTGGGCTATAGTCCATACACACTCCATTGTTTATTGCAGGACTATTTACAATAGCCAGGACATGGAAGCAACCTAGATGTCCATTGGCAGATGAGTGGATAAGAAAGCTGTAGTACATATACACAATGGAGTATTACTCAGCCATTAAAAAGAGCACATTTGAATCAGTTCTAATGAGGTGGATGAAACTGGAGCCTATTATACAGAGTGAAATGTCAGAAAGGAAAACACCAATGCAGCATATTAAGGCATATATATGGAATTTAGAAAGATGGTAACGATGACCCTATATGCGAGACAGCAAAAGAGACACAGATATAAAAAACAGACTTTTGGACTCTGTAGGAGAAGGCGAGGGTGGGATGATTTGAGAGAATAGCATTGAAACATGTATATTACCATATGTGAAATAGATCGCCAGTCCAGGTTTGTTGCATGAGACAGGGCACTCAGGGCTGGTGCACTGGGATGACCCTGAGGGATGGAGTGGGGAGGGAGGTGGGAGTGGGGTTCAGGATGGGGGACACATTTATACCCGTGGCCGATTCACGTCAATGTATGGCAAGCACCACTACAATAGTGTAAAATAATTAGCTTCCAATTAAATAAATTAATTAAAAAAATTTAAGAGATTGCACATAGTGCAATCATTGCAGTATTAACACAATTTGCCTAAATATTTTATACTCTTTGCATGAGTAAATAATGACCTTTCTATGTTTCTTCATGCTACTTGATGCCTTGCCATGAAATAAATGATCTGGAATCAACAGTGTATTTTAAACCACCACAGTGAATATCCTTTATATTATGAACATGTTCAAAACAAAGGGAAATGTTGCTTTAGATATCCTTCCAGTGTAAATGTATCATGTGAACCTCTCTTAAGTGGCTTGCACTTGTCAGATGAGTCAAATGTCAGGTCTCTGCTTTAGGGATAACTCTGTTACCACTCCATTCATATTTGAACTCTTCATTTGTCTAGTTTCCTTGTAGCTCATATAGTATTACAAATTTTTTGTTTTCTCTCTCCCCTAGTAAAATGTCAACTCCTTGGGAAAAAGAAAAAAGAAAGATGAGTGCATAAAGATATTGTACATATGTAAAATGGGTATTACTCATAGAAAGAACAAAATGGAGTCATTTGCAGACACATGGATGGACCCAGAGTCTGTCTTAACACAGTGAAGTCAGAGAAAAAGAAATGTCATATCTTAATGAATGTGTGGCGTCTATGAAAATAGGAATAGAAGGGCAGACAGAGAGAACAGACATGTGGACTTGGAGGTAGAACCAGGAAGTTGGATGAACTGGGAGACTGTGACTAAAATGTACACACTCCCATGTGTTAAATGGCTAGCTAGTGGGAACCTGCAGTGTGGCACAGGGAGCTGAACCCTGCTGTTTGGTAAACCTAGATGGGTGGGATGGAGAGGGCTCAAGAGAGAGGGGATATATGTATGCACATGGCTGACTCACTTCATGGTACAGCAGACACCAGCACAGTATTGTGAAGTAACTATACCCCAATTAAAGAAAAGCTATAGTAGTATATACCAGAAATCTTTAAAAAATACATTTAGAGTTATAACATATTCCCCAGATACATCAAACTAGGTTGGTTAATAAAATGGGACTGAAGTGTATAGTGAGTCAATGTTAAAATACTTAAAGTCAATTTGTATCAGTCAGTACTGTGTACAGTGCCTTGTGCTAGCTACACTAGAGTATCAAAATTCACTTGATACAGTGTTTCTCTCAAAGAGATCAAGCTCTAATACTGTGTTCAATTAGTACAAAGCAGCCTTATAAACCAGTAGCAGCACAGATTTGAGTGTGTTTTTTACGAGAAAATGTCCATTTGCCTTCTATAACCAATCTAGGACAGTAAAACTGAAATATTTTTAAATGTTTTTAGTTTTTCTTTATTTTAAAGATGTTATAATGGATATTAAAAACAATGGCATATATTGTGGATTTTATAATTACAGAAGTAATTTGTACCAAGTGGAAAATTTGGATACCATGGATTAGCTCAAAAAAAAAAAAAAAAAAGATGTTCATGATTCTGCCACTGAGTAATAAGCACTATATTTGTGACTACTTGGCTACTCTGGACAAAATATATTTACAGTAGTTTAAGATAAAAATTGTCATTGTCATACATACCAGTTTGGAACTCACCTCACAATGTATTTATTGTAGAAAAATTTTTAATACCTAAAAAATTATAGTAATCAGATGCAGTGCACTTAATTCAGATATTTAAACAATTGCATTTTTTGCTATTTTAAACAATGCAACATTGAACATCCTTATAGAAAAGTTCTTACTTAATTTGATTTTCATCAATATAAGCATTTATAAATTTTACTATCATTTTGTAAGATAAGCATGACAAAAATAATACTGAATTTTTTAAACCTGTAAGTTTGGAGAAAAAAATTAAACTTTACAATATTTAAACATATTTACAGTGATATTTCTTACTCTGTTCAAGTATTTATATTATTCAACACTTTTCTGCAGTTTTAAAAATTTTATTCCTGGACAAAATTTATGTGTAAGAATTTTCATATTTTTCATTGTTATGATTCTTTCTAAATTTCTGCAATAAATACATAAAAAAACGCACTGAGTTTGTATATTTATTTTTAACCATCTTTCTCAATTCTCTAATTAATTTAACCAATTTTTATTTGACTATATTATTTATAATTCTTCATGTCTTTTCAAAGTGTCTTCTGATTGCAAAGCTCGTTTCCCCCCAAGCAGGCCTCCTGACTCAAGCTGTATACATTTGCAATATCTGATTTTTAACCACACACTCTTCATTCTATTGACCCAGAGTGAAAATTGATACTCTTATCTGAAGGACTGTTCCCTTGAGTGTATTTAAGCCAGACCAATCTCTGTGTTTAATCTGGGTTCATCAGGAACCATTAGCCTTGATTGGTTTGTTTTTCTCCCGCTCCATCTCAGGACTTGATTCATTGAGTTAACAACTATTCTCCCCAGAGGATGGCTACCACAAGCATGTTTCAACTAATTCCAATATCTTACTTATAGAAATTGAACTGACCTCTTTTCCTTTTTAGTTTTATTTGAAGAACTACTCTAATGAATGCTTTATTTGTTCAGATCTTTGAAGATCTCTGAGGACAAAGCAGAAACTCAGATCTTTGTTATGTTTAGCATGCTATTTATCACTATTTCCATTTTTCATTGTTGATTTATGCAGGCCAGTTAAAATAATAAGCATCACTTACTAAAGACTCATACATTGGTATTCAGTGTGTCTTCAGTAATTATGATTTGACTATCTTGGGATTTATGTTATTTCAGAAAAGAACTAGGTATGTGCTTATCTTTGTAAAATATCAGGAAAATAGAGTAGGAAGCATTTTAGCAGTATGCATAAGGCTGAAAGAATTATTAAGAACAGACTATATTTTAAAATACTCTAGAATAGCACATTACTCAGAAAATAAAGCAATCTGTTTTTGAAGCTCCAGCAAATTACAATCTATGAGCCCCATCACAGTTTTTTGAGTGTTTAATTAAGTTGCACTGCTAATGTGTGATGTACCTCTAAGTAGTTAAACTTTCACTCAAACTTTGCTACTGTAATTCTGAGGAAGCTAAATCATTGCATTATCATTTAAACCATATAGCTCTAGCTCTGATTTTTAATATCTGTGACTTATGACGTCAAGTAAATAATTTAACTTGTCTGAGTCTAATTGCTGATCACTGAAATGAAAAAAGAAAACAAAATATTGAGCCCAAAAGCCACCCTGAAAATTATAAATCAACAAAATTCTAACTAGTCCTTACTATGTACGAGATTATTTTCATTAAGAATTCACAAGATGATTTTTGTTTTCAATTTTTAGGTTCCCTATGACAAGGAAGGAACACAATGGCTTGTGCTAGTTTGTCTATAAAATTATAATTGCTATGAAACAGCTTTGATAATTGCCTTGGCTATGATATTCTGAATACTTCTAAGTTTCACTTAAAATATTTGAATAAGAGAGTTATTTAGGACTAAAAATGATAATCATGGGGAAATAATAAGATTTCTCATTTATACTCTCAAACACTTTCCATTTTGCAAAAAAAAAAAAAAAATCAATTGCATTCAAGACTAAATTCTTTTAGGCCCACAATTACTCTTGTATAAATATAGCACAAAGCTTTTGTGTGACAGGTTTTAAAGTAGCAACGATTTTTTTTCCCATATAAAAAAAGAAAAATCCTACCTGAAGTAAATTCAAACTATACCCTTATTGTTGTTCAGTCACTCAGTCCAGTCTGACTCTGCAACCCTAGGGACTGCAGCACACCAGGTTTCCCTGTCCTTCCCTATCTCCCAGAGTCTGCTCAATTTCATGTCCATTGAGTTGATGCTGCCATTCAACCATCTCATCCTCTGTTGTCCCCTTCTCCTCATGCTCTCAATCCTCCCCAGCATCTGGGCCTTTTCCAGTGAATCGGCTATTTGCATCAGGTGACCAAAGTATTGGAGCTTCAGCATCAGTCCTTCCAGTGAATATTCAGGGTTGATTTCCTTTGGGATTAACTGGTTTGATATCCTTGCTGTTTAAGGGACTCTCAAGAGTCTTCTCCATGGGAAGGCAATGGCACCCCACCCCAGTACTCTTGCCTGGATGGAGTAGCCTGGTGGGCTGCAGTCCATGGGGTCGCTAACAGTTGGACAGACTGAGCGACTTCACTTTCATTTTTCTCTTTCATGCATTGGAGAAGGAAATGGCAATCCACTCCAGTATTCTTGCCTGGAGAATCCCAGGGATGGGAGAGCCTGTTGGGCTGCCGTCTATGGGGTCACACAGAGTCGGACACGACTGAAGTAACTTAGCAGCAGCAGCAGCAAGAGTCTTCTCCAGCACCAAACTTTGAAAGCATCAACTGTTCAGCACTCAGCCTTCTTCATGGTCCAACTCTCACATCCATACGCGACTACTGGAAAAATCTTAGCTTTGACTATAAACACATTTGTCAACAAAGTAATGTCTCTGCTTTTTAATACGCTGTCTAGTTTTGTCATAACTTTTCTTCCAAGGAGCAAGCATCTTTTAATTTCACAGCTGCAGCCACTGTATGCACTGATTTGGAGCCCAAGGAAGTCAAATGTGTCACTGTTTCCATTGTTTTCCCCATCTACTTGCCATGAAGTGATGGGACTGGATGCCATGATCTTAGTTTTTTGAATGTTGAGCTTTAAGCCAAGTTTTTCAAGCTTTTCTTTTATCCTCATCAAGAGGATCTTTAGTTCCTCTTCACTTTCTGCCATTAGGCTAGTGTCATCTGCATATCTGAGGTTATTGATATTTCTCCCGGCAATCTTGATTCCAGCTTGAGCTTCCTCCAGCCCAGCATTTTGTATAATGTACCATGCATATAAGTTAAGTAGGATGACAATACACAATCTTGACATACTCCTGTCCCAATTTTGAACCAGTCCATTGTTCCATGTCCAGTTCTAACTGTTGCTTCTTGACCTGCATAAAGGTTTCTCAGGAGGCAGGTAAGGTGATCTGGTATTTCCATGTCTTTCAGAATTTTCCAGTTTGTTGTGATCCACACAGTCAAAGGTTTTCATGTAGTCAATGAAGCAGAAGCAGATGTTTTACTGGAATTCTCTTGCTTTTTCTATGATCCAACAGATGTTGGCAATTTGACCTCTGGTTCCTCTGCCTTTTCTAAATCCAGCGTGTACATCTGGAAGTTCTTGATTCACATACTGCTGAAGCCTAGCTTGAAGGATTTTGAGCATTACCTTGCTAGCATATGAAATGAGTGCAGTTGTGTGGTTAATTTTATAACATTACCTAAGGGTTAATACTAAACTGTCATTAGTGATCTTGCCTGGAAAATCCCATGGACGGAGGAGCCTGATAAGCTGCATTCCACGGGGTCGCTAAGAGTCGGACAGGACTGAGCAACTTCAGTTTCACTTTTCACTTTTATGCAATGGAGAAGGAAATGGAAACCCACTCCAGTATTCTTGCTTGGAGAATCCCAGGGATGGTGGAGCCTGGTGGGCTGCCATCTATGGGGTCAAACAGAGTCGGACATGACTAAAGTGACTTAGCAGCAGCAGCAGCAGCAGTCATTAGTGAAATGATTAATTTTGAAAAATTAATTATTGTTGAAAAATATTGCAAATTTTATGTGTTAAATATTAAGTCTCCTTGTAGACTGAGGTAATTTTCTTTCTCACTCTAGGTAGCTAGATAGGATGTACCCATTATTTAGGGAATGATAGGCTTTAGAGATGGAGAAGGATGATGGTATGTTGTCCTCAGTCACCATCTGTCTATAGTGACATCCACCAAAGTGTGCTCTTCAGGCTAGTTTGTGGATTGAAATCCTCACAAGAGCATCTCCTCATGGATGGAGGAGCCTGGTGGGCTGCAGTCCATGGGGTTGCAAAGAGTCAGACACTACTGAGTGACTTCACTTTCACTTTTCACTTTCATGCATTGGAGAAGGAAATGGCAACCCACTCCAGCGTTCTTGCCTGGAGAATCCCAGGAACGGGGGAGCCTGGTGGGCTGCTGTCTATGGGGTTGCACAGAGTTAGATACGACTGAAGCGACTTAGCAGCAGCAGCAGCAGCAGAATTTAGAGAATAGAACAAAGACGTGGCTTAACACTCTCACCTTTTATACATCTTTAAATTTTTATTTATTGATTCATGTATTTTTAGATGTGCCGGGTCTCTGTTCCTGTGTGGACTTTTCTCTAGTTGCAGTGAGCGGGGACTCTTCTCTTGTTATGCACTGTTTTTTTTGTTGCTGTGGCTTCTCTTGTCCCAGAGCACAGGCTCCAGGGTGCATGAGTAAACAACAAAATTGGGGAAAAAGTACTGATCTCACAGAAGCAGTTCTTTTCCAGTACCTACTCCAGCCAAGAGAAAGTTTCTTAGAGCTGCAGTAAGGTGTTTAGCAATCAAGGTGTTGACATGGGTTTCTTACTTCTTCCTCTCACTTGATTGATCCTAAACTAATGGGGGTAAAGTAAAATCTCCTCATAATTTTAGGGATCTGAAATTAAGTACAATCTGTTCTGCTAAGGTTCTATATGCCTCCTTGGCATAAGAGAATGTAGAAATGAACAGGCTAAATGGATTCTCCATGCACCAAGACTTATAGTATGACAGACTTTTTTTTTTTTTTTTGATGATACTGGCATTGTGAATAAAAAAAGAAAAAAAAAATGGAGGAGACTTGCAGCGGCTATGTGCCATGGATCATATAATGATATCACATGAAACTTTGACTCCTCAAATGAGATGATGCTCTTGTGAGGATTTCAATCCACAAACAAGCCTGAAGAACACACTTTGGTGGATGTCACTATAGACAGATGGTGACTGAGGACAACATACCATCATCCCCCATGGTACCTCCTACAAAAGTTAACTATTTTATTTAGACACAATACCAGGAAGAAAGGGAAGGGTAGGCGGAATCCTTGCGTGTACCTTGAATTAGGACTTCCCTGGTGGCTCAGAGGTTAAAGCATCTGCCTCCAATGCAGGAGACCTGGGTTCGATCCCTGGGTTGGGAAGATCCCCTGGAGAAGGAAATGGCAACCCACTCCAGTATTCTTGCCTGGAGAATCCCATGAACGGAGGAGCCTGCTGGGCTACAGTCCACGGGGTCGCAAAGAGTCAGACATGACTGAGCGACTTCACCTTCACCTTCACCTTGAATTAGCAAAGTAATACTTTTTATTTCCTCCCGGGCAGAATGAGATTAAGGTTGAAACTAGGTTGAATTATAGAAAATAAAGAAAATTATGATTTTTCATAGCTGAGTTTGTAAATATGCTCCCCCCAACACTAGTCTTACCATTATAGCGATTGAATATTTTTCCTAACATATAATTCATCCTAATAACTTATCTTCATGTCAGTAAAGTACAAAACAGAGGAAGATGAGGAAACTGGCAAATGGCATCAAGTTGTCCTTTGTTTCTTTGGAATATGCTAAGTTTATCTGCATGAGCAGGATTTCGGGGGGTGAGGGGCGACAATTCTCTCTACTGTCATGTTTGGATTAAAAGAGCAATTTATTTCCTCTCTATCTTTTTATCCACTTGAAAATGATTTTTGGAAAGTTCTTACTCTGTTTCAAATGGGTAGAAAGGAACTTTGTTTTTAATTAAAATCCTTTCTAGATAATGAGTTTTTAGTTCTAGGTAATGACTTTTTGATTATCAGGTATCCTTACCCCACTCCAGTACTCTTGCCTGGAAAATCCCAGGGACAGAGGAGCCTGGTGGGCCTCAGTCCATGGGGTCGCTAAGAGTCGGGCATGACTGAGCGACTTCACTTCACTCACTTTAACTAATGATGGTTCCTGAATTCCTTTCAAAAAGCTTAAATGAAGCAATCTTCTGGAATATGGGGAAGTGACAGCATTTGCAAGGACGGCACACTGCCATATCAGTTATTATTTATATGGAGAAAATGGAAGAATTAACAAGATTTACTCATCATTCCGCATCCAATGCCACCCCCAGAGGTGGTTTTGATAGCCAAACCTTTCATCATTAGCCCTTCTTGTGTGCTGCCTTCTACTTACCGCTTATATGTCCAACTCTTTGTGATCCCATAGACTGTAGCCCACCAGGCTCCTCCTTCCGTGGGATTTTCCAGGCAAGAGTACTGGAGTGGGTTGCCATTCCTACTCCAGAGGATCTTCCCGACCCAGGGATTGAACCCAGGTCTACCGCATTGTAGGCAGACACTTTACCGTCTGAGCCACCAGGGAAGCTGGTATTTAATCATTAGTATATTCTGATTCAAAATTGATCAAGGATTCATTAGAGAGGATAATTCACAGTAGTTTCATGTTGAGAAGTAGGCTGACAAAAGATCAATGTCCATAGAAAGTTATTGGATATGGTAGAGTTGAGTTTATATCTGAAGGTCTCAAAAACAAAAATGGAAACCTTTGACCCTTAATTTTTATGTCCAAACTATCTTAAATTGTGTTACAAGAGGCATTTCAATTATTTTATGGCTCTTCAGTATACTGTGCATTCCCTAATCCAGCTCATTCTTCAATCAAATAAGACAAAAACATATCAACATATTTAATCTTAAAGAAGCAGAACAGCATTCCCCTACTTCTGTGGTTCCTGTTTCTGTTGTTCAGTTGCTAAGTCAGGTTTGACTATTTGTGACCCAATGGATTGCAGTATGCCAGGCTTCCTTGTCCTTAACTAACTCCTGGAGTTTGCTCAGAATTCGTGTCCACTGAGTCGGTGATGCCATCCAACCATCTCATCCTCAGCCAATCTTTTCTCCTTTTGCCTTCAATCTTTCCCAGCATCAGTGTCTTTTCTGATGAGTTGGCTCTGTATCAAAGGCCAAAGTATTGGAGCTTCAGCTTCAGCATCAGTCCTTCCAATGAATATTCAGGGTTGGTTTCCTTTAGGGTTGACTGGTTTGATCTCATTGCAGTCCAAGGGACTCCCAAGAGTCTTCTCTAACACCAAATATTGAAAACATCAATTCCTTGGCATTCAGTCTTCTTATGGTCCAACTTTCACATCCGCACATGACTATGGAAAAACTGTATTTTTGATGATATGGACCTTGTCAGCAAAATGACATCTCGCTTTTTTAATATGCTGTGTGGATTTGTCCTAGCTTTTCTTCCAAGGAACAAGTGTCTTTTAATTTCATGGTGCAGTTACCTCTGCAGTGGTTTTGGAGCCCAAGAAAATAAAATCTGTTACTGCTTCCACTTTCCCGCCATCTATTTGCCATGGAGTGATGGGACTGGATGCCATGTTCTTAGTTTTCTGAATATCAAATTTTAAGCTAGCTTTTTCATTCTCTTCTACCATCATCAAGAGATTCTTTAGTTCCTCTTCAGTTCCTGGCATTAGAATGCTATCATATGCATATCTGAGATTATTGATATTTCTCCAGCAATCTCAGTACCAGCTTGGGATTCATCCAGCCGGCATTTCGCATGATGTACTCTGCATATAAATTAAATAAACAGAGTGACAATATACAGCCTTGTTGTACTGCTTTCTCAATTTTGAACCAGTCAGTTTTTCCACGTAAGGTTCTAAATGGTGCTTCTTAATCTGCATACAGGTTTCTCAGGAGACAGGTAAGGTAATCTGGTATTCCCATCTCTTGAAGAATTTTCCAAGACTGTGTTGTGATCTACACAGTCACAGGTTTTCACATAGTCAATGAAGCAGAACTTTTTCTGAAATTCCCTTGCTTGTCATTTCCTTCTCCAAGGGATCTTCCCAACTCAGGGATCTAACCCATGTATCTTGTGCCTCCTGCATTTCGGGCAGATTCTTTACCTACTGAGCCACTGGGGAAGTCCCCTGGTTCTCATTGTATGTAACTCTAAACCTTGGACAGGACCATATTGTCCCAGAAACTATTTGACTTAATGAAGTTGATTTAGTTCATCAGTACAAATACTAAGACTTTTGGTTCATGTAATAGAAAGCTCACCAGCCTACTCATTTAACAAGTATCTACTGAGCACACGCAAGGAATACTTGATCTTTACATAAGGATATAGTAGCAAAAAAACCCAACTCTCCCACTTTTATTATCTAGTAGAGTGAACAGCTAGCAGGTAATTAGCTAAAAAATAGCTCAGTTGGTAAATAATCTGCCTGTAATGCAAGAGACCTTGGTTCAATTCCTGGGTCAGGAAAATCCCCTGGAGAAGGGATAGGGTACCCACTCCACTATTCTTGGGCTCCTTAGTGGCTCATAGGGTAAAAAAATCCACCTGCAGTGCAGGAGACCTGGGCTCGATCCCTGGGTTGGGAAGATACCATGGAGGAGGCCATGGCAACCCACTCCTGTATTCTTGCCTGGAGAATCCCCATGGACAGAAGAGCGTGGCAGGCTACAGTCCATGGGGTCGCAAAGAGTCAGACACGACTGAGCGACTAAGCATACGCAGGCTAAAAATAGCCAGCATCATGATAAGTATTGTGAAAAAAAGTAAGTTTTTTCTGACAGAGTGTCTCGGTGGTTATTTCACAGTGACTGTTGGGGAATGTCCTTCTGAGAAGTTAGTATTTAAGCTGAACTCTAAATAACAAGAAGAGGATAACTACATGAAGATTGTGTGGGAGAGTTTTGGAGGCAAAGGAAAAGCTAGGTGAGTAGAAATTCGAGGGTCAAGAGCCTTTTGATAAAGGTGATGGCAGCAAGAGGGAAAACGGTTTAGAAATGTAGATATGGACTGATAGTAATGGTATCAGGGGATATGGATTTTATTTCAACAGTGATGGGAACCTAGGGTAGCCTTTACCACAAGAGCATGAAGTGATTTATTTGATGATTTAAAAACACTTCTCTATATATATTGTAATATCAATGATTAAGTAGTATGATATCTGAAATTAGCTTAAAAATCGTTTAAAGAGGTGTTGGGTGGGAGTAAATGAGGTTCAGGTGAAACAAGATTAGTCATGAGTTTGATACTTGTTGAAGTTAAGTACATAGAATTCATTATATTATTGCCTCTACTTTATGTATATCTGAAAATGTTCATAATACAAAGATTGAAAAAAATATAAAAACTACTTTCCCTCCAATGTAATAAACAGCCTAGTTCCCAAACTTGGGTCTATGATAAAGGAGACCTTTATTATCGGTCTTGCTAAAAGGAGAAACTTAAAAGGACAGGCTGCTAGGGAGTGGTAGTCAGAAATATGTAGACTTGATGATGGTGCCATTTATTGAAACAGTAAAGACAGGTCAGAGGCTTGCAGCTTGGGCAAGGAGGACATTTCCAGAACCTGAAAATCAAAGGTTCATTCTGGATATGGCAAGGGTGAGGTGTTTATTAGATATCCAACCAGAGTTAGCATGCAACTCCCGTACACATTTGAACCTTGAGTTCAGAGGGTAGTGTTGTAGATGGAATTATTTGTTCACAGGAATTTGTCCTTCTCCTTTGTTATCTTTCCCTATAAGCAGGACATACTTCTTACCTGCATGAATCTCTTTGGCTGCATGAATATCTTTGGCCAATAGAATGTAAACAAAATTGAAAGTTGCTGTATCTGAGCAAAAGTTTTAAATGTGCTAACATTTGTAGTTTGGTTGCTTTCTCCTGCCTCATCTATGAGGGTAGCTTGTCCCAGTGTTTTCCTGATGTTCAAACCTGTTTTCTGAGTTGAGATGACACTGAGGTGCCCTTTCTCAAGCTCATCAAAGTTGAAGCACTTGAGAGTGACATAAGAAACAGGTGTTGCTGAAAGCTACTGAGATATTATAGTTGTTATTCCTGAAAAGCTGACTGATACAGTCAGGGATAGAGATATGCATTTGGAAGTCATTGGCGTATTGGTTTTTTTTTTTTTTTTTTAAATTTTATTTATTTATTTTTGTATTTATTTATTTTTTACACGAACTCCCAAACATGAAGCCCCCTCCCACCTCCTACCCCACATCATCCCTCCAGATCATCGCCGTACACCAGCCCCAAGCATCCTGCATCCTGCATTGAACATAGACTGGCAATTCATTTCTTACATGATAGTATACATATTTCAATGCTATTCTCCCAAATCATCCCACCCTCTCCCTCTCCCTTTCCTTCTCCCTCAGAGTCCATAAGTCCGCTCTACACATCTGTATCTCTCTTGTTGTCTTGCATACAGGGTCCTCATTACCATTTCCTAAATTCCATATATATGTGTTAGTATACTGTATTGGTGTTTTTCTTTCTGGCTTACTTCACTCTGTATAATTGGTTCCAGTTTCATCCATCTTATTAGAACTGATTCAAATGTATTCTTTTTAATGGCTGAGTAATACTCCATTGTGTATATATACCACAGCTTTCTTATCCATTCATCCGCTGATGGACATCTAGGTTGTTTCCATGTCCTGGCTATTATAAACAGTGCTGC